>CALSBZ010046809.1:2389897-2421748 GCA_943591055.1 Gobionotothen gibberifrons
GTGTGTGTGTGTGTGTGTGTGTGTGTGTGTGTGTGTGTGTGTGTGTGTGTGTGTGTGCGTGTGTGCGTGTGTTATGATTTTCACCTGTATGTTGTAACTTCAACAAAAAAATTGATAAAAATAGCATTATGCTGTTTTGTTGTACATAAACATTAGCCTGAGTTGAATTTTAAAACATTTACTGGCTAAGTTATTTTAAACTTTCACTCAGTTGCCGTATATTTGTACCTAAATATCACATGGGGAATTTGTGTGTAATGTATGTAGTGCTACCAATGCTACCAATGCCTTTATATAACCTTATAATCCTCCTTAAAACTATAATAAGTGCCTTACAACAGAATATGTAGGTTATTACACCTTGATATACAGTACATCTGCTGTACGATTGTACATCTGCAGAATAGGTTTAACTCACGTTTAGCCATTTGTCATGCACTATTGTTCACAAATAAATATTTTTCAATGAAACCTGGTACTTTGGCATGTGTTATTATTACATTATGTATTTGGTTTGCCCCGTCTGCCATCTTTGGATACCTGGCAAAAAGTTCTCAAGTCAAAACCTGCTTCCCTGGTGTCAGTAGAGCCAACAATGGCAGATACATTCCCAGGTCATCACCAACAAATAGGTATACAGGAAAGGACAAGCAGGTATTCACCTTCACATTATTTTACACCTCCAGGGAGTATAGGGTACTGGTAAACTTTCACATGCAAATCTGTGATTAAACCAAATAGAGTTAATGGGCACCTAACCCAGAGGCAAAATAAATTGTTCTTGAAAGGGCATATGAGTTCCAAAACGTAAATGGAGACAACTGAAAGAAAATCTTTGCGTGATTAATTAGTTTGAAATTGGAACCAGAGGTAATTGTGCCTTTTAACTGGTAGCTACTTGCCCCTGTAATCTTGGGATAACTTGAAGACGAGCATGATTTTCATGTCATCAGACATCAGTTTTCTCAGCCAAACATAAAGAATAATTGACCAACAGTACTAGTAAAAGAAAGAGTCTGTAATCCGGACTTGAAGGGAAAGCTGGCATTTTGACATATAAACGTTACACAAATGTATAATGGAACAATATTTTTGGGATTATTCAGATTGTGTAACACTTGATTCAAATGCGGCAAACAACCCTGTATGCGCTTTTGGTGTGATAACAAATTAATTTCCTTTCCAATATTTTTCCATTTCCTAAAAGGGCTGAGGATTTTCCGAGAGAGCCTCTGCAGAGGGTAGGGAGGATGGATGGGCCAAGACCCACAGCATTTTTTCCGATAAATTCGTCCTAAAATCAGCTTGACCTTTCTAGTGTCAGTCATGATTTCTTCCATGTGTTGCAAGAGCTCTCATTTCCGTTTCCACTTGATACAAATGTGTAAATTCAAGAGGGAGGAAGAAACCTGGTGATAATTATGTTTAGATGAATCACAGGCGATGCACACAGCTGTGAACACACACAGACATGATAGATTTATTGTATCCACTGCACTCAATATACCTCTTTTCCCATTTTTCTTTTTATTACAGTTTCAGGAACTTGTACAGACATGGTCACATTTTTACCACTATTTTTTTCTTTTGTTCAGTGGCTTTTTTCCATTTGTGTGGAATTAATATTTATGTAGCAATTTCTTTAAGAGCCTCAAACACCTCATCCCATTCTTAGTTTGGGACACGTCAAAAACATATGGGAATGGTGAACAATACGTGCACCGCAATTTCTTTAACATTTCTTTAAGTTTTTGGGACCTTTTTAGCTACTGTTTCTGGTTTCCAAATAATATTATAATAATCTTACATTTTAATTCCCTCGATGTACCTGAGTTGGTTACTAAATGTGCTTCAGTGCATATAAATGTGTCTCTTTTCATCTCAATTTCCCCATTCCCAAAAAATCCTATCCTTATTTCCCTCTGAACTGTAAAAGCACTGTTTGGTAAATCTTGCTTATTAAATACAGAACGTTATGAAAGTTTGGCATCAGGCAAAATCATCACTGATTTCAACCAGTTACAATTTCAACGTCTAACATAAACTATAGCCCTTGGTTGCTTGATGGCTGGTAAAATCCAACTGAGGATTACATTTATTGAGTAAACACTTTTATGGTTTTGTTTTTTTATAAGGTTGTTTGGTTCGGTGTTCCATTATGCATAAGGAGCTGTTTGATCGGCACACAGCTGAATGTGTTGGAAGAACAGGCAGCACAGCAGGATATCTCAGAAAGTCCTCTCCATAAACAGATTGCATAATATTTCGTTTTGATTGAATACATTGAAAACTGTAGGAGGCCCGCCCTGCTTAACTTTGGTGGTCATTTAAAGTAACTGAGACAATGTATCCTATTGTAAATACAATTTAGATTTTTGTACTTTTACTTAGCTCTTTTTGCAACTTTATGCTGTGAATACTGTATGTTTTTTAATGAAGTTACTTGGTACTTTGCATTAATGTTTAAAAGACATTAACACCCCCCTGACAACAAAGTTAATGAATAGCGCTTCAAATTAGGTTTTTGCTCTCAACAGTCATATTGGAAGTCATGTGACTTTTACGTCACTCATTATTGACATTTGTCACAATTCTGTGCTGTTGAGTATTGTGGAGAAGCACAGCCAAAAATGCATCATATCAGACAACTGGCTATCTTTCTCCTGCCTCTCACCATTGATTTAATCTCTAAGGGAATGTTCTAGTTCTTACAACTTTTTAAATGAAACCATAAACACATACTTCAGTGGCGTGCTGCATGTAACATCTGGTGGTGAGCAGACAGGCCCGTCCACACGGCGGCGTGCGTTGAAGCTTCAACGCTTCTGCCCATTCACTTTGAATGGGGTGACGTCAAGCTTTGCCGAACTGCATTGTGGGAGCGTCGCTTCGCTTTGCTCGTGTTGCTCGCTTCAAAAGTTGAGCAATGTTCAACTTTTGAAGCTTCGACGGAAGCGTCAGCCAATCAAATCATATGCCAGTACAAGCTCTAGTCTAGCCAATCGTGTGCTTGTGTGTCCGGGGCGGGAGATTCATGTGATTGGTTGTTGGTTCGAGTTTCAGACACGCCCGCCAGGAAGCCTCAACGCACGCCGCCGTGTGGACGCTGCGTGAGGGACCCCTGTAGATAATTGACAAGGGTCGGACTCGTACCCTCTCTAAGTTACCCTGTAGGTGCGGTCTTTGAGGTAGGAGGTGAGGAGGGAAAGTGCAGAGCCTGAAACTCCAAGTTCTTGGAGAGTGTGAAGGAGGATCTGATGGTTCACCGCGTATTAGAAACAAATATGTTTTTTTTCTTCAATGACAAGTTCAAATGTCTGCTTTCGCCGTCGATGAGCGTCGTGTCGCCCTATTCAGATTGGTGTGTCCGTCGTCTTTTCGGCCGTGCCGACACCTTCCGCCGCCGATTCGACATGTTGAATCGGTAGGTTCGGGAAAGCCCCATGAGCTTCTCGTTGTAGAGTGAAAATGGGACGCACACGCTATTTGTTGTTTGTTTATATCACGCAGTCTGTTCTTCTTCTCTCGGTTATCACGCAGTCTGTCTTCCGGTTGTTGCCTCTTTTGAATGACGAATACACACTACCGACGCCTGCTGGTAAGGAGAGTTATTGCCACTCACACATGCACAGTTCGTACGTGCTACTTGGCCGTCGGCTGAAGTCTTTGAGGTGTGTTCCAGTGCGAAACATGGCCAAGACGCAGGAGACGTGAGCCGACGTGTTCTTTGGTGTTCTTTGGTGTCAGTTTGGTGTGTAAGGAGCTTTAAGTCAAAATGAAATGGAGTAGTCACACCCTGATTGGCCAAAAGGGGAAATGCACCAAGCTGCTATCAATTACTAATTAGGAGCCAACAGGTGATCAATAACCCTCCAATTAACCAAGGAGAATTGTGATATTGAGCTAAAATTATTCGGAAAAAGGGGAAAAGATAACCAAAAATGGACCTCAATTCATCAATATCACACAATATTTGTGTTAGGAAAATATCACTCGACACCAGGTTGAGAATCAATGATCAGGTAACTAATGTATTCTTGCAAGAAGGAGCAGAGTTAAATCACATACAAAGGATATGGACACACAGGAGTTAACAACAAAGTCGTAAATCGAGGTGGCGCTAATATCAGCCGCGGGGGTCGGAAGGTCGGGTCATCTGCGATGGGTCATCTGTGACGTCTTCTGGAAAGAGTCACGTACTTCCTTCATGCCTCATAGAAATGAGATATTTAGGAGACAGCAAGTCTGTCTTCTCATAAATATCAACAACCTGAAATGCCCTGCCTCCTCCTATCACAAGAAGAGGCAGCTGCAAGGTCATACACAGTTCAGAATCACCCACAGTATCAGTGCATTAAAACAACACAAAGAGTGGAGAAAACAGTATTTCTCCAACAATTTGTGAAAATGCAAAAGGTGAGGTTGCAGGTAGAGACATAGTGACCACATGGCCCAGCTTCTATGTAAGAGGCAAGCTGGGAGAGACAATGGGAGTGGCATCACAATGCATTTACAGTGTCTTTTGGTGTAAGAAATTATGCTGTGCCTCAATTCAAGTATTTATGTGTTCAGAATCAGATTCAATGTGTTGAGTCAGGGGCGGTTCTAGAAAAAAAGTTTATGATTAAACGATTTCTTGGCAGACGGAATAGGCGGAAGTAACGATATTTGTCATTCTAGTCGGACCCATTAGAGCAGGGGTCTCCAACACGTCGATCACGAGCTACCGGTATCTCGCAAGCCCTCAATAGCCCCCACTTTACAAATATGTTTGTTTGTTTTTTTAACGCAAGCTGTCATCGCCACGGAGGAGCACACAGCCTCTGTGAGCGAGTGAGACAGAGAGAGAGAGAGAGAGCTAGAGAGAGCACACCTTTATCTATTTAATGTGTTGTAAAAAAAAAAAGAAATCATTCCAATGTGTACATGCATAAATAAAAAGAAAGAATACTAACTATAGGTAACATAAGATAAGAATAAACTAGTTTAAATGATTTGTTATTGGTTGTGATCATATTCTAAAAAAATATTGATTATTGAAAAGTATACAGCTCCCTTTCATATGAGTGTTGAGAGCTGTATCCATACATTCATTTTGTGCTCAAAGTGCACCAGATTGATGAATTTCACTTCAACATTTCAAAAAAACTCTTCCCGGGGCTGCATACCCCCGGACCCCCCTAGACAAGGTGAGGACCCCCCTAGACGAGGTGAGGTCCACCCCCAAATAAAGCAGGTTCAAATAATTAAATTGCATACATTTTCTTTTAGTAAACACTGAAAACGGGTCCCACAGATCCAAACAGCACACAAAGGTAAGCATATAATAATGTGTAATGAAACAAATACCAATAACTGTATTGCATTGTTTTCTTAGGTGTATGCGCAATTACTTCATACTGACTTTGTCTTTTTCATCCTGCATTTATTGTGCCCCCCTCAGAAAATAACTGGCCCCAGCCTGTCCCCCCCAGTCAAATTGGTCGAGAACCGCCACTGCGTTGAGTGTATGAATGCTTCCTAATGCAAAGTATATGTCAAAATGCAGCGCACCGAGTACACCAATGCTGCACTCATAACAGTCATAAAATCAATCAATCAATCAATGTTTATTTATATAGCCCAATATCACAAATGTTACATTTGTCTCAGTGGTCTTCACAGTTTGTACAGAAATCAGTATGACAACACGACACCCTCTACCCTTAGACCCTCACATCGTACAAGGAAAAACTTCCAGAGAAAACCCACAGTTTAAGGGAAAAATGGGAGAAACCTCAGGGAGAGCAACAGAGGAGGGATCCCTCTCCCAGGACGGACAGACGTGCAATAGATGCCGTGTGTAAATCGAAAAGATAATACATTTACAACATAGGTAGTCCAAATGTTTGGAAATGCATGTCTGCAATCTTGTGGGAGCCATCAGGGAAGTAGTATGGTGAGAGTCAGGCAGGACCGCAGAGACAGGTTCAGCCACGACTCGAAGTCCAGGACTCAGATCCAGAACTCAGGATAGAGGATCCAGGACACACGACCACAGCAGCAGGATTAGCCTCGACTCAGGATCCCGGCGTATATATGGACACACAAAAGAGATTTGGGGGAAGCTGGGTTAATCGGAACATGAGAGTACACAGGTACAAACAGACAGAAAGTCGGAGTAAGGTGCCCCCCCCCCCAACAGTCCAAGCCTATAGCAGCTACACTAGCGTGTCTACATACATGCAATCCCTTAGGATAGGTTGAGGGAAAAGGGTAGCAAGTAAGAAGTAGGAAACAGAGGTGGAGAGGCACACACAGGGAAAAAGGTCCCCACTGGAACCTGAATTGGTCAGAGGTAGGAGTAGGTCAGTGACTACGTTCCACACTCCTCGGCCGGGCTAGGCGTTCTCTGCAACCTGTTACCCTCTAATAAAACCTCGAGAGGTCAGAGAGGGGAAAGGTTTGGATAAAGTTTTAAATATAAGATCTAAGTTTTTAGGATTTAAGTGAAAGTAAGTAAGAACTAAAATGTATAGGTGAAGAGGCACAACGTATCTACGTCAATATACTCTTATTAGATTATTTTATTTTATCACTATAAGCTTTATCAAAAAGGAAGATCTTAAGCGTACTCTTAAAAACGGGTAGGCTGTCTGCCGCCCGAACACAAACTGGAAGCTGATTCCACAAATGTGGAGCTTGATAAGAAAAGGCTCTGGCTCCCATTGTACTTTTAGAGACTCTAGGAACAACCAACAACCCTGCATTCTTGGAACGCAATGCCCTAGTAGGACAGTAGGGTATAATGAGTCATTTAAGGTAAAGATGGGCGCCTGCCCATTAAGGGCTTTGTAAGCGAGAAGAATAATTTTCAATTCTATCCTGTGCTCTATAGGGAGCCAGTGTAAGGCAGCCAGGCCAGGAGTAATGTGGTCCCTTTTCCGAACTGTAGTTAGTACACGTGCTGCAGCATTTTGAATCAGCTGAAGCGATTTAACTGACTTCTTGGTACACCCTGATAATAAGGAGTTACAATAATCCAGCCTTGAAGTAACAAATGCATGGACTAGTTTCTCTGCATCGTTTTGAGGCAAGATATGCCTAATTTTGGCAATGTTGCGTAGATGGAGTAGTAGGCGGTCCTTGAGATTGATTTTATGTGGGCGTTAAAGGATAAATCCTGATCAAATATAACACCAATATTCCTTACAGTCTCACTGGAGGCCAAATGAATGCCATCCATAACTAGTATATCTTTAGATAGTTTGTTTCGTAGATTCTTTGGGCCGAGTACAATAACTTCAGTTTAAGCCGTGTTTAACATCAAAAAGTTTAAGGTCATCCACGTTTTAAGTCCTTAAGGCAGTCTTGAATTTTATTTAGATGATTAATTTCATCAGGCTTGATGGATAAATATAGTTGAGTATCATCCGCATAGCAGTGGAAATGTACAGAATGATTCCTTATAATATTGCCTAGCGGAAGCATATATAATGTGAACAAAATAGGTCCAAGCACTGAGCCCTGTGGCACTCCATGGCTAACTTTGGTTTGCATGGAAGATTCATCATTGACACACACAAACTGAGAGCGTTCAGACAAATAGGACCTAAACCAGCCTAAAGCAGTTCCCTGTATGCCAACTAAGTGCTCTAGATTAAAATAGATTGTTTAGAGGTGCCACTTTCTCACCTTCAATAAACCATATCTTGGCTACATAACAGAAGCTGCTGTAAACTAATTAAACTTTTGCTAGAAATCAGACAGGTCCTGGCAGGAGCGTGCAGTCTGGCCACAGGGGACAAGAGAAGGTCTGTGCATGAGAACCAAAAGAACCAATTAAGCACAGCTCCTGCATGTAAAATATCTTCAGGATCGCGAGCTGACTGAATCTACATTGCGCAAGTTCATAACTGTATGTCTAGCTCCATGTTGCAATAGCATGACCTTATTTCCCTTTTTAGTGCACATTCCAGCTTGAATATTCTCTGTAAGCTTACCAAGCCCACAGTCCGAGCAAACATCAACAGTGAGCACACAATTTCAAACTGGACATTTTGAGGGAGTCAGTTTTCACAGAGACAGGAGGTCTGTCTTAATAAGAAAGGTTTAACCTGCATAAAGCTTAACATGTGCCTGGTGTAGATCCACAATGTGATCACCTTAGGGTATGTTGTAGTTACTAAAACGTTTTAATGAAACCATAAACACGTACTTCAGTGGCGTGCTGCATGTAACATCTTTGTTGTTGTTCTTGTGTGCAGGCATCAGTTCAGGAAAGCATGTTTAACCTCCTGGTACCCGAGGAAAAAAAGTGTCTTCCAATTTCCTTTTTTATGTGATTTCCTACCTATTTAGGGTTCAAATAAACATCTTGCAATTTAGACTTTTTTATTTTATTTTATTTTAAAATGTTACAGTATGTCGGGACCATATTAGTTTGAAAAGACAGCCAAAATTAACAGATAGACTATGTAACGTATTATGGTTATAGAGTGATATTAATACAAGAATACATTCACCTTTATTTAAAACATAAATAAGTAATTGATCTGAACATTGCTGTTTATTTGGTCACTAAAAAACTAGTTTGGTTTTTGGTGAATCCTTCCAGATCTTCAAAGACTTTGAAGTCAATGTAGTGGGAAAAGTACCTCATTGACTCCAGTCGGCACGGGCTGTAGGGTCATCTTGACTAGTTTTATGGATGTGGTCTCCATTTGACCATGCTCATAGAAACAAAGCTTGCATTCCTGAGGCAATTCCCATGTTTCATGGCTCCACTTAAAATAAAAACAACAATAAGACATACGTGCTACTCTTGGCCCACAGGGGGCCATGTCTTTCCAGCTCGCCCCCATCTATCTCTATGTCTGTATCTGTGCGCTCATGGAGCCTCCAGCATCTTTCACCCCTTCTTCTTGACCCTCTTCTATCCCAGGTGTGAAATCCTCATCTCTCTCATCATCTGAGAGCTCTACATCTGAACATCTGAATCTCCCTGAACTATCTGGTACAGAAAATGTCTGCTTCAGTTCCGTCTCCTCCAACAATATTGAATCATTAAGTCCATGAAGATGGTCCTGACGTCCACTAGAATGGACATTTATTAAAGGGAGAAATTAGATGCACAGGAAGGAGACAGTAATATTATGATTAAGACCATTGTACAATAACTAACAGCAGTGTCTTTGTGCTCTAATATATTTGTTTGTTATTACATGGCAGGAGACATTTTAAGGATTCACACACTACTAAAGGTATGGTTATGGCAGGTTAGGACACTAAAGGTTATTACCTTGCATGTCATTTTAAATCAACCAAAATAACAAAAACATTTTAGATATGTTTATATATTTTTTTGAATGTATACAGATATACATGTCCCGAGTCAAATTGACCCTAAAGAACACGAGTCCTTCACAGTGCAAACTTTGTTGTTTGTCTTCCTCCTGTCTCTCTCTTCATGTTTTCTCTTTCAATGACTTCAGTTCACACACATTAATGTGAATGATTTGGTGTTTTCTTGCATGTAAAATATCTTTTAAATGCAGCTTTATTCATGTTCTGTTACATCACCACACCCTTTTGTGTGAAATAGTTCACACCTGTTTCAAAATTACAGAATCTGTGTGAAGTGCAATTCGCCTGGCATGATTCACTGCACATGTAGCTCCAGGGTGCGAGAGATTGGTGGGAGACAACACATTTTGCATGCAGTAACCTGTGATACAGTCTATATTAATTTGTGACTTAAAGAATCACTGCACTGCTAAAAAGTTAAAGCAAGCCCAGGCACCCCACTCACTTCCAGACTCCCTGTTGAGCGTCACATCCCTGTTTGACCAAGCGGATATTCCTTGCGCCTGAGGGAAGCAGTGACATCAACACTTAATCATATAATCAGACAAAATGTCCCAGGATAACAAGCATGCACAGTGGAAATATCAACTGTGACAAAAAGAGTGCATAATATTGTCCACAGCTGAGACAATATAAGTAGCAGTGATGCTGCGAGGATCTGTTCTTAAGTAGCATTGGTGAAGGAGAAATAAAGAAATGTTAAGAATGACTTCTAGTGATTGTTTGCTCATGATTCAAGGGTTTAGAAGAAGAAGGGGGTTTTGAGTTTGTTATTTTGTTCACTCTTTTCCCTCCCCTGTGCAAAGGTAAAACATGAGCTGACAAATCCCTACGTGAGGAGTTGTGCCAGTTCAAATAGTAAGATAAAATCTGTGTGGCATTCTCTGAGATTTAAGGGGCATGGGGTCCACATCCAAGTTAATGAAGACGTCCTTGAGGATAAGGTCAGCTGATGCTCAGCAGAGGTTTGGTGGTGCCACAAGACGATGAGCCTGAACATCCAAGTAAATGTAACACAGAATGGCTTTGAACTAAGAAAATCTGCCTTTTACAGTGGCCAAGTCAGACTCCAGAACTAAACCCAATAGAGATGCGTTGGACTGACATCAAAAGAGCCGTTCTTAGAAATCTTGAGGATATGGCAGTTCTGTGAGGAAGAATCGTCCGGAGGTACCAGAAGCACTTGTTGCAGGTTATTGCTGCCAAAAGATGTTCGAACGGTATTAAATCCAATGGTGCTCTTACTTTTCCCACCAGGGCTTTGAATGTTTAATGCAGGGGTGTCCAAACTACGGCCCGGGGGCCAACTGCGGCCTGTTATCTGAAACACCTGAAACTTGTGCTTCTCTTATATTGTACTTCTTAAATATAGATGAAAACAGATATTACACAGTATTCATGTGTTAATGAGCCCACTATTTAAATAAAGTTTGTCAATTAAAGTACGAAACATTTTCTAACAAATCTTAGTTGATAAAACAAATTACTTATTCACATAACAAGCTTCAAATATACCCGTCATATTTCTGTCACGTTATTCATGTCATGTCACGTTTTTATGTCTAGGTTTCGGTGTTTTGCTGTTCTCCCTGTCATGTTTTCCTCCTGTTTATTGTCTGGTCCCTCTCCCTAGAGGCTTCCCAATACTCAAATTTCCCCTCCTCAACTCCTCGACTCCTCGGTCCTCCGGTAGTGACCCGGAAATGAATTTCAGCGCGCCATTTTGAAGGACATCTCATTTCTCTAAATGCACACCGAGGACCGAGGATCGAGCGTCGAGGTGGCTCTCTGGAGGAGCTATAACCGAGGATACACTGATGGTTCCTCCACGGATGCATTTCCGGGAACGGTGGAGGCGTGACGCACGGCCGGACTTATCTCAGCCAATGACAGCTCTGCATGCATCCCCTGCATATTATGTTATGAACTGCTTTCATCGCAACGCGATGTTTCCAGTGAGAACAGCTGTGAGGTCCGTGCAGAAATCAGAGCAGTGTGTAAAATATATATCATTCAGTGTAACAGGCCTACTCTCTTTATTTGCTTTAGTTTAGTAGATAACTACAAACAAAGAGTCGATATTTTTCTAAAACCATTTAGTGCTTCACATAATAAAATACACAACGGCTGTAGCCTAATTATCCTTTAGGAGCTGTAGGTGTGTGTGGTACAGTGTGTGTGTGTGTGTGTGTGTGTGTGTGTGTGTGTGTGTGTGTGTGTGTGTGTGGTACAGTGTGGTGTGTGTGTGGTACAGTGTGTGGTACAGTGTGGTGTGTGTGTGTTGTACAGTGCGTAGATGCGGCGGACAGACGGGTCTCAGTTGGTTTGGTGTACTCTGCTTACTTTTGATAGGCTACTTGTAAATACAACTTTTAGCCCGTAATTTCAATTCCCCATTCCATTTGGATCGCCGGAGCTGTATAACATTAACATGCTTATTGTAGTTGTAAGTGTGCACTGCCTTGCGGCCTGAAGCACCATCCTTGATGGAGCATATGTGGGCTGAAACTGTATTTGACAGGAAAGGAGTGAGCAGAGGGAAGAATTGTTAATTCTTGTTCTGTTTTCTGTGACAATCTTCCTCACCCTCTGAGACTTTCAGTTGCGCCCGCTAGTAAAGAGACGTGTTACCATGGAAACCAAACAATGGTGTAGGCTAGCTGTATTAAAGTCCGAGTGGAAACAGTCCTGAGTACATCTGATTTAGTCAGAAATCGGGAGAAATGCGGGAGAAATATGACGGGGGGTGGGGGGGGATGGGGATATATCCAGTCTCTGATTGCATGTGTTACGTTATTATGAGAGTGCTCTCATACTTTAAATGGTATATATGTATATACATATATTTGTGTGTCTGTCCGCATCTGTAGCCTGTTATATATATATATATATATATATATATAAAAGCGTGCATTCTGGAATGTCAGGAATGTTTGAGACGGAGAAGAAAAAATCATTATACCGCACTGTGAATGAATTAAAAGTAAATATATAAGTCGTCATGAACACATCTGTCCATCAGACAGAGGGCTGCTGTGCCTCCTGTCATCATTAATGGACGTCTCTTTAAAATGACCGCTCAGAGGAGAGGAGTTCTCATTTCTCTAACTGCCTGCTGCTTCCCCTCCTCCCTCCTCGACTCCTATCCTCGAGACTTAGTCCCGCCCACAGGAGATGCGAGCAGAGGAGCCGAGGAGGGGAGCCGAGGAGGGGACATTTAAGAATTGAGAAGCCTCTCCTGTGTTTTTCCTCCTGTCGTTAGTTTCCCTGGTGTGTCTATTGTCTGATTGTGTTCACCTGTGGCCCCTGTGTTTTCTCCTCCCTCCTCACCTGTGTCTTGTTGTGTGATTAGTCTTGTGTGTATTTAAGTTCTGGGTTTTCTGTCTGTCTTTGTCGGTTCGTCTTTTGTATGTGACCTAGTTCACCGTGGAGTGTTTTTGTTTTGTCCATGTTTCTTGATGAGAGCCCTTGAAATAAAGGTATTGTTATCTGCGTTTGGGTCCTACCTGCTTCACTCCGCGTATCAATTTCCCCTTATTATAAGCAATCTAAGGCTTCTGTTTTAAGGAATGAGCTGCCAACAGAGTAAATGAAACCCTATGGAGAGCTGTTTTTTAAAGCATATTCAAGTATCAAGCATAATTTACATTTGATTGATTATAAAATGTTTGGACAACCCTGGTTAAATGGGTGTGTGTTATTAGCTTGAGCTCATAGTGTTTTTGATTATAATTGTGACTTAGATGATCAGATCACATTTAATGACCGATTCATGCATTAAACAACGAAATCCGGTACCACTTTACAATAAGACTACCCTTAGAAAGGGTTTACGAATAGTTTGTAATTCATTTATTAATTAGGTTGTGAGCACTTTATAAATCATTAATAAGCTTTTATAAGACATGAGATAAACAGGGCAACTGTGACCGGTTGCTTGCCAAATAGTGAGCTCACATTTATCTGTACTGCTAAGCCTTATATTGGCTACTTAGCTTACTTCGTGTTCATCAGCTAGCATCCTTGGTATCTATTGTTCACTGAGTTGATTCTCACTAAGTAGCCAACATAAGGGTTAGTCATCTTGCCAAATAGTGAGCCTGTGTTGATGTATGAAAATTATGTTAGAACTGGTTTATAAATGGTTCTTAATGATTAATAAAGTGTTTACAACCTAATTCATAACCTAATTATAAACCCTTTATGATTCCTTTATGAGGGTAGTCTCATTGTAAAGTGGTACCGGAAATCCCAAGGGTCCACATGTCCACAGGTTTTCATGCTACTGTAAATGGCCTGACATGAAAATAAACTATACATTCATTCATCAATAAGTTTAAGATTATACAACATTAGATTAAGGGGCTTTTTTTAATAAAATAAACTAGTAACTGCTGGACAGTGAAATCAAAATATTATAATGAATGCCTAAAGAGTGTGCAATAGCTTCGAGCAAATCACTCTTGATATACTATATTCTTACTTTGCTCATTCTGTTTTACGGTGAATTAACCAGTAATAAAGTTATGACAGTAAACATTTTAATAAAAGACACAGTTTATTTAGACTTGCTTGTTTGCCAGCTTGACCAAAGAGCACAACATGTAACAGTGAAATAATTTAAACACTACATAAATAAAACATCATAGACATGTTATGGAGGAAATGTTTATCTTTCAGGTTTAAAGGAAAATAAACCCTTTAGATGCAAACCATAACAAACAGAGTGTCAGGAGAATGTAATCAAGTCTATGTGTAAATGAAGATAGAGTAAAGCCTATTTGTCTACAAAATGAAAGTAGTATACTGTAGGTAAATAGTTTGTTTTTCTTCAAATAGAGCCCATACCTTTTCAATGCATCCATTGTAGCATTAGGTAATCATCAACTACAGTTGGGTAAAAGAGTCAGTAAATCATTGAAAGAAGGTCATTTTTCTCGACTCAATAAATATGTCTATCACATTGAAACCTCAATCATTTGCTCTGAAACCATTTTGGTAAGGCCTTCAACACACCAACTGTATGTTTCGATGTATGTTTTTAAAAGCTAGGATATTAGGTACATAAATAAGGGCTTTTCATTTTTAGGGGTTAGACAAATCTTCTTATTGTGTAAATGGAGCAGTATGGAGGACTACAACGTAAAACATTAGTATTTGTTTTTTTGGTGTCAGTACAAAAGATTTGTTAGAGAACTCATATTTGGAACTGCTTATAACTTAATAAAATATACTAAGATATTAGTGACTGTACAGTGGGTGTACATTGGCAAACCATCATATCACTGACATAGTTCTGTGTTTTGTTTTGATAAAGGAATTCGATTTACAATTTGCACGTTTTATTCCTAATTCACTTTAGTGGGGAAGGTGTGGGAGTACATGTGTTGTGTACCTCTTCGCACGTCAGGCTGATATCATTTCCTCATAAAAAAATGTACGATGTAGACAAGTTGAAGCAGAGAGCGACAGGTGTTGAGTTATGTGTTATTATAATTTACCCAATGAAGGCACTACTGAGGGTGTGTTTACAGTGCATGTGTTTTTGCACGTTTGTTAAGTGTGTGTTTAACTTCGGTCCACTTCTGTCAGGCCACAGGGTCTCCTGAACTCTTGTCCTCGCTCGTGGATCCACTTATTTGACACTGATGAAATAAAAGAAAACATACATATGAGGAACGAAAAAGCCTAGTCGGATTAGTCATGCATTCTAAACAAAGAAAACAGCCCTGTTCTCTGGGACGGTAAGACTCATAATGACCAAAGATTCACCAAATATTATTCCTTCCCATTCAATGTAATAATTAAAAACCTTGATGAATCTTAACTGTTACTTACCCCATTTACTTCCTACTAAGACGGGACAGGCTGCATGCCTGGTCCTATAGTCTCCCTCCCCACTCTTGAACAGATTGTACCAAAACACTGCCGTCCCCTGTGGAGAGTTGAACAAATTCACACATACAGTAAAGCTCACATATGGTGTACAGGAGAGAGGAGACGATAGTTAAAAGATAGATGCTGGGCTACAGCAGTCCTGGAGCACAAGCGGCTTCACGCTGCGGACTATTGGTTGCTTGACAAGTACATAATGGTATTGATTGAAAAATATACAGAAAACAAAAGAGTCAATCCTAAGTAGAATGTAAAGTTGTTGTAAGCCAGCAGGAGAAACGTGAGGATCTACTTTGGGACTCAACACTTCGAGGGAAATTATAAGGTTGGATTATTGGATAGACTGACAAGCAAGAAATTGGAAAACAGAGGTCAACATTGAACCGGCATTTGGGGTGAAGTTGGGACACAACGACTGTCCAAGGCCAATTGCAGTTTGTTTTCCAAGCTACAAGTAAAAACACAGCTGCCTTCACAGAGAAAGACATAAATGACCAGAATTATTCACATCACGAACAAGTGTTTGAGGAGCGTGCCAAGTACAAAGAAACAGCTTCTTCGCAAAAAAAAAAAAGAAAAGATATTTGACATCTACACACTGCAGAAGATAGAAGAAGAACAAAGTGTTGGCAGACAGTTCTCTTGTGTCCATGGTATGTGTATTATGTTGAAGGGTAGCCCAAAGCACCATGTACAAACAATACTATACTATATAGTGAAACACTATTTCACTATTTGCAGCAATTTAACATAAGTGAGCTAGCCAATGTAGTTGCAAGAGGATTCATAGTAAATGTTTAGTTACAGAAAGAGGATCATTCATTTGGTGTTAATAAAATATTTTGTTTCTTTTTAACAAATAGGCCAATACATTTTTGTTAATGGTATTTAGATTTATGTGTAATTCTAGACCTATTAAAATAACAGACTTTCCAAACATTATAAATGATAATCATTTGGTGGCCTCCCTGCGGTAAGGACCCCCATCTGTGCCACGGTGCCACTGTTAAAAGAGCCATGACCTAGGGCAAATACTTCTGAAGTACTGCACAAAGTCTATAGTTTAAAAAATGTCACACTTCATCAATTTTCATTTCAAAGTGATACCTAGTAAATGTAGAGGAAACCTCCCACTGAGATCCTCCATCATTCTGTCAGGACTTACAGAGAGTGGGCGTGTTTAATCATTGACTCGAAATAACAACACAGAAAGGTCTGTCTGTACAACGTGAACACAGTCTAAATTGGAAAATATTATTATAATATTTATTCACAGACATGCTTTGCTGTCATCACCTTTCTAGGCCAGATAGCTGCTCCAAAGTCAGGGAAGACGGTGGCTCCTCCTGCCTCCACATCGCTCATCTGAGGAAACACACACACTCGTTGGAAACTGCTTTAATTAAACACATGTTTTGTTTGTTTTATAAATGCTGTTAATGTATATACTGTATACATTGATTTGAATTTCAGAGCACTATATAGCAAGATAGATTATTGTGTAATGTCATTTCTTTTGTAAAAACATTTGAAATGTTGCTTAATGAGTGGCATGTAAACAGGGTCCAGTTAAGGACTAGCATGAAGTCATTTGCACAAAATAAATGTATTTCTTATGTTGTTTTTGTTTGTAGAAGCGCCACATTTATTGATTTATTGTAAAAATGAATCTGAACTTTTTGATCTGTTATGATTATAAACTGAAGCAATTAACACCATCAACTGGGTTTTAAATCGTTTTTTTGTGAAGTCCGACTTAGTATATAAGGAAATGATGAAAATTAACAAATTAAATGTTTCAAAAATTACATCTCTGCGAGTGCTGAGGATGTAGCGATGGAAGGGGCGGGTCAAAATGACCCCCTCAGCGGTTCTAGGAGTAATGGAATGTTGGCGGTTCTAGTGTTAATGAGTGGCATCTGAAGTGAAAAACTGGGTCCAGTTAAGGACTTGCATGAAGTAATTTGCACAAAATGACAAGCCACACATCTTTATACAACAAAGGGGTGCAAGAAACCGCTATGTGAACTACAGTGAGGGAAAACTATAAAGACTATAGAGATTTCAGAGCACAGAAAAAGTTCCTCTAAAATGACCCACACACATTTCATCACTACTTCATCACTGTTATGTTATGTTAGTTGTGTCTCATATCTTTTTAAACGAGTCAAACATGCTTGTTGATCTAAAGTGATGATCCTTTATCGGAAGGATGTACTTTAAATGTGTGAAGTGTTTTACTCCTTGTATTCTCTGGATCATTCAGGTGCATACATCATTAAAAAACGTTCTGTTTTGGGGAGTTGTTGTATTTTGTACAACCCAGTGTTAGCAAGGGTAAAATAAAGAGTTAATGGGGGATGGCCAACACAACTCTATGCAATGTGTACTGGAACTGATTGACAGAAAAACCTCCTTGAAGTTTGTTTCTCAGTCATCCAAGTGATGGGGTAGTGAGAGTTTTTTTTTTGTAATGCTACAGCCTCTTGCCTCATTGCATCAAGTGCCGACAGAATTTGAGAGGTACGACTGTGTTCGCCAAATTAAAGTCAATCAATCCAAGTCCAAGTTGAACCAGAGCATGAAGCGAAAACAAAGAAAGGCCGGTGTGTAGATTTCAGGAGACCGGCCTTCAACCAATGGCGACTAAGTGCACATACTTACGTAATTTAAAAAAGTTGCCACACGATTTCCAGTGCCTAATCTTTTGAAAGCATCAGGTTCATCTTTCTACGAAGATAAAATTCAAGAGTGAAAATACATGATGAAAGCACTGCTCTCCGACCCACGCGTACTTACGTAGTTTAGGAATGTAGCAAGTCTATTTCCGTCGGGATTCTTGTCAAAAGGAGGCTGCAACAGATGGTTAGACATGAACCCATCACTAAAAAGACATGGAATAGGAGCCCCACCACTAAGGGCACTGTAATAACACATTATGTGATAACACCACATAATGTAATGTGTTATACCTTTCCCTGCATTTTATATTAAATTATAGCATATTGCATGTGTAAAAGTGTAAGTTATACCCATTTTATTCCACGCCATACTTAATTTTGACCCATTATTGTATTCTATCAGTACTAGTTATGCTCAAATGCATCAAATATGCATTGTTGTTACAATGTTATAGCATTTTTTTTTTTTATGAAGTCATCCATTTGTGTGTATTTTTACATACTCACTGGGGTGAAATGAATTGTGTATGTAAAATGTGTAACAATCATTATGAACAAAATACTTGGAAGTGTATCAATATAGTGTTTAGCAATTTCCTACAAATGCGGGTGTTATTACAAAATGATGGTACTATTGAAGAATATGTTGTTAAAGGTTAACTACACTTACATCCAATGTCATTACAACTTAATTTCACTAAATGTCACGCAAGTCCAACTTAAAAGTTTTAAAGGAACATAATGCACATAAAACTACAAAAAGTTGACATGTAGCACTTAATTATTGTATAAGAAGATGCATACATTATAAAGTTGGCTGCTTATTCAAAGAGGATCCTCAGAAGAAAAGACCATAAATCTAATAATCCATAAATTATAATTTTAAGAAGAAGAAGATTCTTTAGCCAGCTGCACAATACATACAGCTATAGATCTTAGATGGTTCCCAGCTGGAACACACAGAGGGAACAGAGCTGGGATCTCTGAGGGAAAGGGTCACTTAGGAACCTTTAAAGGATGGGGGGGGTATGAGTCCACAATGCACCAAGTTATACAGTCAGTCAACAAGCAGGGCAGATATTTTGACAGAGTTAAAACAAACATTACACAGATTTCAGATGATCAAACTCAGTGTGATATCTCTGTGGATATCAACACATATTGCAGTAAAAATAAATGGATGAGCAGGTGGATAAGTGACAAAACAGAACCACAGTTTAACAACAGTTCACTTCAGTAACACTGGAATTAGGAGTGTAATCAAGGACAGATTAAAGACAAGGTGGGAGAAAAAGAGGAGATGGTTTTAAGCATTTAAAAGAAAAAGTAGAGAAATAAGAGGCACAGGAAGAGGAGACAGTAATATTCAGATTATGACTTGATTATTCACAACCAAACGGCGCCATATTTTAAAAAGGAAAAGCCATGCTGTTGTCTAGCAGCAGTTTCATTGTGCTCTTATTTATTTGTCGGTTATTGTTGGGCGGGATTAAAATGTCCTGGCAATAACTGTATTTTCCAAACAACCAAAGACATTTTGAGTCTTCACACACTACGAAAGGTAGGGTGATGGCGATGGAAGGCCATAAAGGTTAGAAGTGTACCTCTAAAATCTGCCAAAAATAACCAAAACAAATGTTTTAAATGTTTATATATTTTTGGGGGTTTTTACAGCTAAAATGTCAGGAGTCAAATGACTGACCCTAAAGAACACAGATACATACAAAATGTGTCCTTCACAGTGCAGAGGATACAATAATAGAAAAATAAAATTAATGGTAATAAGTGTTTTGTTTGTTTTCAAGCAATTAAATCTTAGACAATGAGAGAATGTTCATACAGGTAATGCGATGGGCTCCTTATAATAAAGAGTACTAGACACATTCACTAACAGTGATCTTCATCAAAGTATTGAAACTAAAACGATCAATTTCCATACCCACCCACCCACACCCACACTCACTCACACATTAACTCACCCTTGAGAAGTCATAGTGTGGCTCGTACTGTCCTCCAACTCCATAGTTAGCGACCTGGTCAGCCATTGACACAGATGATTTAAATATTTTAATAATTGTTTTATATTATTAGGCAAAAATAATCAGTTGATAACAAATATATGATTGTCATCTTAATTGTAATCTATCCTGGAATATACAGTAATTGCTAAATTAAGAATAATTGTTGTACTGTATACTTTGCTTGAATGTACAACTCTTCTTTGGATATAAACATGGATAACATTTTTGTAAGAAAGTAGTTCCAGTGAGGTCTGTTGAATATCACTGACTGATTACATTACATATCCCACTACAGTTGGGATTTTATTAAATGTGATTTGTCCTTGCTTTAAATAAAACAAACACGATTCAGTTCACTTTCTTTATACTGCCTTGGATAAGATATAACGGGAAGTTCTGAATGTGTAAACCTATCAGTTCAACAAAATCGAATCAAATTAAAAACGTTACCCTGCACATTTTTTCATTTTAGTGAATAAAATCATAAGAATGGATGTCAGAATACTGAGTTATATGTGAAATAAGGGTGTGTTGATTAATGCATTTCGGTCTATTGTCCCTGTATGAAATTACCTGTAGTAACTCTGCAGTGTCTACTTCGAGGCCTGTGAGGTCTTCTATTCTCTGGTTGACTCTGGCAATGATAGGGTCATCTTCCTCTTCTAACCATGCACTGGAAAAAAAGCATTAAAGTGTTAATGTATAAGCATATAGTACGAAGCACAAACACACTTTAACCCTGGTGATTGAGTAGTTCAGAGCTCAGGCTGGACACTCAGGATTAGATCCTCAAGTTTCTGTGCCCCTCTCCTGCTCCTCATCAAATATCAGAGTATTTTGCTTAAGATACCAGATTTGACCAGATTGTCTACATTGCTTTATTATTAATAATAATAATAAAGCTTTATTTTGATAGCACTTTTCATAAACCAGCTCAAAGTCCTTTAACAGTTTAACAGTTAAGGGACACAGGAGGTAAAAGCTATGATAATAGAAAATAATAAAATAAATAAGACAAAAACAATAAATACGATCAAATATAAAAAGCTCTAAAATAAATAAACCAATACAAAAATAAATTAAATAAAAACCCAATTAAGATAATACAGATTCAAAGCTAAATAAATAATAAGAATAATAAAGGTTATAAGAATAAATGCCTGTCGTGCAATAACTGGCCCCCAAACGTACAGCATGGGAGCACACAGATTTCAGAGGATGAGAAATGGTGCTGTTTCCCTTAAATCAGCTGCAGATGTTATGGCTGTATCCTCCAAAATGTGCTGCCTGTGACTTGAGGCAGCCTCTACACAATCTTTCATTTGGTAAACATATTTTCCTCTTAGGTCCAATGGCATCCTTTGCTTGAATAGATTGGCAGAGAATTGCAATATTCAGTTATCCGAGTTAAGTGAATAAAGCCTAAGTTAAATACCCCCTGAGAAAGCAGGACATTCAGAATAGATGTTGCGATACAGTGTGACGTCGCTTTTATTCACTTGTATTGCTCATAAACTCTTCTCAAGGCCAGGCTCAAAAAAACGCGTTCAGAGTAGACATGAAGTCGGTCTCCAGCAGCTTCTGGAGTTTCCACTCTGCTCACAAAGATATCCTTCACACAGGTCAGCATGCGACAGGCACTTCAGGGTTTCCCACACATAGACTATACTTGGGCAGGTATATTAATCTTTTTTTCTTTTTTTTTTAATATATTCGTCCGTGACCACGACGCCATCTGCGATCGATTAACTTGTGGACAATGATCCCTCGCTCTACGCCTCCTGTACCCAGTCCCGGACTGGCTATCGGGAGGACCGGGGGGTTTCCCGATGGCCTGGCCTGTTAAGTGGCCTGCCTCACACAGGGTGACTGGCTGTCTACATGATGTGGCCTGCCGACATGGCCACTGTCATACAGATCATAAATCAAAGCCCTTGATTGGTCTCTGTGTGTCATTCAAGCTCGGGATAACCTCAGCTCAGGTGAGGTAAAGGACTCTCTTTAGATAGTTAACTTAGTCTAAGTTCTCAGTGGGTCTCAAACGGTTTGGTCACCATTTATGTCAACACATATTTCCATTTGAGAGGGTAGTGATTAGTAAAATATGCATGAATAAATAAATAAAAAGTTAACTAGGTGAAAAAAGGTAAGATACACTTTTAAAACTTGTTGAGAGCTAAAACTAGTCTTTGCTGCTGCCTCAAAGAGGAGAAGGGGGGAGAGGAGGGAGACAGGTGAGGCTAATTCATGAGCCCAGACACACTCACAACTATAAATGAACCAAAAATAAATAAATAGTTTCAGTGTTTTTTTCACATTGGAAATGTTATTGGTTATGGCCATGATTTTATGATTATTGAAATGTATACAGTTCTGTTTCATATAGGTGTTTCCATAGATCTAGTCTCTTTATTTTCCCCTCAAAGTGCACCAGATTGATGCATTTAACTCCAAAAAAAAAAAGTCCATATGGTTATTAGTGGGTAGTAGATTTAAACTATAGGGCTATCACTATGGGCCCTGCCTGTACCTGTTCGCTCTGCCGTCGCGTGAAGGGTCTGCTAACAAGCGACCAACAGAAAGGTTAATGTTTATGTTGTTGCACGTCACCTCAAAATAAACTAAAACCATTCAATGAAAAGGTGTGTCCAAACTTTTGACTGGTACTGTATAGCAGACACGTCGCACCCACAAGTGTGACACATTCAGTATAATTACTACTGACAGAGTTATAGCCACAGATTGACTGGAATCAAAGAATAAGCACAGGTTTCACAGCAGAATGAGGATGTAGGTTGGGTAAAAGGCAAAGGCTAAATCCCTGAAGAACCTGAATCACACGGCAAATAGTATCAATACTAAATAAAAGAAAATCGGTTAACAGTAAGCCCTTGTAAACCTCAAAAGTGCCTCCAAAAACCTTTTACCTTTTGGACACTCTGTAGTTGGCTGTGGTCAGGACGCCTGTTTTGGGGTCACGGACAGTAGCTCTGGCAAGCTTATGAAGCAAAAACAACACACAGATATACAATTATTGATGATTATGTTTATCATAAACAGTACGCAGAAGAGAGTGTCCACTTATTCAATGTATCAACATGTTGGTAAGTCTATATCAACATATTGCTGATTCAGACGCTTTCCTCTAAATAAACACCTTTTTATACATTCCAAATGTAAAAACTATTGCTTTGTACAACTTATCTTTGATGTGTCTTTACAACAAAGAAGCTGCACTTCATCACCTGACAAGCTCATGGCTTTAGGATTTTGAAAACGTTGGTATTTTGTTTCCTTTTAAAGTACTAAGGTCACTGTACAGGATTTAGTGTTATGTGCAGAATGTTTAGATGTATTATCATTGATGTATTGCTTCTTGTCTCACCCTGGGTTTGGCCAGCTGCTTAATCCTCTCAGTCTCCTCATGTGACAGGACGTCCAGGTAGCGTACGATGCGGGGGCTGTCCCACTCATCCTCCTCTTTCATGGGCTTCAGCAGGAGACGGGGGTTCCTGTTTCTATCCTGGTAGCGGCAGTACAAGCGGCTGCGCCTCACGTCATTCTGGTCAAACATACGAGATAAACAGAAACATTACGAAGAGAGGATTTATTTAGGAGAAGTGGAATCAGATTTGAAATGTCTGTCACACTGCTGCTGGAACCTAATGTCACATGGAAAGGATTGACCTGGGAAGCCCGTGCTCACTTCAGGTGCACACATACAGGTTGTTATCAACATTTTGCTTGTATGGAAAATAAACCCTTGTCCTGTATACTTGGTAACCTCAAATATTTCCCAGTAAAACGTCAGAGCAGAGCAGAACAGAGCTTTTATTAGTTTAAGTGGAACATTTTGCTATAAACACGCCACATCGATCATAGCTGTAAATGGGTTTTATCAGCCTTTTCTTCCCAGAATTGCTCGACAACCATAGAATCCGTCTTTGTGAAAGTGGTGTTTATTCCTGCTGTAATTACAAGCTTGCTGTTATAACTGTCACTTTACTGCAGGTTTCTTAACATTGCTCTTGTATATTACATCAATTCCTTTATTTGTTGTTGAAGCTCTAATCTAATGTCAAAATAGGTATTTGCTCACTTCCAATATACACCTCAGAAAAGTAGGTAGAGATCTAGTAATTTTGACTTCCTCTTTTTATTATAGATTGTTTATCAATGAGCCTTTTTGTTGTCCTTATGTCTCACCATTCCGAGCCCCTCTCCTCTGCAGAGAGCTTCGTAGACGTCTCTCTCTGGGAGGTGGTCTTTGGGTCTGGTGTAGGTTCCCAGCTGGATGGGCTCCTCAGAGGGCGGCGGGTAGTCCTCCTGGTTCAGCTCGCCGAGCTGCTTGGTAAGCAAGCCCTCAAAATAACGCAGGTTTCCTCCTGCCCTCTGGTGGCTGGGATCTGCCAGTACAAGAACATGTTGGTCATTAGTGAAACATTTCTACTCCGAAGTGGAATTACCTGTAAAGCAGAGGAGAAACTGTGTTTACTATATGGCCACATTTAATGTCTGTTGACACCATTTGCAGCTAAGAAGTTAGTATTCAAATAAAATAGGATTTTGATTTGTATAGCTTTGACCTAGTACTGTATGGTTAAATTATGACTGAATTGAATACAACATTTTGTCGACTTCATGAGTGTTATCTTTTAAATAAGCGTTATACTTCTACTCCACTATATCTCAGAAGACATATTGCACCTTTTACTCCTCTCCTTTGATCTGAACAGCTATAATGACTGTATAGAATCATTTCGCATTTCGTATTTTTCGTTTCTTCTTCAACAGTTATGTTATTTAGTCACATTTATAAATGCAGGTCTTTGCTTGGCAATGGAGTAGCTGATGGTGTGCTTTTTGTAATGGTGAATAAAGAAAATGATCTTAATATTTCCCATGAGGCTAATCTGAGAGTCCCTTGTGTGCTTTAGATATTATTTGAGGTATTTAAGCAATTACAGAAAGTACAGAAAGTAGAAAAAGCACACTACCTTGTGGAGGTCTGTGGACATGCACTAGTTCATTATTAATCCGATGAATTACAGCAACATACTCTGCCCCTGGTTATTCTTACGTAGGAACAAAGCTGCCTTGTGTGTACCAAAGTTACAGTAAACATCAACAGTAAACAGAGGGTATCTTAAGTATCGACTTGCTGGACGAAAATGTGCATTTCATTATTTTTGTTGAAGGGAATTTCAGACTTCTGAAACGAGGATTCAATAAACAACATAAATGAGGGTGTATGCTATTTTCCAACAGCACTGAAGTAAACTGATTTAGTAACACACATCTGATCCTGGCAGTATAAACAGTTTTACATAATGGAGACATGCTAAAGAAACAAACGTTGATGTATGGATTAATGACTATCCTATCCTATGTTTACCAATATTTGTGTGGGTGACAAAAGGGCCACAACATTGTTTTTGTCTTGCATTTTAACCATGATTCTCCTCACACTACGTAGTCTGGCTGTGTTGCACCTCACTGTTGCAATAATGTGTTTTTATATATGTCGGTTATGTTGCATTTGTTTTACCTCTGACTTGTATATGATAACTTTGGCAGCACTTGGTGTCATAAAGTAGGTCTAAGTCTGCTACATCTGCCCTACCTCGATTCATTTCCCTTGACATGTAAACAGGCGTACTGCAGATCTGAAAGGATGGCCTGCATCTGAATACACAGCCCTTGACGCAGATATCAGTTGAATCCGCTAACGTTCTCTATCGTATAGACCAGGGGTCTCCAACCTTCTTTAGGATGAGAGCTACTTTCAAAAAATAAAACAAGTCGTGAGCTACTTCTACTCCTCTTTTGTTTGTTTATATATATATGTATATATTTAGCACATTTTAACATTATTATATGCTTACCTTTAACCTGTGTGTGTTGTTTGGGTCTGTGGGACCCGTTTTCAGTGTTTACTAAAATATATTATAATGTATTCAATCTAATTATTTTAACCTGCTTTATTTTGGGGTGGGCCTCACCTCCTCTAGGGGGGTCCTCACCTCCTCTCTCTCTCTGTCTCGCTCGCTCACAGAGGCTGTGTGCTCCTCCGTGGCAATGATGGCTTGCGTTAAAAAATAATAATAAACATATTTGTAAAGTGGGGGGACACAAACGGGATTTTGAAAAGTGCGGGGGACATGTTACTTATTGAGGGCTTGCGAGCTACCGGTCGCTCGCGATCGACGTGTTGGAGACCCCTGGTATAGACGGCTCGCCCACACGAGGCCGACACGGAAAAGCGGATTCGGAGCCCGAATAGAGGCCCTCTGTTTCGCGAGAGCCGACACGGGGGGTGGCGGAGCTAGTGGAACACAGGCCCGAAACCGTGCCGCGCCACACTAATAATAAGCGCATAGGTGCGAAATGCTTGCGACTGTGTGTACGCCCTATACGCCTCTCCCCACCTTTCCTGCTCAACCTTTCCTGCTCACCCCCAACAACAACAATGGCGGATCACAGGGTTGCGTTCGTGCTCTACAGCTCCTCTACCACAACCATCAGCAAAAATAATAATTTAATATAATAATAATAATAATCGTCATCGGTCTTCTTCACTGCTTTTGGTGTATTTTGTGGCGGAAGTACAGCGCCACTTACAGGCCCGGCATATGTACTACAACGTCTCCAGAGGGTCGAGCGGTCTCGTGTGGACGGACACGTTTCTTGAGCCGATTCCATGTGGAAGACTTTTTTGATATCGAATTCGGTTCGTTTTCGTCTCGTCTCCGTGTGGACGGGCCTAAAATAACAGTTACAAACCGCGGGCTCTTCCTTTGTATGGACAACACCCTGCTGCTATGGCAAGCCAAGAGCTCCACTGCAGTGAGAGGAGAGTGTACTCTGCAAGAAGACAACCTATCAATTACCCCATGGTGGAGGAGTGCGGTCTTATTGGTCAGCTCACTGGTGTCTGTATGAAAGTTTCCCTTTTTGATTTCTAAAAATAAATTCCATGAACTCATTCACCCATCCCTTTTGGCTGCATAAAGGACTGACTCATGCTGA
Source organism: Gobionotothen gibberifrons (assembly GCA_943591055.1). NCBI lineage: Eukaryota > Metazoa > Chordata > Actinopteri > Perciformes > Nototheniidae > Gobionotothen > Gobionotothen gibberifrons. The sequence continues at coordinate 2,416,869 of CALSBZ010046809.1, forward strand.
AGTATATGAATGACAGATGTTTTAATGATGTAATGTGAAAGAGTGTGCACACTGATTTGAGCTTCTAGGTTTTGTCTGTACACTTTCTCATGTTGCATCTTACCAATAGCCACGAGTCGCCGTGTCAGCTCAATGGCTCGAGGTAGGTCACCCATTTGGTAAACGGAGTAGCTGAGGTAGTCCAATATGTCGCCCTTGGCAACCTCTGTTTCCTCCCCAGCATCCAGCTGCTTTAGGGACTGCTGCATCCACAGCACAGAATGGTAATAGTCTGCGTCATTATACGCTGTCTTCCCCATATCGAAGCAGTCCTCCACCGTCAGCATGACATTGGAGTGAATACCTGTGGCAGAATTCAATACATTAAAAAGCAGACAATATTGTGCAATATCTTTACCTTCCCAAGATCATGTTCTACACGACATATTTGTATGATTTCATTGATGAGTTTGGACTAAACGTTTTTTAGCATTATTTTTGTATATGCAATATTTTGGGTCTAAATAAATTTTGTAGGAAAAAGAATTATACAATTATTATTATTATTATTAGAAAAACTCTAAATATAATGTATCCATCCTGGGTATATAGACATATATATATACATATATATATATACATACATAAGATTTGAAAGGCAATCTCTGTACAATTTGAGGGTTTCGCACTGTTGCAACACCAAGTAGTATACACCGCTAAACCTTACTGGATGAGAGTCATGTAACAAATAAACGCAAACTTAAGGAACAACGGATTCAACATGTGTCTGTGTATGATGCAACTATAACATCATTTGGAATGAAAATAACCAAAATATTAACCCTAAAAGAATCCATTCATCTCCAACCCCACCTTTAATTAACAGTAACTTTAAATTCAAGCCCTAACCCTTGGGAGTGAAGTGAGGACTCCTCAACTTCACCTCATTTCACAAAAATGTTCCATATCAGGAGGGCCAAAACCCAAACTACTTATACACACAATCGTGTTTATACAAAATAAACAAACCATTAATATAAAAGGCTTATAGGTGGGTTCAGTGAGCCTTCCTGTCTTTCTTGCAGAAATGTACACACTGACTCTATCCTCTTGTGTACTCATGTTCTCTCTTCGGTTACCTGGCAGCTTTCCTTTGGAGAAGGCCTCCGAATCCAGTTGGTACGTGTCCTGAAGACGCATCAACGCCTTGGCTGCACCCTTCTCATCCTCCTCATCTGGGAAGAACTGCCTGTGTATGGACATGTTGGAAATGAACCCTGAGAAGAGTGGGTGGAAGTAAATGAATGATTTAGTAAAAAAAAACAAGAATGACATCGATCATTTTCAACACTAAAGCTATAACTATTTAATGTTGTATTTTTCCAAAAAAGCCAAAAGTTAGCATATACTTTGTTCAAATGTGCTGTTCTAATTTAATGTTGGATTAGTGTTGAAAAAGAAAACCTACTCCTTAAGCCAGGTTAAGACATAATGCAAGCACACAGGGAAGGTTGTATTCTACTCAACATCAATCATGATAGGAGGAAATGTGATCTAGCATTAAACTCCTACAACTGAGTTTAGTTCATTGATTTCAGTTAATTATCCTCTTACGCTAAAGTAAAATATAAAAGGAGTTGGTATAATTCATCAAAATTACACGCATTTAATAATAAAACTTCAAATCAACTATTTACTTCTTATGAATTGTTTTAGTCTTTGTCTTTCTTTTCTGCTTGTGTTTGCAGCAAGTAATGAAAACAAAGGTTGCAACTGCCATTGCCAATATCTTTGATGTACTGTGTTCATGCTTATAACCCACAGATCTTCTTATCCCCGTTATTTCCTCATTAGATATCACCATCTGCTGCTCAGTAAATCCTGGGAAATCATAAAAGGAATTCCTCAGGGCTGATTTTACATTTTCATTCAATATTTTCTGTACATGCTCTGTGGTATTCAGCGATATGTGTAATCTTCTTATCTTTCAAATGACTTCATGTGCATTCACCCGTGTTATTATGAAAGAGGCAAACAATTATATGTGTATGCATGTTCTTTACAACACTACCTGCTTATGTCAAATAATTAAACATACTAAATCCAAATATTGTCTTATACAGTAAATGCTTATGTTTATAAGGTTTGAATCTGGTCTCTTTCACGCTCTTTCTCTCTCTCTGACTCATCGCCACGTATTCAGTTTATCTCGATGACACATGCATGCTTAAGCTATCTGCCTCCCACACACACAGGCATTCAGGTCCAAACAAACACAAAGAGAGAACATGTCCAACATATGCGGAGATGAGGAACAGCTGGAGCTAAAACATGACGGCCTCGTTGCTCTCTGTGTTTATTCTGGAAGTATTTGAGCCGAGCAGTTCAGCAGAAAATTCCTCCCTGCAGTCCAGGCCGTAATCACTCTGCTCACATCCACGCTGGATTAGAGATACTGTTCACGGCTTGCTTTCTGCTTGTGCTGAGAGTCCGATAAAGCAAGTGTTGAATGCTGCCCTTCAGACGCATTATACGGAGTGAAGAGATAATTACATGTAGACGTGGTGTGAATGCATACAATGTCAAAGGGATTGGAAATATTACCAGATGCATTTTTGCAAAGGAAGCATAAAGTAATGCAATTACATATCGGATCTGGTTTAAGTTGTTTCTGCTTGAGCTTCATTTCAGTTCTTTTCAGATGTTTCGTCAGTGAATGCAAAGAGAAAGGAGAAACTCCACTGGATGATAATAATACTACTTTTATGATACGCTTTCAAGCTGGCATAGCTCGTATCACAGGAAATGTCTGTAAAATCCCCGTCAGGCAACAGGCCCATAGATTCATGGAGCCAAAAAACAGACTCCAGGAGTACATTTCACGCAAATAAAGCAAGACATGTTTCTCCTTGACTGATCTATCATAACAATAGTATTATAAGTTAACTAGTGCTGTCAATCTTTAAAATGTAATCATTTGTGACAAATGATGATTTAAAATGTTACGAAAACTGGCACATGCTTCGGCAAAATGCCCTTTTCTCAGTTATTCATCATCTGTCTGCAGCAGTTATGGTGGAGGTAGTGATGGGTCTTACTGGTGTCCAGTGGTCTCAAGTCAATGCATGTGTCTTGTTCTTTCGCTATCTTTACCTTTTCAAATCCATGGGATTCATAGTAAACATCTAGGCTGCTAGTACAGTGGCAGCACATCACTCCCACCCTCATCCACCTCCACTGGTTGCCGGTCAAGTCCCGCATATCCTACAAAGTCCTCCTCCTTACCTACAAGTCCCTCCATGCCCTTGCCCCCCAGTACCTATCGGACATCCTCCACCCACATGCCCCACCCCGGAACCTGCGGTCCTCAGACTCTGGCCTGCTTACCACCCCCCGCACCAAACTGCGAACCTTCGGTTCGCTCTCCCGGAGATTCGCAACATCCCCACACTCGACGCCTTCAAAAGGGCCCTCAAGTCCCATCTGTTTGCCAAGGCTTTCGGCCCCTAATCGATTGGTTGTTTTGTCTGTCTGACTTTTGTTTTGTTATGTTTGTTTTTGCCCTATTACTTGTAAAGCGACCTTGGGTCCCTTGAAAGGCGCTATATAAATCCAAGCTATTGTTATTATTATTACAGGAACAACATTGGGTCAAACTTGGTGATGTGATTGATTTGTGTAATTGTTTTAAACTTAATTGTGAGCATTAATATCACATGGAGATCCAAGCATGAAGAAATCACACCACTCTTGTCCAGCTCCACTCCTTCCTTCCTCCCTCCCTCCTTTCCCTCCCTTTCCCCCCCTCACCTTCAGAGGGGTTCTGCAGCACCAGGGTTTCCAGCTCGGACCACTCTGTGTTGAGCCTCTTCATCAGTTTGTAGGCGTTCACTGGGTGGGCCAGGTATCCCTCCGGGTCTGAGGTGGACAATCTGGTCAGAGTGTCCAGTTTGCTGGCCCAGCTATGAGACAGACAGACAAGATGTTGTATTCTTTACCTCTGATATATGTAATCATGTGTAACCACAGAGTCCGCCTCCTCTCTCCCCCACCAGTCATCCTCCCATCAATCATCTCACCTCCTCTCACGGTCATCTTCAATTGAGGAGGGGCTGACTCCAAGTTTGGGAATCACCAAAGTAATCTATCAAACTGAGTTTAAATGCAGTATATCAGCTCAACACTGTAAATGCTATCCATATTGGTCTTTATTCGTGTTGTGTCGACAAACCGAGATACTGTTTAATAATGTTGGAAAATAACCTTTTTTATGCATCAAATTTATCTCAAGTTATTCCACATATTATACATATAAATCAAATATATTCAGCAATAGTTATAACACTAACAAATCTGTATATCTTCATATCTGTTCAGCAAGAGATTTGTTAATAATAAAAGTCTTTAGTGGTTTTCTAACTTGAATTGAACCCTATCATGTTACATCATGTTCTCTTATGTTCCACTGGTTTCATCTTTGACTATGTGTTTTGTTTTATAAGCCCATCGTAAATGTTTTATTTTGAATCTAAATCTGGGAAGTAAATAGTCATCTGAAACTCAGTCAACTGTAAACAAAGTAAACCTATTTCCTATTAAATGTAGTATTGTGCATATATGGTGGCATAAAGGAGCTTAACATGGAAATAATCTAACAAACAACAGTTGTTTTTTTATTGTAATCCAGTACAGTACTTGAGCAACTCATTTAGTTGTTATTTGGGTTGTTGTCAAGTAACAGGGTTTAAGTATACCTTTTGATGGCAGAAAGTTTGGACTCCTCTGCTTTTATGTATTCACTCAGACACTGGACCAACTCTTTCTCCGTGTAGATCAGGTCTGTCATTTGGCCTGCAGAGAGAGAGAGAGAGAGAGAGAGAGAGAGAGAGAGAGAGAGAGAG
>CALSBZ010046809.1:2421848-2448399 GCA_943591055.1 Gobionotothen gibberifrons
GAGAGAGAGAGAGAGAGAGAGAGAGAGAGAGAGAGAGAGAGAGAGACTGAAGGTGAGTGTGTGGTGAGTGTGAGGTGTCACTACAGATAACATCAGCATCACCCTCTTCTCTGTATTTACTTACATTTGTTTAAATTACAATATTTTTTCCTTGCAAATCCCAAGCACACATGAGCCCATGCAGGAGAGGAACCTGAACTTTACAGACTGCATGTTAACCGAAGTTAAAATAAATGCTCAGCCACAAACAGCTTTCAATTGTATATAATTACTCAGCAAACTACAGCCAGGCATTCCTCCACGAGCTTTTGAGTGGATAAGTGTAAGTAGCATCTAAAACACTTCCATGAAAACACTGAGCCATCGTAAATATACATGGGGTTGCCAGGGAGGGGGAATAAGGAAACACAATGTATACATAGCATAATGTGCAGTTTTTATAAATCACTGATCCGCTCACATACTAGATATGGGAATGAATTGGACAAAGGAAACATTTTGGGGGATATTTGCAAGATTGTATTATTGTTTATTGTAAAAGGTGGAGAAAGACATTTATATTTGACCTGCATAAATCATTCCGATGTTTTTTCTGCATTACGCACAAAAAAATCTTTTTTTACAAATTCTATTTAAGGCGTAAGTGGACCACAAGGATTTCTCTTCAAAGTTTTTTCAGTTTTATTCTAAATGAATGCAGACTTAACGGGCCTCTTCACCACATCCTCCTTCTAAAGACGTTTTTTATGGGAAAGTGAAGACATGCATTCCTGAGCTGCTGATGATTATGACTATTAGAAAGCCTAGTTTAAGTTGTTCTTTTCAAATAACTAAAATGAGATGATGTGCATCCGGATTAAATGGGATGGAAAAAAGGTGACATAATTACATAAAAAAGTCTAATTTTATTTTAGCAGTGTTCTCCATCAATGCATCATTCATTATTTTGATCACCATAGGAGTTGGGTGTTGCTTTCATGGAAACATGCATGTTATTATCAGCCTTCTAAGTTCAATATACATATTTATAGCTAGTACCACAATGTCACCTTTTAAATGAAAAGCATTATTACATTACATTACATTACATTGCATTTAGCTGACGCTTTTATCCAAAGCGACGTACATTCGACCAGGAAGATACAACCTTGAAGAAAACAGAATCATATAAGTACATCAGGTTTCATATAGCCACAACATTTCAAGTGCTACTCAACTTATAGATAAGCCAGTCCTTTATTAGTATGTAAGTGCTCTGTTAGTAATTCTTTGTTAGTAGTTCTATCGCTCGAAATGGAGTCGAAAGAGATGAGTTTTCAGTCTGCGCCGGAAGACGTGCAAGCTATCTGCTGTCCTGAGTTCAATGGGCAGCTCATTCCACCATTTTGGAGCCAGGATAGCAAACCCACGTGTTTTTGCTGATGGGAACTTTGGTCCCCCTCGCAGTGCGGGTGCAGCGAGCCGTTTGGCCGATGCAGAGCGAAGTGCACGTGCTGGGGTGTACGGTTGAACCATGTTCTGGATGTAGGAAGGGCCAGATCCATTCGCAGCATGGTACGCAAGTACCAGTGTCTTGAAGTGGATTCTAGCAGTTACTGGAAGCCAGTGAAGGGAGCGGAGGAGCGGAGTGGTGTGGGAACATTTCGGAAGGTTGAAGACCAGCCGAGCCGCTGCATTCTGGATGAGCTGCAGAGGTCGGATGGCACATGCAGGTAGGCCAGCCAGGAGGGAGTTGCAGTAGTCTAGGCGTGAGATGACGAGTGCCTGGACCAGAACCTGCGTGGCTTTCTGGGTCAGGAGGGGACGTATCCTCCTGATGTTGTAAAGAGTGTATCTGCAGCAGCGGGTTTTAGCAGCGATTATTGTAATAATTGGGATTTTGACACACTAATTAATAATAATAATAACTTGGATCTACATAGCGCCTTTCAAGGAACCCAAGGAAACTTTACAACAGGACGAGGGGCCGGGGGGGGGGGAGACAAAAAGTAAAACAGTCACACAACAGGGACGAGAAAATAAGATGATAAAAAACAGATTGAACAAAGGCTAGAGTAGAAAGTTAACTGAGGCTGAAGATGTGTATTGAGTGCTTTTTTGAAAATATCCACAGGGTCAGCGTTCCTGATTTCAAGGGGGAGGGAGTTCCAGGGGTTGGGGGCTGCAACACTGAAAGCTCTGTTGCCAAAGGTCTTTAGTTTGGTGCGGGGGAGGGAGAGCAGACCTGAATCAAAGGACCGCAGATGTCGGGGGGGGGTGAGGAATGAAGGGGGCTAGTTCAAGGAGAGATTTGTGGGTGAGGAGGAGGAGGAGTTTGTAGAGGATGTGGGACTTGACCTGGAGCCAGAGGAGGGGACGGAGGGTAGGGGGGAGGTGCTGCCGGGGCTTGGTGTAGTCCAGACGAGAGGTGATTTGAGGCGTGAATAAGTGTTTCAGCTTCTGGCTCGGGAAGTGAGGGCCGTAGTCTTGATATGTTTTGAGGTGAAACAAGGCGGATTTTGTTATGGACCGGATGTGGGAGTTGAAAGAGAGGGTGGGGTCCATAATTACACCCACACTGAGTTAAGAAACTCCCCTAATTGACCAAAGGATATATGGAAGGAGAATAATTGTACATTTCAACATAACAATCAAAACGTACTTATGGAAGTGAAGATCTCTGCCTGTGTTGTCCAGCAGCAGCAGAGCAGAGCCCAGAGGACGAAAGACAGGAACTTCCTCATTCTGTCTCTTTCTATAACCTGCAGGGACAAACAGAATCACATCCTGTCACAAAAGATTCACACAATTCAAGCTCATTTTCCTGTTGCAGCTATAAAGCATTAGCCGTTTTGACTCCCTATAGTTCTATGGATAAGGTTTTGCATATTGTCCTATTTTTCTCAATCACCACACTCAACAGAAGCTGGCGGAAAAGTCCAACCGTTTCTCTTCTTAATATTCCGTTTCTCTATTTTTAAACAAATGATACCACTTCACCTTCTAATTCTTGCAGTTAACATTTCGCCGAGTCAACAGTTCATAGCAGTGATGGTGGGTTTCCGAATGAGATGATTGTCCCACATTATTCAACGTTTCCAGTATGTTTCCTGAAAGTGAGTCACTACTTCTTCTGGGAGGCATGCTGTCATAGTAACCTCCTGGCCCAGTTCTCATTTAAAAGAGTTTAAGAAAGGACGATGTGGGGAAATAATTACTTTTTCAGGAAGTATGTCTCGGTTTCACATAAGAGACAGAACCATATAGGAACAAAAAAGGAATAAGGCCAATGTACAAACATCTGGTTCATCTGGTCAGTAGAAGTTAATTTCCCTTTTTTTGTTTCCACGCAGGAGTTCAACCAAGGTCGAATTGTCATGACTAAGGCCATAACTTTATAAAACTCTGTGTCCTTTGATTAGATTAGATTAAACTTTATTGTTATTGCACACAGAACTGAGACAATGGAAATGCAGATCAGTGTTTTTTTATAGTATAATTATACGAGAATATGCATATGATACACATATAAAACTTAAAGTATATACAGCATGGACAGTATATATGGTTAGAAACACTACGAACAGTTGAATACAAATAGAATACACCTTAAAAGGTAGATTAAATATAGACAGAATAATATAGACATTTTAGAAGAAATATGAATGCACTACAGACTGTTATTAACCCTTATATTAGAAACAGCAGTTGAACAGTTGTAAGTATAGGATAATAGTGAAACCACAGCTTAGAAGTAACTCGCTTTTAAATGTCACATCCATTAGTTAGCAGGCAACATCACCATTCATTTAGTGAGTCCAATATTGTCTCTTCTTTTTGCTCTGTTTTTGGTCTTTGCACCCCCTACAAACAAAGCTAGCTCTTCAGACACTTCATTCTTCACTTTGTTAACCAGCAAGTCACTAACTGTGTCAAAACGTGTGTAACATACCCAGCAAATGTACAATAAACAAGCTACATGGTTGATATGGAGCAGACAGCCCTAGTTCAAACAGCTGTATAAAGTCGATTGTTTCAAAGGATAGAAGCAACATTCACTTTGTGGACTTTCAGCTGCTGTAGAGCCAACTACAGAGCTAGATTTGAAAAGGCTGGACTGAACAAAGACGTTTCACCTGGCAGAAAGTCTCTGTTCACAGTCCAGCCCTCAAACCAGCTGTGTTCGTGATCTACGAGGGGAAAGTGACACTGCTCCACTTTCTTCTCTTGGATTTAGTCTAATCCTGCATCACCACATCACGTCTCACTGATGACTGTTTACTGCTGCCTTCGTAAAGTGTGCACATACACATAAAACCATACTTCCCCATGTAGGACTACACACACACACATACTACTGTCTGCACCGCTACCTCATCAAAGGCTTAGCGAGACGGGGGTTCTGAAGCAGAAAAGTGGCACCTTCATTTTAAGTGTGGCAATAGAGAGGAATCTGCTTCAGGAGAAAAGACATCATTTCCCCTTCATGACACCTGCGGACAGAATACAAAGTGACTTTTTATTGTTGCAGATCAAAGATCGCATAAGACAGAAACGTATTTTAAGCCTTAAACCTAAAGACGCTCAGCATAATGTCTACATAGGAATAAGCCATTAACATCTACAAAATGTTCCGGACAAAATGCACTTTATACTTCAAGGAAGATATGACAATTATATAATAAGTGTTAGGTGTATTATTTGTGACGTCCTTTGTATAATAAACACAGTCTGGCTTAAATGTGACAAATTAATTTGCTAATGAGGCAAATAACAAGATATATATGGTAGAAACCAACAGTGGGTGTTTTTGGTGCAGGGCTGTAAAGGGGCTTTAAAACAACAAAGAAGTCACTATGTTTCCCAAAATGTTTTACAGATGTGCCTCAAAATGAACTGCTGGAGCATCCTGCGCTAAAAGAAAATGGAATCACTTTTAAGAAGAAATAAGGAAAGGCAGAGAACTTCATCAATGTTACAAATAATTCTGTTGAAAAGAAAGGCCTTCTGTCTTTAGATCAGTTTAAGCATTAACAAGTGAGTGTTTGCTGGAATGTACCACATTGGGAGTTGGACTGGACCAAAGATCTTAGAGCATCACACATGTGGTCCTACTTTCTTGGCTTAAGAGTAAACACGTTTTATATGATTTCTAAACATATAGAGAAGTCCTTCTGTCTCCTGACATGATGTAGGAGAGCTGCAGGGCTGTCCTAACTTGTCGGCAGCAGGCGGGGAATGGCAGCCACGCTTACATACAAAACAATGCTACATTCAGTATAATCACACCTCCTTAAAGATTTTGAAGTCTTATTTTTACTGACTGAAAACTAGGTCTGCTTTAAAAAATGTCTGCCAGTTGTCCTGAATGTATCATAAGAAAATAGAGCCACAACTAGCCTCTCTTGCTAAGCATTATTCAATAACTATCCACTACCTCACATGATTGTTATAAAAGATGAAACACATCATGTGGTTATGCATGCTTGATCATTGTGGATCAGTTGTCTTGGGTGCACGACGTGGCAAACAGACAATCCTCACCCATGAAAGCAACATCAGAGCAAAAGCATCAACTACAACTCACCTAGCCTTGACTGTCTGCAGTGTGCTTTTCCATGTATTAAATCTAGCTTTTGCTGCTTCAATTTGCCAAGATTCACCCAACATACATTGTATGTGCTGACTGTAGACCAGAACTAGAAAATAAAACACCAAAGAACATCACAGGTGTCATTTTAGTGCAAAAACTGTGATATAAGTATAACTACTTGGGAAGAAAAACTAGAACGCTTCATAAATAGCTCTCAAATCTCAGGGAAATTGTTTCTAACTGGTAAAACTTTAGCCTACAGTGTGTTACCAATGAGTGCTTTCGGTTTGGTAAATGAGTACCAGCCCAGAAAAGTATTACCGTGTTCCTAAAGTGCAAATGACAGGACCAAATCTCTCTCCTTGTAATTTACAGCCTGTGCGATGGCTCAGCCCAAACACAGCCAGCCTGTTGTTGAAGACTGCAACACCTCTGCCACATTCCTGGAAAGAGGCCAGTTCCATGGACAACCCCACGTTCCACACTCCTGACCCCTGGCCTGGCAAATGTAAGAAACAGCAATGAGGACAGCGAGGATATTATATGACGGGTCCCAGGAGGACAGGCCCAGACTAGGGCTGCTCAATTAATCATATTTTAATCGTATTTTAATCGTATTTTAATCGTATTTTAATCGCGATTGCGATTACGATTATGGCTTGCAACGATTAAAAAAATAACGTAATCGAAATAAAACGATTATTTTTTTATTATTATTATTACTTTCTTTATTCAGTTGAATTATACTTAAAGTTCAGGGTAATCAACTGTTAAAAACATACTGTTCAAATTATTAATTGTTCTCCAATAAATGGATGTTTTCAAAGTCAATGAATAATCGCATTTAATAATCGCAATTACAATTATTGACCCAAATAATCGAGATTATGATTTTTGCCATAATCGAGCAGCCCTAGCCCAGACAGCTGTATTTTTAATATGGGCAGTACAACACGTCTTTCTGTGCTGCAGAGCTGTGTTCTTAAGCTCAAAGGCAACAAGGATCCTTCCACCATTTCTCCAAAATAAAACCATGGAGGTCAGTTAAATGATCTTAAACACAACCTTACTGGAGGAAAGAAACGTACCCATTCTGCATACTTAGTGCGTAATGATGACCACCACCCACAGGGAGATCCTTTCAAGTCAAATACTGGGTTCAAGTTGCTTTAGAATGGGGGTGTGGCTCCACATGAGAGATAAGAAACCACAGTAGCTCTCTGGCAAAGCAGGGAGGATCCAAGGTCTGCACTGGAGCAGGGGTTTCTGAGGAGCAAGTGCTTACTTTGACAGTAATCTTTCCAACATCTGTAGTTGAACTCATCTTCTTTCCTGCTTCGTTTATCACTGAGAGAGAAAGTCCTGGCTGGTACCACCAACAGCTGCCTAGGTTACACAAGTGCCAAAACATTTTTTCCGGTTTGGGGGAAAGCAGATAATAACTTATGTCAAGATGTCGGAAATCAGCTGAAACATAAAACTGATCTTTTCTCATCCTTTTTATTCCTGGAGAGTTTGAAGAGTATAATTCAATATCAAAACCAAATAATAGCAAATATGTGAGTAAGAGAGCATCAGCAAGACAACCGAGATGAATGGATCACTGCTAACAACTTTCAGACTTTTTAAAGCCTTGAATTATTGTAGGAAATGTGTCAACTCAACTTGGCTTTTTATAATCACATCTTCCGAACATATTTAAAATGTAGTCAATTGGATAGTTGGGTGGATTGGGATAAAGAAGACAATGACGAAGATACTGGGGATACTGGAAAAATAATCATGTAAAATGTTCAATTTTAAACAGATCACATGTTGACCTATGCAACTAAAAGCTCATTCCCAGAGCATAATAGAACGATTTATCTCAGTTCCATTTAACAGAGCCAACAAAGACACACTTTCAAACCAAGGATTCCAACTCACTTAGCCTGGTGGCTTTTCTTGCTTGCAAAGGCATCATAGCACTTCACATTGTTACTTCATTACATTCATCAAAGACCAGGTATGTCAAGTATTTTATTAAAACTAGTCAGGATTAAGAAAGCAGTTGCGTGCCATAAAACCTAAGTCATCATAGTTGAGAGGAGATGGTTGCCAACTCTTCTACACAAGTGTTGCACTAAGATAAAGCAAGTTGACCCTAAACAGGCATTTCTCTGACCAATGTTAATCAGCAGGAAGGGCTGGCATGTACCCAACAGGCATAGACAAAATATGGGCACACAAAGTCCTGCCAACACTGGTGATGTGCAGATTGCATATTTTATATAATACACCACATACATGCAAACTTAATATCCACAGGCTGTGAACATGCTCAGACAATTCAGAGAGATTTAACTTGCATCACTAGCAAAGAAAAAGATTCAAACTTGAAACGTGTCATTGCAATTACACTAAACTCTTCTTACTTCAATACAAACCTGTTACAGATCATTATATATTCAAGATCTTTGGCTTTGCGGGCAGGATAGTGCATTTTCGATTATTTATTTGATGAGACAGCAGATTACCTGAGTGGTGGGTCTCTGCTTAGTGTCCGTTTTTTTGTTTTGTAGCTGCAACTTCATACAGCCAGCATTAAAAAAAAGATCACTGTCCCAAATCTGACACATCATAAGTGAGCATTTCCAACATTATCTTAGCTGTGAACTACACAACATATAGTTTTGCTCTGGACAAAAGCTATACCAAATGAACGTGTACCCCTGTAAAATATCAGGGAGCACACGGTTAAAAAAAAATCTCTAAATATAGTAAAGGGTTCAAATGATTTCCAGGTGTAGGTCCAACATTCCTGCTGACCATATGTGGTTGACATTAAGGACAACTTGTTTCAGATGCTATGAAAGCTTAAACATCTGCAGCTACAAAGCAGCTTAAAATATGAAAGATGTTTTTTTTCCTTCAGAACAACCATTTTCTAAATGTGTCCCAGACATGACTAAACATCCCAACGTGGCAGAAAGACCGAGTAATTTATTACCAGAATGCTGTGTTGCAAAGATGTTCATTTCAACCTGGTATGAGCTCATTCATACCGGTGTCACTGATCACAGAGCGTGAGCCATATGTTAACATAAAGAGACAGACAGGCTTGAAGAAGCATGCATGAGTTTACATAAGCAACACACACACACATTTTTTATGTGCAAGGGTAGTCAAACACACCATCCTCTTGCAAAACGTGTTCTGGTATGCAAACACTGAAGCCTCATATAAATAAGGTTTTGATAAATAAAGAGATGTACATGTAAATCACCCAGACATTTAGATAAGCATGGCTTCAATATTTAGAATAAAAAGACACAACCAGACTCGGGCACTCAAGGCAAATGAAATGTATAAATGGAAGGGGGAAATATCAGATTCACACAGACTCACACAACTTAATAAAGCAGTTCTAGCAATCTAGCAAGACATCAGTCTCTTTAGAGTGCATGTCACCTGCCTTATAGCCCAATTACTGCTGACAGATTGATGACATCCCTCTATTTTGTGCCCTCCATTTATGCCCAACCTAATGGCTGCCATTTCCCATTACTGCCATTATACTACACATAAATCACTGCAGGGCAACATTTGCCTAGCGTGCATGCAACCTTTTATTCTGGGGATGTGTGTACACAGTGATATGGCATTTGACATGGGTGGACAAAGCCTATGTCTAGTGTGCTAAATATAAAATCGTCAGCAACATGTCTTTCAAAAGCCACTAAGCCAGTGTCCTCTTACTCTGAACCATCACCACAGCTAACGGTTGACACACGTATTAGTTGGGACTATTTCTTTGGTAGAAAGTAGTTCCAATAAAAACATATTGCCCCTTACTCTGAAACATCACCGCAGCTAAAGGTTGACACTTTTTCTATTGGGACTATTTCTTTGCTAGAAAAGTAGTTCTAAATAATAACATATTGCCCCTTACTCTGAACCATCACCACAGCTCACGCTTGACACACTTTCTTATTGGCACTATTTCTTTGGTAGAAAGTAGTTCCAATAAAAACACATTGATATGATGAGTAAACCGACTCATCATATCATAAATTATATATGATATAAAACCTGACAGATTTGTAAAGTGTGGTTAGGTAACAATGGTAAGACATCACCAAAATTGTCACAGAAAAATACGACAAAAATGCGCCTTGCCTTGCAGACCCCGACTCTGCTCACAGCTGGATTGTAGCCGTCACCGTGACGTCAGATCGTTGTTTCTAGAAATCCCCGAGACTTTCAGCTCTTTCGGGTCTCATGTATGTCTTTGCAGCCTGTGCAAAACAGCCTGGACTGTATGCTAACAATGTATCCTACTGCACCAACATTCAAAAATGCGTGTAACCGTCCGCGTTAAAGAAGTGAGTAAGTATTCAACAATGTCATGTAAAGTAACTGTCACTGAGATGCTCTCCCACAAAGTTCTAGCTATGTTTCCAAACTTTCTCCACTTGTGCAACACAGTAACATGCACCTCCCGGAGGCTTACAATGAAACCAACATGTCGGAAATAAACAGACCTCCAGAAAATAACGAGTCCTTAACCTGCTCGGTACCACACGGTTTTAAGCTTCTGGTGTTAGGCTTCCCCTCCAAAAAGCCTGTTGGACCCAGAATTGACAACTATCACAGCAAGTTCGGTAATGCGCGCTAGCTAAGCGACTCAGCCCCCTTCCAGTGATGTAAAGAAGAGCTAAGACACAATATTAAACGTTCTTACCTGTATTCTCTCAGGTCTTGAAGTGTAAGCTCACACTTTAGTATGTGGACGCAATTTCACTTGGTACCCAGGGGATATGAATAGGACAGAGAGGGGTTTTAGACCGACGCTGCCACGTACAGAACCCTTCGATGGGGGCTGACCGTACTACCGCGAAAAGACGCGCAGTGACATTCTTCATAATAGATTGATTACACCGAACTCAAGTGCACCTCATACGCAGATGTTACAAAGTCCTGCATTCAAAATGTTACTCAAGTAAAAGTACGAATGTATTGTCAGCTAAATGTACTCATTTTCCAAATTGGCCCATTTCAGAATTATATATTATTGGTTTTGATTATAATTATTGAAGCATTAATTACTATTTACCTCTGAATTGTAGATTAGAAGTACAAATTAGCAAATAATTAAACTACTCAAGTAAAGCACAAGTAGCCTACTTTAAAATTATAAAGTACTTGAGTAAATGTAATTAGTTACTTTACAC
Source organism: Gobionotothen gibberifrons (assembly GCA_943591055.1). Classification (NCBI taxonomy): domain Eukaryota; kingdom Metazoa; phylum Chordata; class Actinopteri; order Perciformes; family Nototheniidae; genus Gobionotothen; species Gobionotothen gibberifrons. The sequence goes on from CALSBZ010046809.1 coordinate 2,432,634, forward strand.
CACTGACAAATATCTTATACTTCAACAGAACTAGTAACACCACACAGTATTATGTTAAAGGTAAAACTCCCAAATGTTATTTTAAAAATAAATAGTTTAGGAATTCAAATGTATTTGAAGTACAAAATATAAAAGTAGCCCAAAAAAAATGTATTCAATTATTTCACTATATGACCTTAATCTCTTTCTATACCCTATAACCCTATAAACTATATGGATCAAGGGTCAATAATAATGTTATCTTATTTTCAAATAATACTTAATAGAGTATTGGTGATTTATTGGATGTATTAATAATATGAAGTAATGCATGCAAAGCAACTAAAGCTGTCAAATAAAAATAGTAAATAGTACAATATTCACCTCTGAAATAATAGTGTAGAAGAGTATGAGTATGATTCTATAGAAATGCATTATATTTGATTTTATGTGTGTAAAATCTGAACCTGCAAAACAAGTTGTAAACTGTAAGATAATTAGAAGAGAAAAAGTCAAATAGAAATGTCTCTCCTCAATATAGGAGTATTTAAAATGTTGTTTAAGAAAAAGTAGGGTGATTGAAAAAAAATCAAAATACTGTTGCTGTAGACCTGAGTCTTACTTCCAAATGTCTCATTTATTTTCACAAGAAAGCCTCTTGCAACAATCAAAGAATGGTAGTATATGGAAGACATTCAAAAGCCTTTTTGCCTTTGCATTCAATCTTTTAGGAAGTTTACGGTAATGTAATGCATGCACTTCGTCACGTTTACAATCTGGACATGGATATCCACAGTTTGTTCTCTGGAAGTTCTGAACACCACCAACTTTTCGGTTATTTCCTGCTCCAGAAGTTTCTGTTTTTGTTACTGCTCTCCCTGGCTCTGATAATTGTGTTGCCCTATGTGCATGCGACCAATGGGAGACATGGTACTTAATTGTTGGAGACACCGAATTAAAGCTGGCAGGATTATATAAGAGCCTTTGCTTTATTGGAGCAACATACAGTGGCAGGCTGAGGAACATCTGATGAAACACATTATGATTGCATCATCTCTACAAGAAACAGTATATTCAAGCATTTATTTTTTTCCTTGGGTATTGATTATTCAGAATGTACTTTAAAACATTTTACTTTAAAAAAAATATATAGATTTTAAAACGTTTAGTTACAGTATAGTTACTGTAGGTCCATAAGGTTTATATGATTCCTGACCTGAAATGTTATTCATATATTATAATGGCAAACATCTCCTGGACACTTTGAATGGAGTTTTACCAGCAGGTGTCACTGTGGGTCAGAACCTTTATATATACAGTGGTCAGAACAAGGTAATTGATCAACATTAGTTCAATCGGCAATATGGAGAAGCATTAACCTCATCTTTGTTTTAAATCCAATCTTTAAAGTACACTTAAACAAAACATGCCCCATTTCTCTAAGGGCTTGAATGTTCTTGCTTCATCTATTCTCTTCCATATCATGACTCGTCGTTACTTGAGTCAATGCCGGGCTAATTTGCTCCCATGACACATTTAATACAGTAAATACAACTATATTTAAATAAAACAAGTTGTTGTGCATATCTGCAGTAGCAAGCCATCTTTCCTACAATGAAACAACATGATAACAACTGTCATACATCTGGCCAGAGAGAGGGAGGTTTATTTTCCCAATTAATCACAATGATATTGTCGTTTTTATCCAGTGTGATGAACCTCAGTCTGAAAATGAGCGGATCTGAATTTCATGCAACAATTAGCTCTATAATAATTCCTTATCATCTTTAAAGGTGATCTTTAAGCCATAGGCCATACCAAATGTAAAATGATAGGCTTGTTTTAGATCAAATTAACAAAACCATTGATAAAAAACAAACCAACATCAAAGCGATTTATTGTGAAAGCCACTGAAACTCAAGGCGTGTTAATCCTTAACTTTATGGTATCATGTGGTTCCTCACTTTCTAGTCAGTTACACCTCCTTCCTATTTAAAAGCACAATAGCATCTCAACTCACCATTTTCTCATCATTTGATCTATCCCTTTCCAGTGGGTATCATACGGCTGACCACCTCCTCCCTTCTGATTGAACACCTGAAATGGCGTTAAATGGTAAAATCGCCGTAGTGACCGGAGCAGCCCAGGGGATAGGGAAAGCAATAACAGAGTTACTCCTGCAAAACGGGGCTGAGGTAAAGTTACTTTTTAAATAGAACAGTTGTTTCTATGCCCATTATAGCATAAAAGACAATGAATGAAAGTTGATCGGTGCTGCATTTATTATGGAAACAGTCCAAAACGGCAGCCATTAAAAGCACGATTTTATATCTGATGTATTTTCACTCGTTCAGGTTGCCCTCTTGGATACGAATAAAACTAAAGGGGAGAGTTTGAAGGAAGCCCTGGACCAACTGTATGGAGAACAGAGTACTCTCTTTCTACACTGCAATGTTGAATCAGAAGAGCAAATCAAAGGTAACACACACTCACTTGTTGGAGTTGAACATTTTGGCGCTGGAAAACATGGCTGCTAATGTTCAAACTTGGCTGCAAAATTATTCGTTAACAAGTAATTGCTTTATTTTCTGCTTCAAGCTGCCTTTAAAAAAACTCTAGCAACATTTGGCAGAATAGACATCCTGTGCAACAACGCTGGCATCTTGAATGAAGTAGAGTGGGAGAAAACTATCTCCATAAACCTCGTAAGAACTTATATTTATATTTACCACCTACAATAAAACGTTTCAAAGGTTAACATTTCCTTACCTGGCTGAACTCTTCAGTTTAACATTACCCCGTGTGCACTGCAATACATGTTTTATGATGCAGGTGGCTGTTGTCAGGTTTACCTACCTGGCTCTGGAGCACATGAACGAGATGACTGGAGGTCAGGGAGGGGTCATCGTCAACATTGCATCCATGGCAGGTATGACCCACAATGCATTATAATGTGGGGTTTGTAGGATATCAATCAATCAAAGGCACAGAAATGCAGTGCAAGTAGATTTACTCAAGTACTGTACCCAAGTAAAAGTGTTGCTACTTTGCACTGTTACCCTACTACCAAAGGTAAATCATTTATGTAATACCTTCACAGATTTGGATTAATGTGATATATAATCAATATTTAAAAAACTAATAATAACCAGTTGTACATTCACCAGCTTTGATAAACACATTAATGCATCAATATTTATAATCAAAACATATGATATGTTATTCTGAAATGGCCAATCTGCATAATGAGTACTTTTACTTTTGAGTATATTTTGATGCCAATACTTTTCAACTTTTATAATAGAAACATTTTGAATGCATGTCATGATCCTGGTTTTAGGTTGTTTCCTGTTTTATTTTCAAATGTATTTTGTGTGTTTGTATGATTGTGTACACCTACTGCCCCTTTGTTTCACCTGTTCTCTCCAGCTGTTCTTTTCTCTGTGATTAGTCTTTTAATTATAAATGCCTGTCTTCCCCGTTGTTCTTTGTCAGTTCCTGTCTGGTTTTCCCGAGGTCCTGCCTGTGTTTCTGTTCTTGTTTCTGGTGCCCCCCCGGTCTGTACTTGTTCAATTTTCTTCTTCTTTTTTTTACTTTGCTTGGTCTGGTTCCCGTTATTTTGAATCAGCTTTATTTAATTAAAATCTCGCTTTTTGTTTACTTCCCTCCTCTTTTACTGTGTTTGCGTTCAATCTCTTGTTAAAACCTTGACAAGAAAACATTAACATTTTTAATTCAAACCTGGTAACACTGTAACTGGTGAAAGCTTTCATCTCTGTCCCACTTCTGACATTAATTAATCAAACAGGAAAGTACTGCATGAAAACAAAAGTATGTCAAATTAACACACCGCATTTCTTGCACGTCTGTCCGTCCTGGGAGAGGGATCCCTCCTCTGTTGCTCTCCCTGAGGTTTCTCCCATTTTTTATCCCCTTTAAAACTGTGGGTTTTACGCGGAAGTTTTTCCTTGTACGATGTGAGGGTCTAAGGACAGAGGGTGTAGTTTTTATCATATTGATACTCCGAACAATCTGTGCTGTTGTATTTGATGTAAAGTGTCCCTACTGTAGGCTATTTTTATTCTGTACAGCACTTTGGCTCGACCAAAAATCGCTTATAAATGTGCTATATAAATAAAACTTGATTTGATTTGATTTGATGATAATTGATAACCCACATCTTTCAGGTCTAATACATCTAAAAGCTGTCCCTCTTTTTGTTTGACTGTTATCACCCACATCCTGCAGGTCTGGGTCCTGCAAAAAGCTGTCCTGTCTATACTGCCACTAAACATGGAGTGGTCGGCTTCACTCGAGCCATGGCTGTAAGGATTTTTACTATATATTTTATTTATAAAGAAAAGGACATCATGACTTTTAATTCCCAGTATGCTATACATTGTGCCTCTGAGCATTTAAGGCCTCATTATGTGTTTATCTTTTAGGCTGCCTCTACTGCCGCAGGCTACGGTGTTCGATTCAACGCCGTTTGCCCAGGTGTTGTCCAAACTGAACTCTTGACAGGCCTGTCGAACAAATTGGGACAGTTTTCCCAACTGGCTGATGAATTCCAAAAAAATGCAGAAAACAGCACGTTAACGTGAGCTAATTTTCTTTTATTTAATGAAATCTATTTTGTTTCCATATTTTTGCTGTGCATCTATATAGAAGATATTGTTGCTAGTGGCAAAGTCTGCCACGTTTACTGTTCACTCTCATTACACCTGGTCAGAGCTGTATTACTCTAAGGGGCATCCTATTGTGTTTACTGCTTCACAGTAATTATTGTGAAGCAGCCTTAAGAAACGTAATGTTTTGTCATTGTTATTATCCTTTGATTATATTGAGGTTAGGGTGGTTAGGTTTCTGCCTGCATTTTCTTTTTGGCAGAGCGCTTTATTTGAGTCGTTTTAACATTTTCATCCTTTACCTCTAAATAAGGCTTATTTTCTAAAAGATATTCAAATTCCTTTTTTCTTTCAGTGTGTCTGATGTAGCTGATTGCCTCCTCGAACTGGTGACAGATGAGACCAAGAATGGAGAGGCCTTACAAATGAGATACAATGGAAAGAAATACATGACATTTCCTGTTTTTACCTAATAGGTAACTAGGATTATACAGTCGGACCAACAAAACAAAGCCCACCAACTGAATCCTGTAATGTTTCACACTGCACTAACTGAATCCTGTAATGTTTCACACTGCACTAATCTGCTTAAAAATGTTTCATCATGGTATAATAATCGCAAACATACTTCACCAGTCATGTGATGATCTGTTAAATCCTTACACATCTGATCATATTTTAGATGATATAACATGTTTGTTTTAATTGTTTTTTATAGTCTACAAAAAAATAACAATCTGATGTTATTAATAAATGAATAAAACCTTACATAACTCTGTCTTTCAGTCATTCGCAGTCACTGAAAAATCTTCAAGAAGCAAAGATTGCTTGCTTTGCCATCTGACTCTATTTGAATATTTTGCATACATAAAAGGCAGCAAACTTAATACTGTGATTTTAAAAGAGGTTATGCCTCGTAATGCCAGTGGTAATCTGTCCGCTCATTCCTTTTGCCTTCCTGTTAATGCATGTTTGTTCTCTCTGTAAACAGACCCAGGAAATATAAGTCACTTAAATAAAATCATTGAATAGAAGCACACATCTATTTCAAATCTGAACACATATGATTGTGTGTGTGTATCCATCTATCTATTACTAATGTAATGTAGTATTGTTGAAGTACGGCAATGCTACTTTTACCACAGTAAAGGGACACACTTGGGCACATGTATTGTAAGCAAAAGCAAATATTTTATTTCAGCAGCAAAATTAATGAAAGGAGAAGAAGTGACAACAGCGGCCAGCTTAGACTTCCCATGTACATTGTCGACAATATTAAGACATTTTAAATACAATTATTTGTCTGATGTCGTTGTAATCAAAAGGCACTTCAGGCATTTCGGTTTTTTATTTTGTGCTTTCAAGAAGAGAAGCATTGCAGTTTTGATTATACAATCCAATACTACAATACCTGCCAATGCTGGCGTTGTAGATTTAATTGCAGGGAGCTTCTAACAGAAAGATGGAAAAGTTATGTATTGTTTTCCTTTAGGGATCAACAATAAGGCATCTCCATTCTTCGTCTCGTCTGTCACCAGCTCCAGGACACACTCTGCTACCTCAGACGTACTGAAATAAAAAGGGTACAGTGATTTTAATGAATACGCCTGTATCCAGTATCACACATGTTCACAAGAATGTATCTTAACATGTAAAGTCATAGAGGAGTCTAAAGATAATGGAATTCTTTTCATGCTTTAAGGAAATGTATGTGGTAGTACCTAAGGTTATGCATTGTTGAATACAATTGATATTATTTACGAGCCTTAGTAAAATCATTAACAAATCAACACAAGCAAGACTCACTTTAATACCCCAAACTTGTCTTCAAGCTGTTTGGCTGCATCAGCCAGGTGGGAGAATTGCCCAAGATTGGATGTAGTATTGACGAAGAGGTCAGTTTGGACAAAACTTGGGCAAAGAGCATTGAACCGTATGCCATAACCTGAAGCGGTAGAGGCAGCCTAGGAAAAAACCCACATACACATTATTTAGATTCAACTTCCAGAAGCACAATGTTCAAGAAATTAAAAGGATAAGGTATCTCATTCAGGAAAAGCAATTCAATTACTCGCAAAAAAAAGCCTGTACAATGTCAAAGCAATTTGTATAATTTGCATTGATTCACAACACTTCTCTGTACATGCACTTAAAGGTCCCATGTCCTTTTCCGGTTATTACCCGTCCCCTTGTGTGTTATGTAAACGGTATGCAAAGTCACAAACCCTCAAAGTACACCCTGTAGCGAGTAAAACTCTAACACAGAAAAGACCTGTTTATGCTGCCCCAGAACGCCTCGTTGGAGATTTTTCTTTTTCCATTTTTTTCTTCCGGGAACCAAGTCACGTAACGACGACCCAATGGACCAATTGGTACAAATGGACCAATCCGTGGAGTTCCTCACACACACACACACACACTCTCTCAGCAGCAAAACTGTGACGCACTTGGGGGGGTGCTAGTGGAGCCTCGCAGTGGCGAAACTGTGGCGCACTTACACTGTAGGTGTGCCGCGTTTGGGGGGTGTGGCGTGTGGGGGGGTGTGCGGGTGCTAGTGGAGCCTCGCAGGTGGGGGTGCTGCAGCCCCCTCAGCACCCCCCCTTCCCGCGTCCATGGAGTTCAGGCTGAGTTTCACGATGTCTCGCTGTCTCGCAGACCCCACGCAGCAACCAGGAAACAACACCTGTAATACAGCTCACACTGTCCGCTCCTCACAGCAGCGAGCCGCGCAACGTCCCGCCAACACGGCACCTAGACCCCACACAGCATTCTCATCTGTTTGTCATTAATGTTGTCATTTTCTGGTTGCTAACGCCATTGTAATACATAATCACTGACGTTCCGCTGTAACGGTGGTGATCTCATCAGAACAGAGTGGGCGAGCTGACCAATCAGAGCACAGTGGGCTTATAGGGAGAGGGGGGGGGGGCAGGAGCTCCAACAAGCCGTTTAGGACAGAGAGTGAACACACATACTATACAGAGATGCTGTATGAGAAACCAATGTCATGTTGGAACATTGAACAATGTAAAAAAAAAATGTAAAGTAGACCTCAACAATGGAATTATGATCAGTAGAAATGGCCATGAAATGGGACCTTTAAAAAACACTTTAATTGACTTATTGTACACAGGTATTTACTTAAGCTGTGTCTCATGTCTCTGCCAACACTGCAATGGGCATTTTGACTGGATAGTGTTGTCTTAAATATCACAAAGCTGCTGGAAGTGAATATTGTAGCTGTTAGCTAGCTAAATTAACCCAATAAAATTAGCAGTGGCTTTCTTTCAAAAACACTGATGTTGCAAGTTTATTAAATGTAAAATAACCACACATGTAACCTGTATTTGTATACAGCTATGCCCCACAACCTTTGTTAAATAGCCAAGATGGCGACCGATGGCAAACTTTTTGAGAGTTCATACACTGCATTTTGCCATAATTCTCAGTGTGAAAGCACTTTTGTCATCAATAAAAGCAAGTGTTAATACAAAAGTACACCTATTGAGACATGTTTAATTTTTTTGGACATTTCTTCTCGAAAACCATCCTTACCGCCATGGCTCGAGTGAAGCCGACCACTCCGTGCTTGGTAGCAGTGTAGACAGGACAGCTTGGTAGAGGGCCCAAACCTGCAGGATGGGGATGATATCAATCAGACAAAAAGTTTTCTTAAAGATTTTACAACAGGTAAGTAAATGATATACATTTGGTCATTTTGTGGGTGAAGTATTCTTTAAAATTATGAGTTCTTTATAAACTTTTTGGCTGCAATTTATGTAGCTTTTTCATATACCGTCCTATGTCTGCAGGCTTAATTATTTGTGAAACATATATTATTTGTGAAACGTCGGGTTACGTATTGTAACCCTTGTTATATTAACACAGGCGGAGCCCTCTACTGGACTCTATGGGTACTACCTTATCATGCGAGCATTCTCCCACTGAAAACTCTTATAGACGTGGCCGGCCATAGGCGGGCCTACCTGAATGCGTGCGCATCACACCGTATAAAAGGAGGCCTCGCCTCCTGACTGTCATCCTACACCTCTCTTCAGCGAGCAGAATAGGACAGACAGTGCCCCGAGTAGAGGGCTCCGCCTGTGTTAATATAACAAGGGTTACAATACGTAACCCGACGTTATATCTCTCACAGGCTCCGCCCTCTACTGGACTCTATGGGTACAGTGGGCGGAGCCACGATAAATGTACGCACTGTCGTCCAATAACAACATTCCACCCTACTGCCCCTGACCGGCCTTTCTGGTCAGCAGCTGCTGCCCCACATTCTCCTTTAATCCGGTCGTGACCGTGGAGAAGTTTGGGCTGCGGCTGACAGAGCACATCCTGCCGCGCTTACCTCGCAGAAGGTGTGCCCAAAAAACAGTGATGGGGGTCCCCCCCCCCCCGCCCTTAGGCGGACGGGGAGAACCCCCAGCCCTGTATTGGCTCACTGTGCACCCATCTCCCTGAGTCCCTAAGGCTCGCAGGGAGAGTGCCAGTGCCCATGCCCCACACTCAAACACTGACCCCGTGCAGAGTGTGTGTGGACTAAAATGTCCTCCCGGCAGGAGGAGAGCAGCCCTCCAGCCCTGTAAGGGCCCAGCGCGCCCCTCGCCCATCCCGGGACCCTCTGAGGTCCCGAGAACAGCGAAGGCGCATTACGTCCGGGGAAGGGGTCGGATGCCAACTGACCCACAACGACCCCCCCCTACCAGTCCTGTGTTGCCCCAGCAAGCAAGCGAGGAGAAAGAGCCAGACATGTCCAAGAGATAAAACCTTATGAAGGGGCCTGGCGTTGACCAAGACGCCGCTGTGCATATATCCTCTACACTCACACCGTTGAATAAGGCTGTAGACGCAGTCACAGCCCGTGTGGAGTGCGCACGAAACCCCGTGGGGCAGGCTCTCCCCAGTGCAATGCACTCGCAGAGCCAGCCTGCTAGGCGTTTCTTGGACAGAGCTTTCCCGATCACCCCGCCCCCGAAGCACACTAACAACTGTTCGGTGCGTCTAAGGGCAGCCGTGCGCTCCACATAACATGCTAGCGCACGCACCGGGCAAAGGAGGTCCAATTTAGCTTCACTGTCCCCACCATGGGGGGGAAGACTAAAACCCCCTAACTGAATAGCCCTCGACCTGAACGCACTCCTTAGGCTCTTGGGCACAAAGGAGGGGTTCGGTCTGAGTGTCGCACCGCTCCGGTCACCCCGAATCAATAAACAACTCAGGTGCACCGACAGAGCAGTTAACTCGGACACCCTTTTGGCTGACGTTAAGGCAAGAAGCAAAGCTGTTTTCCACGACAATGCTTTCAGAGAGGAGAGCTCCAGAGGCTCAAAACGGCCCCGGAGCCAGAGCCTCGAGGACTAGGGGCAGGTCCCACTGCGGGGCGGAGGCGTGCACTACTGGGCGCCGCCTCCTGACCCCCTGTAAAAACCGCGACATCAGTGGTTGACTAAAGGCTGACCTGCCGCCAAATCCCTCCTGGCAGGACGAGATGGCTGCTGCATACACCTTCACTGTTGAATGCGCAAGCCCTCTGTCCACCAATAACCGTAAGCCTAACTCACAAGATAGGGGCTCTATTTTCCGCTCCTCACACCATCGCTGGAATCCTAGCCACTTTGGCCTGTAATAGGCTGTGGTGGATCCAGCTCTAGCTGCCTGGATAGACTGAATAACACCGTCAGACAATCCACCCTGTCTCAGCCTGGGGAGGCTGGCCGAGTGTGGGTAACGCCCCGATTGCACCTGCCTCTTGAGACATCGCCCCCCAGAACTGGGGGACCGCCCAGGGCTGGCCCACCTTCATCTGTGTCATCTCTGAGTACCACGGAGACCCGACGCGATCCGGCGCTACCAGAATGACTGCCAGACGTTCTCGTCTCACTCTCCCCAGGAGAGGGAGAATGAGACGCAGCGGTGGAAAGGCGTAGAGCAGCTTTCTTGGCCATGGCTCGTGTGCAAACGCGTCCACCCCCAAGGGCGGGTCGTCGCTCAGGGCCATGGAGAACCACAGGGCACAGTGATTGTTGCGCCGGCTGGCGAACAGATCCACTTCCGCTCTCCCGAACTGGGCCCAGATCTGCTTCACCACCTCCGGGTGAAGCATCCATTCGCCTGGCAGGGGGCCGCCCCTCGAATGAGGTCGGCCCCCCTGTTCTCCAGTCCCGGGATATGGAGGGCTCTCGGAGATAAAACCACCTCTGAAGCCCATAACCACAGCCTCTCCGCTGTGGTCAACAAGGCGGCGGAGCGAACTCCGCCCTGCCCGTTGATATAAGCCACTGTGGTGCTGTTGTCGCTCCTGACCAGTACATGTCTCCCTTGAATTAGGGACATGAAAGGCTGGAGGACTAACACTACCGCCCGTAGCTCTAGGAGGTTGCTGTGTCGAGACTCTGTTAGAGCCCAGCGCCCACCTATAGCCCTCTTCAGGCAGGTCCCTCCCCATCCTGTTCTGGATGCGTCCATGAACATTGTGATGTAGGAGGTCATCCGTCCCAGTGGAGACCCCCTCCGGAGGTGATCCGGGGACCCCCAAAACCGGAGGTTGCCCTCCACTGAGGGGGGGATGGTCACCAGCCGCTGTTTGTGCTCTTGGGATCCAAACGCCGGCTGGAGAACCACCTCTGCAGGCGACGCATATGCAGCAACCAAAATGTGGCCACATTGTGAGCAGCCGCCATGATACTCAAAGTCTGCCTGACAGTTAAAGCTGTCACTGACGCCCCCTGTCGCAGCCTGTGGACCGCCCGGAGAAGGGACGCACTTCTGCTCTCTGACAGGATGGCACGTAGCGCGCCTGCATCGAGCACCACTCCCAAATACAACGCCTGTTGGTGAGGTATGGGGATGCTCCTTTTTTCAATTGAACGCAAAGCCTAATTTGGTTAGGTGTGTGATCAATTGTGCTGTGCAAAACATTGCCCTTTTCCCGAGACCCAGCCATGACTATGAGGTCGTCTAGTAAAAGAAAACTCTCATGCCGTGGGCGCGCAGTGGTTGAAGTGCTGTGGCCACACATTTGCTGAATGTGCGTGGGGATAGGGAAATAGCCGAACGGCAGCCGTACTCGTAGGCTATCCCCTGGAAGGCAAAATGCAGACACTTTCTGTGCTCTGGAGCAATTTCTACATGAAAGTACGCGTCTTTCAGGTCGATGGTGGTGAACCAATCGCCTGGCTGCACAAGCCCCAGTAACTATTTCATATTTAACATGCGGAATTTCCTGCAGGAAATGTGGCGATTCAGGCAGTGGAGATCTAGAATAGGTCTGCATTCCCTGTCCCCTGTTAGCACACCGCTGAGTTTCCATTCCCCAGAACATTGTGTTAATGGACAATCACTCAGCTGTGGGGCCGCAGCTAAGAAGCTGTAATACTCTCCCGTTCCGCCGCAAAACTCTCCGCGAAGGGAAGATTTTGCCCCTGGAGGGTCGACACAGGAAGGGCCGATTATTTACTGAGGACCCTGAACGCACCGCGCGGCTCGTCCTCGGGGGAAGGGCCGCGCGCCGTCACAATGCCGTCTCTTTGAAACGAACATTATGGGGAAAAGTGGAATTGTGGAAAGAGATAACTCTTACTCTGGGAAAAAAGCAATCGTTTTTACCGAATGCATTTTTCCCACACACACACACCACTCTAGAACTAGAGTTTACAGACGTAAACCACCGTACTCCTGCAGAGGTCCCTGAACGCCCCGCGGCCACTCTCACGAGGGCCGCGCGCCCACGTATTAATGCTGCATTTCCCATTCAACGGCGAAATGCAACAACAGTACGCCGGCAATAGCGTCTCTTGAACCCGCACAGTGCTTAACAGCACTCGATTTATTCCACTCACACGCCCTCCTGCTGGCTCCCTTTACTGGGATTTACAGCAGGGGCGGGGAGTGTAGGACAGTGTTTCCTCCTCTGGGGATGGGCAAGAAGCAGCCATTCGCTGCGATTGCTCCTTATCCCGCGAGCAAGGAGATCGCTCCAAAGAGCCCTTCCGACAACACAGGGGCTCCCAGGAGACCAACACGGTCCTCTTTGAAAAGCGCCACGCGGCGTGATATCCAGGGACATCACACGGCGGGCAGCGGCGGCGGCCTGTGATGAAGTAGGGTCAAACCTATATCATGTGAAACTACCGAGCACCGGTCCCCGGGGGAACCGGGCCTGGGGCAAGGCCCGTGGACCAAGCTACTCATTCGGCCTTGCGGCCCAATAATCGCTCTGACCTGGTGAGGCGGGGGCATCTCTAGCAATGAGTGAGTAGCCCACACACCCGCCGCCATGATCATCATCCAGAGAGAAACCAGCCCTGCGGCACCGCCGGGCCATATCCTGGTCCCCTAACACTCGAAGCAAGGTGGTGGGGATCGGCGCCCGCTATTTCAGCTAGGGCACGAAGGACAGGCCCGGGTCTCTAGCAGTGGCGACTCCCTGGAGGTAAGTTAACTCTATCTTCTTCAAACGTCTTCCGGTCTCTCGTGGAATCACTTCCGCTGGCTGAAGAGAAAGGGATGACAGTCAGGAGGCGAGGCCTCCTTTTATACGGTGTGATGCGCGTGCATTCAGGTAGGCCCGCCTATGGCCGGCCACGTCTATTGGCGCATTCACACTGCAGCGCGGAGCTCGCTTTAAGCGTGCCGAACCGTGCGGGGCCTGTTTTGGGTTGCGCTCACACTAGGCCTAGTTCCGCCCCGGGGGTACTTTTTCGTCTTTTTTCTGGCCCGACAAATTTGTGGTTCTATCGAGGCCAACAAGCGGGGCCAACAACCGGGCGGAATATGCTAAACATATTTGACCGTGATTTAATTAATTGTAATACACGTTTCAAAATGATGCCGAAGTAACAACATACTGATACCGGTTAGTACAAATCATGAATTAATGCTTTGACAAGTCTGCAGACAGACGGGAGGCGAAGAACCTTTTAAAATGCGTGATGCATCTTCTTATTACAGACACATGCATTTCCAAACATTCGGTCTACCTAAGCTGTAAAATATATTATCTCTTCGATTTACACACGGCATCTATTGCACGTCTGTCCGTCCTGGGAGAGGGATCCCTCCTCTGTTGCTCTCCCTGAGGTGTTCTCCCATTTTCCCCTTTAAACTGTGGGTTTTTCTCCGGGAAAATCGGGAGGTCGGCTAAGCTAACGCAATGCTCCGACCGTCCACACTCACAACAACGGCCTATACAGACATAAATAAGCCAGCGACTGTATTCACCATGACACAGACAGTCTGTGGTTTGTACTTGTTTATAACTTTTGTCTAGTTTCTTAACAGAAATGAGGAGCTGTGAGCTTGAGTGCTAACAGCTAACAGCTAATGTTGTTTTTCTAGGGGTGCTCGTTGAAGATGACGTCACTGCTCCGCCTACACTGCGTTACTATAGTAACTGCCCCAGCTCCTAAACTGTAATGTGAGCGCAGCATTAAAGTGAGCCAGGCCTAATAAGGCCTAACCAAACCAAGCCAAATCAAACCAAACCAAACCAAGCCTGCAGTGTGAAAGCGCCATATAAGAGTTTTCAGTGGGAGAATGCTCGCATGATAAGGTAGTACCCATAGAGTCCAGTAGAGGGCGGAGCCTGTGAGAGATATAACATATATTATTTGTATGTTATGTAAGATATATCATCTCTCTTCTTTTCTACCTGACTCGTTTCTGCAAATTCTGAGAATTTAAACAAAGTCAAAAGCAGTTTATAATAATAAACAATAATTTCTTGTAACAAAGACACTTTTTTGTCTGGTCTTTACCTGCCAAAGATGCAACATTGACGATGACCCCGCCACGACCTCCACTCAACTTGCTCATGTGCTCCAGAGCCAGGTAACTCATCCTGATAACACCCATCTAAAACATAGAATAGTTACTGTTGATTTTGGTGTAAACAGCTGTGATTTTTTTCTTTATGTCTATGAATAATTTGTTGTGTACTACATATTGTGGAAACTTTAAGTTTAAAAAGAAAGAAAAATGTTGTGCAGTGGTACAAATAGTCATTCATTAAACACTGCAATTGTATGTGTTTCAGGGGCGCCGTAAGGGGGTGAAAAGTTAGGACGATTCTAAGGGCCTGTGACTGACAGGGGCCCAAACTATTTTAGAACATTAAGAAAAAAATCTTTAAGTAACCAATGTGATTATCTTTTCATGGGGCCCAAAATCCCTGGTTGTGGTGTAATTTACTGGTACAAGAAATTGACATAGGCCTAATAGCAGCCAGATGCAGTGTGCTTCTCTCTACTTCTTACGAGGTTTACAGCGACAGTTTTCTCCCACATTTCCTCATTCAACAGGCCAGCGTTGTTGCAAACGATGTCTATCCCACCAAAGGCTTCTGCAGTTTTCAGTAAGGCAGCTAAGGAGCAGAAACAAGTTATTTGTTCACTTTTAATTTCATAACCAGGTGGAACTTGTCCTCTTATTTGGCCACATTGTACATTTCTTAGTGTGGCATCATTCACATAAGGCAGTGACCATCAACTTTCGGCCACATCCGGCCCACCAGACATTCTCATCCGGCCCGCACGGCGGGGGTGGCCATAGATATATATATAAACACTAGATGACTCACCCGCGCTGCTGGCCAATGGAGACCGACGTTGCCACATGGCCGCCATCTTGCGACAGGAATCGCTCTCATTCATAACATTATGGTTTACTATTTAAATAACCATAGCTTGCTCAATTTTCAACCAATTTTCAAACGGTTTGGTTTTTTATAAACATCAAAGATGTAGTTATGATACTACATTACTGATTAAGATATGGGCTATGTGCGGGCCACTCCAGCACCTTGGTTTTGGTGTCCTTTAGGAACTGTTGGACCAATGTTGATGTGTGCTTTGGGTCATTGTCATTGTGGGTCATTGTAACAAGAGCTATTGAGTGAGTGTTGTGGTGCTGTTGCTTTGGTCTGGATCTGTGAGCTAACGTATTTATTTAATTATTTATGTATTTTGGCTTAAATGGCATTCCATAAAAATCTACTCATGTCACTCGATTATTTTCGGAAAACCACGTGATGGCCTGCTGATGACGACATTTCGGCATGGTTTTCAAAGTAAGAGCATGGTGGTTTGTTTAATGAAGTATCTATCTATCTATCTATCTATCTATCTATCTATCTATCTATCTATCTATCT
>CALSBZ010046809.1:2448768-2461835 GCA_943591055.1 Gobionotothen gibberifrons
TGTGTGTGTGTGTGTGTGTGTGTGTGTGTGTGTGTGTGTGTGTGTGTGTTTGCCTGCTACCTTTGATCTGCTCTTCCGATTCCACATTACAGTTCAGGAACAAAGTTCTCTCTCGCCCATATTGTTTTTCGAGGACCTCGATTAAACTCTTTCCAGCTGTTTCATTCACATCCAAGAGGGCAACCTAAAAGACATAGGATTAACACATAGCTAAAAAGTGTAGTCACAACTTTCTAGGAATAAATCCTTCCTTAAAAATGTTCAGTATTTGTTGAACTGGTTTCCTCTTGATTCAACTTTATGATGATGTTGGAGGCTGTTGTGCCTTTGCCCCTTGAATTGATCCCCATATGTCAATAAAGATAAGGCACGTTGCAGTGCTAAATTATGAAAAACGTGCATTTATAAAACTGATTTACTTTTAAAAGCATGTTGAAATATGACTATAATATCTGCAGAGCATTTAAATATTAAGAATGTACCTTTTAGTTGTCACCACTTAATTCATTGAACATCCATGCTGTTACCTTCAATAGGATCTCACACAATTAAAGCTTTACCTTGGCACCGTTTTCCAGGAGTATCTCCGTTATTGCTTTTCCTATTCCCATCGCTGCTCCAGTCACTACTGCGATTTTACCGTTTACTGCCATCTCAGCTGCTCAGTCAGAAACCAGGATTCTCTCAGCTGAAGGGTCCCTGAAACAAGACAACGTGAGGAAACGAAAAAGGCTGGTATTTAAGATGACACCGCCCCTCATCAAGGGACCTGTCGAAACATGATGTGGGTATGTATGTGGATTACTATGTTAAAACTCTATTCAGGTTTTACTTTAAATCGATATGTTTCACCATTAAGGGGAAATCTTAGAAAAGTGGAACAAATGCTGTGTTTTCCATTGAGTATAAACTTGTTGTTGATGCTGGCTCCTGAGAGCTCTGGTTATTGTGAAATCATCTTAAATAAAACCAGACCTTTCAGGAAGCATCTGCGTAAAAGATCAACAAACAGGTACGATAATACATGTTCCGTCTATAATCTTACACAAATACAAACCAATGCAAGTCAATTTAGTCTTTTAACTCTTACGACTCCTACCACTTGGTGAGTTGTGCTGTTGTTTAAGAGATATGACGCACATTTCCGTTAAAAAACATTACGACTAAATAACTTTTTTCTGGTAATCCCATGTGAGTTTAAACTTTAGTCATTTTCCAATACTGTTTCTGTTCGTCAATACACGATCTTCTACTCAGTATATGAGCCTGTTGCCATTTGCAATAACCCGTAATGCAGCAGCGATTATCTGTTACTACAACTTGAGTATGTACTCGGTGAGAGCATGTTGGTGTATTGTACGAGTGCCGAATTTAAAAGTGCATACTGTTGCACTGTTATCTCTAAAAAACAACCTTATTGTAATTGTAATAATTGTATTTCCCTTTAGAAACAAGTCACAATAAAACAGACATGTTTTAAATGGAGTTTGGGATGACTAGGCTGGAAATAGACTGGCATAGATATGTGTAAGTGGTTGTGGCCACTAGATGGAGGCACAGTGCTGTTTGACCAGATAGTTAATAATCCTCTCTTTTAACCAGAATAAATAGGACGGACAGGCAATAGGCTTTAGGAATCTCCCTCCAAACTTATTTTGCCGGTAGATTGTTATTCTTACCCAAAAGTAATTTCTATGTTTTTAGAATGAAAGATATGTGTAACCTATATGTTTGTGTACATTATTCCAGTGTACAATATGCATTCATTTGGTTATTACAAAACAAATTCTGGGGATTGAGTTTAACCAGCCCACTCTGATTATACAAACTGACAATAAAGGCTGCAGGAGATGTTCAATGTTTGGTGTGGACCTTTAGTGGCCTGAACTTAAGATGAGCTATGTTAGTTAGTCAGAGATCTTTGTGTATTTGTGTCCACACCTCTTTGTGATGTCTTATGATGTTCCCATTTTTATAGTTCTCATAAAAAAAGTTACATTTTGCTTCAACTTAATGGTTTTCATTCCAATGATGTGACCAAAATGTGAAGTGGGGCAATATCGATGCCATAGTATGCAAATATTTGCTGGATGTGCTAATAACTCATATTTAAGAGACCCTTCAAAGACAAATACCGCATTCAAAGGGTCCTTCAGTGTACATTAGCCAATTAAAAGGTATTTCATGTGGTTATTTTCAGTAAAGAAAATGTACCGAAGCTAGTTCTGACAACACTTGTTTTTGTTTTTAAGTTCAGCAAAGTGTTTTATTTCTTAATGTTTTGCTATTTGTTGACCATTGTATTGATCCATGTTGATCTCTTGAATTTGACCTATACCTTGCCTATGAGTATGAATAGGGATCCTACAAATAGATTGAATCACTTGGGAGTGGGAGTGTGTGTGGGCGTGTGTGGGTGTGTGTTGCCTGTTGCTTAAAGGGTTTTTGATAAGCATACTTGGCAAGACTGTTCATGCTTCTGCAACAGTAAAAGTTAACTTAGGGAAATACTGAGAGAAACAACCACAAGAAATGTGTCCAAAAGTGTTGCGACAGAATAGCAGACACTATTTTAATTCAGATGCGGTTTTGTTAATTAATATCACTGTTATTTGGTGTAACAGAAAACATAACTGCCCTTGTTGCAGCTTACAGGAACACCCAAAATAAATAGTTTAATGCATTTTTGTGGGAAGTGGTGCCTCAGTCCTGGAACTTAAAAACGTTATTAAATCTATGTGGACCTCCACTCATCATAAATAATTTGCCTGGAGAGGGGCTCACTAAAAGGATCTTTCAGTGGAACACCTTGTATGGGCAAAATGATAATTGTTCATAGATTTACACATTAGCACAAGAAGAACAAATGTGGATTAGTGACGTCAAATAAGTAGCCTTTGACTTAATGATGTTGGTAATCCACTGTTGCATTCACCAAATAGTAGTAGGTGGTTTCCTGACTGTGGACATGTGCATGGACCTCTGTGTCTTATTGTGCCACTAGGTGGAGTGGAGAGTTGCCACATGGTGACAATCTGTATGCCTGTTTTACTGAGTCCATTACATCATAGTCTCAGATACAGAAGGTTGAACACATGGACACAGAAAGAGAGAGTTCCCTTTTACTGTAACAGAACCCATATTTATTTTATTTCGGGTTTTTTGGTACTTAAAATATTTGTTAACACTATTTCTGTATTTCCCCTTTTGAAAGGTCATTTCCTGTCTAATTGTGTATGTTGTAAGCAGCTATAGTACTGTATAATGATGCAGATTATGGGCCTGTACTTTTAGTTTTACATTATACTACGTAAAATGATGACATCTAACTGATATAAATGATTATGAAATTCTCCTTCCAACTCTGTGCACTCACAAACCCGAGTCCACAAAGGCCCCTGGAGCTTGTCTTGCTTACGGGGCAAATCCACCATTTAACGCCTTTCAACTGTGATTTGCTGACCAGCTGCTGACTTGTATTTTCATCCCTGTGGCCCATTGCCATTTCACTGGTGATTACACTGCTAAAGAGCTCCAGAGAGCTGGACAATGCCCGAGAGCTTTACATGTCACCAGTGTCATCGGTCGCAAAGAATAGGACGTCGCCATTGAACCAAATATCAGCCTGTTTACAGTGAGGGGCCTCGAGGGGCAGCCAGGGGGGGAGGGGGAGGGATGTGTGTGTCAGGGTGTGTGTGTGAGGGTGTGTCTGACATGTCAATACCTACAGAAGACCGTGGCTTTGAATGCAAAGGCTTTGTTGTGTGTTTAGAGATTATGGTCTGAGGGTGTGTGATGGGTGCTACATACTAGACGGGGATGGTTGTTTGTTCACGGAGATACATTCCGCCATGTTTGTGTGTGTGTGTGTGTGTGTGTGTGTGTGTGTGTGTGTCCATTTTTCATTTTATAACAATACCATTAAAGATCACAACCTTAATATCAACAACAAAATTCCCCTCATTCTTTTCAAAACTGAATTAGCTGTCACATACCTTATAAATACAATGATTGTTAGGCAGCGGACTCCCAAACTTCACATGTCGGAGACCCCATAAGCTTCTCAAAGCACCAACATCTGTATTATGACTTTAATAGAATCTCTAATGGTTGCAGTGACCCACAGTTTTTGAAAAACGTATTTCATGCTGTCATGGTCTGGTAGAGGCCACATTTGCAACAACGGTTTCTGACAATTGTCTACTCTACAGGCTCAAAACAAGCATACCTACTATGTTTCATAACACATGTTTCTCCTTGTATTGACTCAAAATCAGACATCGATAAAAGACTGAGCATACAGAGTGATTCCATACTCAATATTTGATAAATTATGATCCAAGTTAGGACAATACCAGATTAATATACTTGTTTTTGGTATTTCCTTTTATTTGCAGGATACTCCATTTGACCTACAGTGAATAAGGAGGGACAAGTGAGATTCACATTTTTTTTATGCAAGAAGAGAGGGAAACACACCTTGCCAGAGATCACTACCTTTCTAGTTTTGGGAATAATACGTTTTTTCCCAAACAGAAAATGCCATCTCATCCGATGCATTGTGTTGGATTCTCGACTCTATCTTTGCTTGGTGCAGTGACAAAAAACATAATTCTAAATGACAATGATGAGAAAGTAGTCATTTTGTTCGCTACTGTTGTAGGTTTGAAGCTCACAAGATGGACTTTTAAAAAGGTTTTTCATAAATATAAATGTGTTCCACTAATCACGATTCGGATCTGGACCTAAAGCTGCTTAAATGCGTTTGCTTCCTTTAAATGTTATAGTTCTAAAACTCAATGAACGTTTTAAGGATAAAGACTTCAATGTACTAGTTTTTATCTGACACTTCCAATACCAGAAATTGCATTGAGGCAGGAATCTGACATTTGTTGTTTGCTTTTCTCTACTGAAGGACTGAATGCCTGGATGTAACCTCAATGTGAGGAACAGCAGAGGCTTCACAGCGGCCTGGAGGGCTGGTCCAGTCATGTCCACACCACACCGTATTCAGTTAGGGGATTTTGGTTCTTAACTGTGGGATTTTGGGGGTGTTTGTTGCTTCAAAGGACTTTGTAGTATACTGTTGAATTGTACATGATTATAATTCAAATGTCTAAGCTCATAGTCTGGAAACAGGGCAATGCAGCTAATTTTTACTAAAATGTCCCATGTACACCTTTACTCTTGTGGGTGACTTGCAGGTAAAGAAATGTTGTTATAATGTATATCAATAAAATTGAAGGTGCGAAAGGTAACGGTAAAAAAGTTTGGAAAATCTTAAATAAACTATTAGGTAAACATACCAAACAGGAAAATAATGTTCTAGAATTTAAAATCAATGATGCCCTGATAAAAGACCCTGCAGTGTTGGCCAGCTCTCTCAATGAGTATTTCTTAAATAGTGCTTTGGACATTACAAAGCTCTTCCCGCCATCTGAGGTCTCACCTAGCTCAACTGTGGATACACACCCTGTTTTTGACCTGGAGGAAATCACAGAGGCTGAGGTAAAAAATATAATCTTAGGGTTAAGAGGTTCTAAGGCTAGGGATGCAGATGATTTCGACACCAACTTTATAAAGACACATATCGACGGTCTAATAAAACCAATTACTATGCTAGTGAATCAATCTATCAGCACGAGGGAAGTCTCATCATCCTGGAAGGTGGCCACGGTGACACAGATTTTTAAATCTGGGGATAAGGCAATGATGTCCAATTATAGACCTATCAGCATCCTCCCCTGTGTCTCTATGATAGCTGAGAAATGGGTGTCAAAACGAATCACCAAACATTTAGATAAAGGTTTCGCTCCACTCCACCCAATGCAGTTTGGTTTTCGTGCTCACCACTCCACAGCTAACTGTGTCTTTGTGGAAAAGGTTAAATGTATGTTGGACACGAGCCCATATGTAGGTGCTGTCTTCCTTGATCTCAGGAAGGCTTTTGAATGTGCAAATGTATGCAGATGATGCGGTCATCTTTATGCACGGGAAAAAGACTGAAATAATCTCATCTTGTCTCTCAAATGCTTTGGACAAGGTTCAACACTGGCTGAACAACATTTGCTTACAGTTAAACGAAAAGAAAGAAAACAGTATGCATGATGTTCAGTAAACGACCAGTCAAAATTGAAGGATCCAAAGTATTTTTAAACGGAGCAGAAATAGAACTAGTCTCCCACTTCAAGTATCTTGGAGTCATACTGGACTCGAACTTGACTAATAAGAAAGATATCAAGAAAGTATCCAATACTATTAAATTCAACTTGCTGAATTTTAAACAAATTAGACCTTTCTTAACTGTCAATGCTGCAAAGTCATACCTCCACTGTATGATTCTATCCCACATTGAATACTGTTTTACAAATTGGTCGTTTACTTGTGCCACAAACCTTAAACCAATAGAACAGCTGTACAAGAGAGCTATCAAAGTGTTTGACAGAAAGCCATATGCACTTTATATGTCGTTGCTGCTGTATTGTGCTGCCATGTGGTAAATACTTGTGTATGCTGCTCATGCTCTTTTTGCATATTATGTATTTATTTTTGCTATCTTTATAAATGTCATGTTCTTATATGTTGTATGTGAGGGACTGCGGATGGAAATTAGCTCAAAGCTAAAATCCGGCATGTTTACCTTTGAAGCATTATTTGTCTTAAGTGTTCATTAATGTGCATTGTCCCTCTTCAAATAAACGATGAAATGAAATAAAACAGTGGCAGTATCACGGGTGTATATTTTTTACCCACTACCACGCCCACCATTCAAGCTCAGAGGAGTAGCAACCATTGCTGCACCCTTCATAATAATGCAACTATTTACAGTATGAAGTAAGAAGCTACACACATATTTCAGGCTTCAGTCATAAACATTTAAGGAATCCTAGAGGCCATTTGCAGCAACAAAGTCTTTATAAACTCCCTCTGCAGAGAAGCCCCTGTGCTGTTTGTCAGTACCTCGATACACTTGTTTATGACCAAGGCAAGTGACAGGTTTAAGAGATATTCAAACTTTTAATATCAGAATACTGACCGCAGGTTGTTGCTTAGTCGTGAGGGTTACACTTGTGTTTTTATCAACTTGTGAGTCTGAGTATGTGTGTCATCACAATGAAATGTGTTCCTGGAGAAACCTTCTGTAGTGTAAACTACCACAGAGGCGGTTTTAAATACTTTATAAGTCTCTAAACATATTTGCTCATCATGATAGCATTGTAACCCTGTAAGATACAATCGCAAAACTATACAGATGTGTAGTTGATTTAAAAATGTATTTTGGGTCGTAGTGACACTTTAAGTAGGCTAGCATGTCTTTGTTAAATATCTGACTCTATCTTATAGCAGAGTAGTTCTACACTCTACTGATACTTTTACTTAAGTGAAATATCTGAGTATCCTGGGCTACATGACAAAAACAGACAAAAAGCAATGGTGGCTGTGGAGTATAGTGCATGTTTTAGATCCATTAGAAAAAGTACCAATACCAAACTATACACTGTAACAAGTAATAGTTCTCCATTGAGATTAACGGTATTTTACTAGGCCTATTGCTTATTATCAGAATCAGAAACAGGTTTATTACCAGGTAGGTTTACACTTACGAGGAATTTGACTAGGTGTCGTGGTGCATACATAAAAGTAAAACACAGATAGAGAACTAGAACAAATATTAAAAATAATAAAAAATATAGTAAGATATAAATATAATAGTATTTGCATTGCAATTATGTTTTTGTATTGGCTAAAGCCTAATTCATGTGTAATTGTATTGCATTTACTGTTAGCAATGTATCATATTCTTCAAGAATATAAGCAAATTCAAATTGAATAAAATGTAAAGATGTGACGATACCTCACCTACCTGGAATGAGTCTAGAGTAGCCTCAATGTTTTAGGTAAATTCCACCTCAGAGGAACAGTGAACCTAAAACACTGAGTAGCCTCTCAAACAGCACAAGTTAATCACTGCTCTGTTCTTTAAAAACAACAGTTTTAGGTTGAGCCACGTGGAGGATGTCACTGAACACAACACACATGCTTATTCACACCAGTTCGTAGACTAACATCAGAAATACACACTTAAAATCGTATTTTGCTATGATAAAATAATAAAGCTTCAGAATAAGAGCTAAAACACACAAGAAAACTGAGCGTGAGCGCACACGTGCAGCTACGGTATGGACACGTGTATACGTGTAGGAACAGTGAAGAGGGTTAAGATGCTTTTTTAATCTCCTTTTTTCACACATTTTTTTAAACTGAGTAGCCTTCAATACACGAGTGAGGGACAAACAGTTGTCAAATCATAGAAAGGTTTTTTATGAACAACTAATCGGAGTAAAAGCTTGTGTTTTGAACGGATTGAATGAGGTAACGTTGATTTGAGGGTGCGTTCAGGGGGCTAGGCTGACGTCATCCAGGCTCCGGGCTGCATTCAAGTCCGTCGGAGAAAAAAAAGTTAAATTACGGGTAGCCTGTCTGCAGTAAAAGTCGTGTGTGTGTGTGTGTGTGTGTGTGTGTGTGTGTGTGTGTGTGTGTGTACACAACCTTTTACTTTGTTTCTCTATGCATTGTCTCACAAAAACATGCACACTTCAAATGCAAGGACATTTAATTAAATCTAACTATTTTAGGCTGCTTGTACTTTGGGCTATACTTGGTTATTCAATATAATATTAAATAATAATGCAATTTAATATGTCAACTGCACTGCCTATATCTGACAGGCAGCTTTAGTTACTACTTAACTTGCAGTTTAATATATTTCTAATAATACATGTTTAGCCTATACATGAGACAAAATTGTACGGATAAAATCATGTAACTGTTGTATTAATAACACTTTAAAACATATAAAACATGTCAATGCATCAATAAATATAAACCATGATCATATAACTTATAACAGTTTAGGCCTTCTGATTGAACGTCACCCTCCTGAGTAACTCCATCCAAGTCTTTTTTGCTGTATTCTTTTAAATGGTAAATGTTTACATGAAATAGCTTTTTATGGTGGTTTTATAACTTTATAACCAATGAGAGTGGTGTAACATTACATAACAACCATGTGTTAGAAAACTGGCTTTCAAGGTTTGATATCTATGACTGATTGTGAATAGTCTTCTGGTCATGTGTTACAGTGATAGGCTAAAGTAGACCTTTGTGTATCTGCCTGGCAATACGAATGAATCACCCCCTCTCACACAAAGAAATCTGTAATCTCATCAAATCACACATTAAAGCTATGACGTGATCTTCATGGGTACTGTGGTTTTCTGGAACTAAAGTTGCTTTCATGTGCTGTTAAGGCACACGGGTAACTATTTAGTTTGTTTTGGTCAGTTTGTTATTCAAATATTTATATTAATTAAATGTAGTTGTTAAGCTAGTTGTGGAAGCTATAGTTTGATCTAGATATTATCTTGCAGAATAGGACAAAATAACAACATATTGAATTAAAAAAGGAGCATTTTCTAAGACTAAACTACAAACCGCTAAGTCTTATTTAAGTGAAAATACATTTGATTTGTTCTCATTTTTAAGTAATACAAAGTAGGTGGTGTTGGTGAGGACACAGTATTAAAACCAAAACAACTAACACACAACACCAACAAATAAATAATTGTTTGTATAAAGAGTGGGGGCCATAATAAAGTGGCATAAACAAATATTAAAAAAAAATATATATATATAGGTTACTACACGAAATAAAGTTGTTTATCAGAAATATATGCTCTTGTCATTAATAAGCTATCCAGCTTGAATCGACAAGGCACTTTAATGCTGCCAGAAACTGGGAAATAAGAAGTTCTACTACGAGGAAGTGCTTGAAGGCATCATCTCGACCTGACACAAAAGCGCACTCCCGGCTTTACGTGGCTACGCCCCCTGTTCACCGTACGTGCGCGTACCCTTCTATCGCGTGGTGAGGATCATCCATATTGCTGCTAGTGGTGGAGATAAGGTTGTAATCCTGCGAGGCCCTCGGACACGTTTCTTTATATTTATACGTGTTTTATTTCGGCGCCGAATGCTCTGCGTCTAGACTGAAGCTATTTTCGTCTAGGACCGACTGAGGAGCGCAGACTCCGTGGAACAACTTCACATTTCCTTGAAATTGAAGGAGAATTCGGGCCGTGGGGAGGACTGGTAATCCTGAGGGGGGAAGAAAGACGGCGGTGGGAAATGGCCACTCAGGTGGAGGCTCTCCTGCCCGGCAACCCGCTTGCTAAAGCGGAGGAGCACGGTAAAACGATCCGCGGTGAGCCGGAGGAAGATGAGGGCGGCCGGGGCGACGGGGCCAAGCGGCAGACTGGTGTCGCCGAGCAGGGGAGCTGCAGCGGCGGCAGCAGCCCCGGGCAGGGAGGTACCTCGGAGGAGCAGACCTCCAAAGAGGAGACAGAGGAGAGCAAAGGAGGTTGTGACAGCGAAGATAAACAAAGCGAGGAAGGCGTTAAAGGCAGAAAGGAGTTTACTGAAGCTCCACCGCCCAAGGTGAACCCGTGGACTAGGAAAATGAATGCGGTGACCGTGGTCAGCGTGAATGGACAAGCACACCACGGTTGGTACACCCTCCCTTACATGTTGATTGTACTCGCTGTCAGTGTTGTGTCGGTGTCTATCCTTCCAGGTGTGGTCACACACAATGACTGAGCAGCTGTCAAAGAAAGGTCGGGTAGCATTTTAATAACCAAAAGAGCAGCGTGATTGCATAAACAAGCCCTGTCTGTGGTCGCCCCCTTGTTGCACCCTGCAAGCTGGATATATTTGGAGTTAAAGCCCCCTCCCTCCTCCTGCTAGGGAAGGCTATTCCTGGAGTTGTGGACCCATAGGTGGCTGGTTGCATTAAAACAAAAAAAGATCACACCCATTTAAGTTGCTGAATGTCTAAAATGTATTTCTAAATTGTAAATACTTGTAATCACATGCCAAACAATGGCAGCCAAACTTTCGGTCCACCTAACATGATAGTGTGCCCCCCTCCCCCAAGCAATACTTTGAACAGTTTTAGGTTTAATTAGGGGATTGTGCTTCGAGTTTAAGGACACGTTGTGTTGTCGTGCAATGGTTGTAAAGTTGCTGGGTTGGTGCAGACTCGCCAGAATCTGTATTTACTTTAGTTCATCCAGTTTGTGTTTATTTTCTGGCAATCTTTTGAGGTATAGTACGCTTATTTTAACAGTGTCACAGTGCATGCTTGTTGGGTACGTTTTACAAGACGGTAGTCAACTTAAACGTCCTCATTTGTAACCTGCTCCATCACCATGCTCACCCTCCCTGTGTCTTATCTTCTGCCACACACACACCCAATCAGCCAAACACTAGCTAATACACTCCCTGTGTTTGCAAAATATTAAAACCGGCGCTTACTAATGTTTATATGTGTGTTTTTGAGGCCCTCTTTTTCGACACATAGCCACACCACAAATAAACGACACATCCGCCCATGTCTCGCATTGCATCAATTGGAAGAAAAACCACGAGCTTGCCGGCTGTGTAGCTGCTTAGCCAGCTAACAATAGCACGACTACTCTTTGGCCTAGTGCTTCGTCAAGCCCTTTCCACTCAGACATTAGCTTAGCTTCCAAGTCGCTACTGTGCAGTCGTTTCAGACTCTGTGCAAGGCATGACATCCCTTCAAGTTTATTTAAAGCTCAATTAACGAAACTTAAACATTGTCCAACATGAAACATCTGCTTGTTTAATCGCTAAAAAGGAGATGGCTTGTTGTTAGACATCACGTGTTTACTCCACGTGTTCCCCGAGAGAAAGGCATGGGCGATACTAGCTAGCTAGCCACTTAGCAGGCTAATTGCGTCGGATTCGTGCAAAGTCAGAGACCAGTTAATATTTGAGGTGGTCCTATGTGAGACATTTTGTGTGTTTCGTGGGTAATATCCCTGTTGTCACGTATTGTGTCTGTTGTCAGCGCTAACCCGGCTCCTGCCTGATTGTCCACCCAGCTAGCCACCGTGAGCTTGGATGCTAACAAGCAGGTTTATGAGAGTCATCATGCCTTGTGCTTGAGCTCACTAATCTGGGCTTCAAAAATACAACATAATAATGTGTTTTTAAAAAAAAAAACAGCACATGAAATGTTTTACATTAGAGGTGGATTGCCAACATTAGGGTAATTATAATCGATTGTGTAGAGGGATTATTGGTATTATACAAGCTCAGCTCTGGCAAGGCAACGTGGTGCTTCCTCTCACAGCCATGTCTGAGGACCGTGTCAGCTTTGGAGTCAGGTTATAGTGATTCTGACCCTGGCCTGTCAGCAAATTGTTTTGTCTTTTTGTTTGCCAGTTGGTTTGTTTGCTCGCTGTTACTGATGTCGAATTTAGGGTACAGCCTGTACCCTGAATCTGGACCAGTCTGTGAGGTTGGGTGGCTTGTGCGCGAAAAGCTGTCACATCAGCAAGTAAACCTAGCCGCCTGCCAGATAACCCAGCAGAAGTAGTGCCACTTTTTGTATGTAGCATTCAAAGAACTAAATTGGTTGGATGCTAATTGTAGGCTGCATTGTTGACTGTTTTGAGAGCTGTTTCTTTTCTTGTTCATGGGATACTAAACCATTGCCTACTTAGAAGTTGTTATCATGGGTTTATGGTTTGTAAGCATTACAATAAAAGGTTGCATCCTTTTTATTAATATTTTAAGTAGATGTAAAAGGTAAAGACGTGTGATTATCACGCGGAAATTGATCTGGTGTAGATTGAACGTCTATTGTTTGAAAGGTGGCTTCCTCAGATACATTATTTTCCTAGAATGTTTCGTTTTGGTCAAAATTAAGGAGATTAATATTTTGAACAGGTAAATTGCTCCCTAATCTGTCATGTGCACTCGGTGTGTCCTTGAACAAGTCCCTGAACTCCTGCCTGGATAAGAACACCAGCTGAAAGGCTGAAAACGTATTTCCACGGCCCAGGCAGCTTGTGTAAGGATCACAGTAGAAGTCATCCTAAATGGATTTGGACTCGGTATAAGCAGCAATCACTTTATAGAGTACTACTACTACTACTACTACTACTACTACTACTACTACTACTACTACTACTACTACT
>CALSBZ010046809.1:2477808-2541849 GCA_943591055.1 Gobionotothen gibberifrons
CTCTCTCTCTCTCTCTCTCTCTCTCTCCCTCTCTCTCTCTCTCTCTACTTCTCTCTCTCTCTCTCTACTTCTCTCTCTCTCCTTCTCTCGCTACTTCTCTCTCTCTCCTTCTCTCGCTCTCTCTCTCTCTCTCTACCTCTCTCTCTCTCTCTCTACCTCTCTCTCTCTCTACTTCCCTCTACTTCCCTCTACTTCTCTCTACTTCCCTTGACATGATCGTCCTTAAGGAGGCTTACTGAGATTTTCTCTCGCTGTGAGCTGCTTTCACTCCCTCGTAGTCGGACTGTGGTGAAACTGCAGCCAAAAACAGCTAGAGGCAAGATCTCTGACTTCAGGCCACAAGACAGATCGGCACGATAAAGTGAGCCTAGCTCGTCTTCTGGTATGTCTTTATGAAGAGTCGTGTCCAGGTACGCCCAGATCTGATCAATCTTTTCTTTAGCTTTAATGAGTTGGGTACTTAAATGTACTGTGTTGTTCATTGTCTGTGTGTTTTCTTCCAACTGTTTGGACCTTGTATTATTTGTTGTATTAAGGTTTTGTATTTGGCCTGAGAAGATTAGCAAATACTACATCGCTAACAGGGATCGAGTTAATTAAAACAGTAAGAAATGTAAAAGCAGGTACAAGAGTTGGCAATGCAAAAAATATCTGGGTAAACACCCAAAGAAAGGCTATTGATTTATTTTGATGTGCGACAAGAAAACTAGTATCTTTTGTTCTTTTCCTGCTTTCCTCTCCAATCATTTCTGTTGCCAGATGCTCATGTGTTCCTGTATGCAGAGCTGGTTGTAATGTGACCATCGTTGTGTTTTCACAGAGTCTACTGGGCCGGCCAAGGTGGTGAGAGCAGGGAATCCACCCAAAGCCAGACGCGGAGGAAAGGTAATATTCTGTGTGTGTACTGTGGGTGCATGTATGTGCTGGTGGATACAAACGGTTTAGACATTCTACTCTAAACATTCAGTAATGCTTCATCGAGTGTTAGAAACTCCCAGGTTAATCTTTTGCGAGTCACCAAGACGGCTATAGGATTACAGAGTGGGTCTTGTGAGAATTAAAAGACTATGTTAATATAACACCATATCTGTTTTTAAGTATACATGTTATAAAGACACAATACAACCTCAAACGGAACATTTTCATTAGCTTAGAGCTTTATCACAGCTCACTGAAGGTATGTTCAGACAGTCATGGTATTTATCCGTCAGGCCTCAAGCTGTGTATTAACGCCCCTCCCCACTTCCTGGAATGCAAATGGCCCGGCAGATGAAGCAAACAAAGTCTCCAAAGTGTTTCATTCACAACTTCCTACCTTGATTGCAAGACTCGCTGCTGTTGTATTTCAGGGTCTTAAACTCTGCCTTCACCACACAGTGTTATGACACACTTGAAAAAGGTGCAGTGTTACAGAAACAAAAGAGAAATATGCGGTAAAGATGAATTTTGACCCTGTATATCCGCTCTGAAGGTCTTAGACAGTCACCTCTCTTCATTAACCTGAGCTAACATCTCAGGTTACCTGTGACACGCCTGCTAATACAGCTTTGTTTGTGTCTTTGTTCATCAGGTTGGAGACTTTGGCGACGCCACCAACTGGCCGACTCCAGGGGAGATTGCAACTAAAGACATGCAGGTGGGTGTTTCTGTTTGTTTGAGAAGTGTTGACTCACAGGTTGGTAGATGTGCATTGTAGAGGAAACACTGATGACATGAGGGTGGTGTCTGTTAGGGACTTAAAAACCACTCAACTATTTCAATATTTGCTGATTGACGGCTAACGATCTCCTAAGCTCATTTTAGATTCTCATTTGTACTTGCTTGATTTCTTCTTTTATACACATTTGTTTGAGCAGTGTTAAAGAAGCCTAAAGTCCAATAGTTATGTTGTGTTACGGCCCGTCCACACAGCAGCGTGCGTTGTATCTTTGTGGTGGGCGTGGCTGAAGCTTGGGAGCAACGAGACCAACAACCAATCACATGAATCTCCCACCCCGGACATACAAAGCAAAAAAGCCCGCTAGCCCGCTAGCCTGCAGCAGAAGCAGGGAGAAAAGAGAGGGGGGGGAAAAAGAGTTAAAAAGTGTTCCACCTTCCTTCAGCAGCAGCAGCAGCAGCAGCAGCGGGGAGGCTCTCTCCGTGGTGCTGCGGACCTGCGGTCTGGCTCTCCCAACATACACGCGGTTTGATTTTCATAAACGGGATTTGATTGGCTGACGCCTCGCGTCAAGAAGATACAAAAGTTGAGCCAACTTTTGTATCTTCTTGACGCGAGCAACGTGAGCAAAGTGTAGCTACGCTCCCCACAATGCATTTCTGTGAGGCGTGACGTCACCCCATTCAAGTGAATGGGCAGAAGCGTTTGAAGACTCATCGCACGCTGCTGTGTGGACGGGCCGTTATCCTCTGATTGCTGTGCATCTATCAACTTTGAGCCAGCCTGGCCAGGACATGTGATAGGGAGTCTCTGCCTTAAAGTGAATGGACAATATGCATCAATATCCATCTCATGTCTGCAGGACACACTTGAGATAGGTGATCATACTATTGATCTCCAGCAATGTGATAGTGTTGTGAGTTTAAACTAGTGTTGTGGAGTACTGTCGGGAAGAACTCCTTAAAGATCTTGTCCAACATAAGCGACAACACAGTGAGGTGTTTAGAAAAAGAAAATCTTAGTGGTTTCTAGTCCCAAATTATAATATTTAGCAACCTTTCAGGGGGGGCTGATGCACTTTGCTGTAGTGGATGTGTGTCTTTTTTGACAATGGGTATTAGTGGTTTTGGCTGTAATTACACAGCAGCTAAACGGCACATCCAGACAGAGCAGCCTGCTCCTGCTGGCCCGACTCTGTGTCCTCAGTGCTGCGTGTTTATTTTTTTAAGGGTTAGTCACCACGTGGCAGGGAAACAAATATGTCTGACCTTTAAGCGGGAACCTGCTAAATCAATCCCATTGCAAAAAGACAATCAGTAGTTTGGAAGAGGAGTTGAGAAATTAAGTAAAATCTCAGCCTGAGGGATTATTGTGAGTGAATCCTTGCTGATAAAAGAATATAATTTAAATTAATCTTGCATGCTGTCACTTACTGTTGATATACTTATTCATTTACCTTTAGATTTAGATGCCATCAGGTCCATTCCATATATACATAGATACTGGGTACAGATATTAGTCTGATTGTTGAATGAAATAAACGCAAACAATTATAATTCAGGAAATAATGTATAGAAGAAATCTATTGTTTATTTGAAAACATTAAATATGCCAACTATTCCTTTTCTCCGCTTCTCAATTGTGAGGGTTTGTGGCTTTTTATCCAATAATTAACTCGACAACCTTAGGGGTTTGTTGTTCATCAGACCAAACATTTAAAAATGAAACAATTATTGCTAACTGTTTTCTCCTCATTGCACATGGCCGGCCGTTTAATTGACCCTTGGTTGATGTAAGAAAAACTTGAAAAGCTTAAAGCCGTAAACACCTGCCGATATAAACTCTACTACTGTGTACACACTCAACACACGTCCAACATACTGACCCCCTTCCCTTTATCCCTATTCTCTTGAACCCTACAGCTGTTGTTCCTGTGAGGATGCGTTTCATTCAGTCGCCTTACAGTAGCAGCAGTAGTCGGTCACTCCTCAGAGCCCCTTTCTATTTCTGATCTCTGGGCTATAGTGTGTCAGCGGGAGATTGAGCCCGGTAACCTCCCCTATTTTAGGCAGCTAGTTCTGGACGAACATGAGGGAGAGCTGCTTGTCCCCTTACAGTAAAATGTGGGTCGCATAGTTAGAGCCAGGAATAACCGGTGGCTTCGGTGGCAGAAATCATAGGTGGGAAGGGGGAGGGGTTCAGATACGGTGACCGAGGCCTGGGAAGGGATGCCCTTTTTAGGGATCCCCCTTCAATAAACCAGACCTGGATCAGTGGTGGTGCTGCTGCTGCTATTCTTAGGGGTTGGAGTTCACTGTCCACCACGTAACACTTAGAGGTGTCAATCAGCTGCTGAATTCCTCACATTATTCACACTGGGAAATGAACTTTGGTAAGGAGGGGTTTTCGATTAGGTTGTACTTAAGAGTTTTAAAGTTAGACTTGAGATTTCATGCAATACAATGCATACATTGATTCTGTTAAACAATTTTCGGCTTGTGGCTGTTCTGCTTTAGATGGGTTTGGGTACGTTAAAAATGGGGTTGGAACATTTGATTAAACAGATATTTCAAGCTTGAGAAAAATTGGTCGACGACAAAGCGATTAAATCTGACATATTGTTGTAAGATGAATCGAATTATGAAATGTTTTAGTTGCAACAACACTAACCACCTTTTTCACGTTTTTTCACTAAAGAAACGTTATGTATTTTGCAACAGTCGACTGTTCGCTAAGCCCCACCCAATCACTTAATAACTGTTGCTATGCAGATTTACCACACAAGTCACGTTACCTATTGAAACAATCTGTCTTTGATTTCAAAGAGGTAGACAAAAGATCTATCTGAAATGACAACTGTGAACATTAACTTATTTTAGTTAATTTTATTTTAAAAAATCAGGTTTGACTGTTTTATTTCAAATGATTAAAACCAGCTTTGGTTGCCCGGAGAGTTATCCTGCAGATGTGCTGTAGAGATGATGAGCACTCATGTCTCTTCTCTGACAAAAAAACAATGAAGAGAATTTTTCACAACTCTGATCTCAGCATCCAAGTAAATAAACAAACAAAACTAAAAGTCACAAACACTGACCCTGGGCAACGTAGTCTGACTTGTTGTAAATGTCTTAATAAGGCATGTAGTAGGCCAGTACAGACATGATATATTGTGTTATTACTAGGGCTTAAAAAACTAACGCCACTAATTATTTTAACGCGATTAAAGCATGTGCATTTTTTGTCCTCGGCCGCCTCGTAGTTTCAGAGCGCATCGAGTTTAAAATACCATCTATACAATCCAAGCACACTGCTGATGCCGACAGCCCCGCTCCTGCCGCCCCCTTGCAGCAGACCACACTTGAAAGTGTGCGGGGGAGACGCCTGGAGACGTCTACGAGCAGCAAACTTTCAACAAAGATCACTAAATGGGTGGCTACAGCTTGCAGGCCAATTAACATTGTGGAGGACGAGTGACTGAGTGATATAATTCAGGTCGTATCCAACGACTGCACTTATGAATTGCCTTTCAGAGCCACCACTGTGTCGAAAATACACAACTTGTGTGAAGTCCAAAAAGCGAAAGTAGAGGAGGATTTAAGAAAGACTTCCACAGTTGCGCTCACCGGAGACTATTGGACTTCACTCAGTAATGACAGTTACCTCTGGGTCACAGTGCATTATTTTGACCCACAGTGGGAACTTCAGTCTCATGCTTTGACAGTTATGAAAACAGAGGAGCAGCATTTTTGCACGCACGCACTTTGTATTGTATTATTATATTGTATGAGAGAAGTTCCAGGTTGAATTGAGGCGAATATTTGTAATGTTCAGAGGTTGTTGTTTAATATTCATGAGAATATTTGTCATTGTTCAAATGATAATAAACAAACATTTGGATAAAGCATATTTGTCCACTCATATGTTAAGAGTATTCAAAACTTGAAAAATATTCCTCTAAGGTACATTTAGAACAGATAAAAATGTGCGATTAATCCCGATTAACTATGGACAATCATGCGATTAATCGCGATTAAATATTTTAATCGCATGATTGTCCATAGTTAATCGCGATTAATCGAAAAATAATCGCACATTTTTATCTGTTCTAAAACCTGTTATTTAGCTGTAAAGCCTCCTAGGTTATCAAGTATATCTCCTCAGAGCTCTATGCTAAGCTCAATACTAACCACCTTAGAGGTTAGGGGCAAAATTCAAAGAACACATTCAGTGCAAAATACAAGTAACAGTTTGAGACTAATCAAATGGGCTACTTCCAACATGTTTAATAAGAAGTCTTTGCAAAAATCTGAGTTCAGTGCACAGGGTGTGGATTTTATTTGTTTGTTGTGATGTTTTCGACCCATTTTGTTGCCAGAGTAAAATGTCACTATAGTTTTTGTTTCTTTTTACGGTTGGTGTTTCTGCAGATGTGCTTAGGAGACTGTAACAGAAGTTTCATCAGTGGTTTCCTGTGGCAGAAGGAGAATGAATCAGCATCCCTCTGTTCTTAGCAGTGCCATCAACATTTCCTCAACCATTACACCACATTTCTTTATTGAGTCATGAAAAACCCTCACACCTGAGCTATAAACTCTCTTCTAATCTAATGGCTCATTTCTGTCACTTCACACACCTCTGTCCTCACTAAAAGTAAACTTCCATTATTCCTGTCTGTCCAAAATCTAAAGCAATAAACCACAGTAATGTTTCCTCGTCTTCATGTAAGGACACATTAGCCATTCAGCCACTGAGATGATATGGGATGTACTTTATAAAACCCTGAGGGAGCTTAGTGGGCTTGGAAGCAGCAGATGCTTTTATCTTCCACAGCTTTTGTAGCATCCATTTGGCTTTTATATTGTTTGATGGCAACAGGAAGGAGTGTATGGTCCTTGGGTTGTTGGAGAAGAGCAGCACTACAAATGCAAGCTTTTGAAGAGGCAATAATAACGTTTTTTTTACTCCAGCCATTATACAAAATTAAAAGATTATAACTGCAGAGGCTTGAAAGGATTTGTAACACTTGCTAAAGTGCCTGAACAGTCCCTAAATATTGAAGATTTATGTCACGTCCATTTCTAACTACTAACAGAAGAGCCTTTTCTTTAAATCACTGTAAATACACTTTCTTCATTGTGTGTGTGTGTGTGTGTGTGTGTGTGTGTCATGGTCCACCTCATTGTCTCTAAACTGCTCTTCCCTCCCTCTGTTCAGATCGAGGCAGTGACACGGACGGTGTCCTGCCCGCCGACTGTCAAGCAGGTCAGAGACTCATGGAGATCCACTGTAAGTTTCACCTGCAGCCTGTGAAACCTGCTGCTAAAAAAACCTTTAAATGATGCACCACACAAAGAAAGAAACATAAAACGATGTCATAGTTAGTTAAAACCGGCTTAAAGTCAGGAGAATGAATGAATTAGCCTAGCTTGCTAACGTTGACACTGCAATGTCCACCCTGCACACTCAATGCTTTGGTCATCCCATGTTATTCAAAGGAGGGTTTTATTAGTTTATTTGACCTAATAAGTCTCCATGTCAAAAAGGCTTATTTCTAGGGGCCATGTGCATCACACCATCAAAAATCCATCCATTTCTTCCCCATTTCCCACAATTGTACTTTCTTAAACTGGAATGTTGACTCTTTTGGAAATTACGTTTTTAATTTATTTTGTATTTGATGGCCTGAACCAGCACACAAACTTTATTAAAAATAGTATTGAGAATAACACAAACAAGGGCCCAAATGTAATTGTAGGTGTAATATTCAGCTTTCTAAACTCATTTTGGCTTTCTAAACTCATTTGATAACAGTCAAATCAAAATCATTGTAAAGCCACTATATTTCATAAAGGTTATAATTTGTGCAAAAGGGCTTGCTTCCCTTAAGGTTAGGCTTGATTGAGACATTGGTTTAACAAAGGTATTAAGAAAGTTACTGCATGTTTGAAGTGGGTCCTTGAGTTCAGAGTGAACAGATTAGTTGATGATTTTATACTTTATATTTAAGACCGAGCCGGTCACAGTGTGTGTGGACATAGTTTATTGCTGCTTGAAATGTGTCGAACCTCTAGTTAGTTACTCCTCGAGTAAAACGCTTTGCATGACTTCTATGCAAACCCCTCAGTAGTATCAAACTTTGCATATATGAGCGTTAGTGATAGCTGAGCTGCTGTAGCACACAAGTGTCTGAACTCTGTTTGATTTGTATAAACTGAGATATCAGTTCTGTGAGAAAAAGATAAGCTTAAGGCGATTCACCAGTCTGCCTGTTACTGCGGGTTAGTGGACACTGCTATTACTTGATATCAAATATAATGAGACCGAACAAAAGACACACTTTTCTCAAAGATTTTAATTTACCTAATACTTTTAATCTAACACTTTTATTTATAGATTTTTCCTTATTGGAATAATTTATTTAGGTTTTTTTTCCACGGACTTTAAATGCTGCATTGGTGTCTGTTTCATACTAGTAATATATGGAAATATGTGATGTTATATTTTCCGGTGCTTCATATGCTCGGATAAAGTTCTTTCACTAAAGAAACGTTATGTATTTTGGAACGGTCGACTGTTCGCTAAGCCCCACCCAATCACTTAATAACTGTTGCTATGCAGATTCACCACACACAAGTCATTGGACCTATTGAAACAATCTGTCTTTGGTTTCAAAGAGGTAGACAAAAGAACTATCTGAAATGACAACTGTGAACATTAACTTCTTTTAGTTACTAGTTCAGTTCCAGAAATAGTAACAGTTAAAACATTTATTTTAAATGATTAAAAACATCTTTGGTTGCCCGGAGAGTTATCCTGCAGACGTGCTGTAGAGATGATGAGCACTCATGTCTCTTCTCTGACTAAAAAACAATGAAGAGAATTTTTCACAACTCTGATCTCAGCATTAAAGCAAATAAACAAACAAAACTAAAAGTCACAAACACTGACCCTGGGCAACGTAGTCTGACTTGTTAGGTCTTAATAAGGCCTGTTGTAGGCCAGTACAGACATGATATCTTGTGTTATAACTGTTATGTAGCTATAAAGCCTCCTAGGATAACAAGTATATCTCATCAGAGCTCTATGCCAACTGCTTTAGCATGCTAAGAAGCTTGACATAACTAGCATAGAAACATATTCACTTGATGGGGGAGGGGTTAAGCGAGCGGTCCATAGCATGACCGTTATTTTTATGTGCATGTTAAACCAACAAAATATATGGTGTTAAGCTTGGATTTCATTTTGCAGAATGGGAAAATAACTCAATATGTATGAGTATGACTTTGTATCTGTGGCACCATTTTAAATACATTTCATGTCCAGTAAAATGTGTATTACCCCCAAATGGTTTTTGTGCAATTTCCCCAATAACTTTTGTTTTGTTTGAATAGGTCTTCAGTCTCCTGTGAAAGATTGAACTGTTTCTCCAGCTCTTTTCTAAATGTCTGACTCCGTTTCCTCTGCAGGCTCCTAAGAAGCCGACGACAGTCAAGAAGGAGTCAAAGGAGTCGAAGGAGAAGAGGGAAAGCAACGAGGAGAGCAAGGAGAACCTGAAGGCCAAGTCGGACGACTCTGGAGAGGAGAAGAACGGCGACGATGACTCTCAGAAGAATGGACCCAAGACAAAAAAAGGTAAATATGGATTAAGCAGGTGGCCTGTTTGCATGCTGAAAGAACAAATTGTTAATCATCAAAAGTAGCATGTGCTAATGCGTGCATATTAAAAGTACTTGGTGTGAAAACGGTTATCAAGATTGGTCAAACCCCCAACTTCACTAGGCATGTTGTCCTAATCACTTTGACTTTTTAGGAGAAAAGTCTAACCTATGTCATATTTTTACCCTAAATCCAAAGGTTTTTGGGTAAATAGCTTTGTTTAAGTTTGAATAAATTCCTAATTGTGCGCAAATTATTACAATGTAAAAAAAAATGTGGATCCATAGCAGATTACTTAAGCAGGGCTCAAGCCGCTCAACACTAACTTTTAAAAGTGGTTGCCAGGCTGGCAACCAGGCATCAGCTTTTGGTTGCCATAACTGAAAATACCGAGCTGATATGTAACGTTACAGGCGCAGCCTGCTCTCGTTAGCTAGACGTAACATTTGTAATACATTTTCACAAAACAAACATGCTAGCTTCAAAAATATAAGCACTGACAATAACTGTTATACATTTGTTTTACATTCATTATCATGATCTTGTGCGC
This sequence comes from Gobionotothen gibberifrons, assembly GCA_943591055.1. Lineage (NCBI taxonomy): Eukaryota > Metazoa > Chordata > Actinopteri > Perciformes > Nototheniidae > Gobionotothen > Gobionotothen gibberifrons. The sequence continues at coordinate 2,487,672 of CALSBZ010046809.1, forward strand.
GTTCATGTGTGTTGGAGGAGGTGCTCTGTAGGAAGTCTGAAGGAAGGGGCGGATTCTTTTCGGTTGTGTACTTTGGAATTTTTGTCCAGGTTCCGACTGGTCACAACAATAATTAAATATCGCTCTTAATACAACAAATAATTAACATTTATCTATTTTGGGGTGCACATTTTGCTGTTTGCTGTCCTTGTTTCTTTATGTTAAAAACTGGTTGCCACTGATGGCAACCAAAGGCCAAGAAGTGGTTGACATTTTTTCTGAATGGTTGCCAATGGCAACCTGGCAACCGTTACTGTCGAGCCCTGCATTTGTAGTCACCTTATATTTAAAATAATTAAGATACTATACAGTTATACATCAACTTAATAATGAAAATGTGACGCAACAGAATGTTCAAATGCTTTACAATAAGTAATTAACACAATTATGTGAAACTTAAGTGGTAGGAAACGTGTCCACCCTCAATTGCTGGTATACAAAATACCAGTAGTGCAGCTGTTGTTAGGTTATCATTTCCAGAAACAATACTGGCATACAGAATGTGATGGTGAGGATTTCACCACAGACCACCACTTTCTTTAGCTGCCAGTTTAGTTATGTGTTTTCTGAACTTTTCCATAAGCATATCCCTTTTTACATATTTTGAGGATTAGTCTGTTTTAATTAATTAAAAACATTCCACATCGCCGAGAGATGTATCAATCAGATTTAACATGCAGACGTGCTGTAGAGATGATGAGCACTCATGTCTCTTCTCTGACTAAAAATCAATGAAGAGAATTTTTACAACTCTGATCTCAGCAATGAAGCAAGTAATTACAGATTTAAACCCTTAATTAGGAACGGCTGACTAATTTTAGAATAGGTGTGTTTGGCTATAGTTTGATAACTCTGAGGGGGGTTGAAGCTTGAATATGCACAAATATTTTTTTTTCATCTTGCAGTTCCACAAACTAATTCCCCACATTGCTGCTGTCAAAATGTCAGTGAATAAAGCGTTTTGAGCTTGTTTTGATATTATTCCAGCAGTCATTTGCATGTCGTTGCTCCTGTAGCAGTGACTCGGCCACAATCTTTGTATTTTTCCCCCTTTATTCTCTCCCTCCTACCCTACCTCCCTCTCCTTCTCTTACCTACTCAGTCAGCAGATAGACACAGGGCCACGTCACTTAAACCTGGCCGTCATTTCCTCTCATTGCTTGTGTGTTATCTGTCACACACTCACCCACACAAACCCCCCTAAACCAGATAGGGTTTTAGCAGCAGAACACCAATGCATCCTGCTGGCCGGCAGAGGTACTGCAGAGGCCTTTGTGCTCTTTGACCAACACAAAGACTCAGCACTTTTAGAGTCACAATTAGTTATGATGAACGTTCTAAAAGCAGTACCCTCAAATAAACAATGACTATCTCTCCCAAACAGTCATCTTGATATGAGGTATTTGCAGGTCACTACGTTTAAAATACTTTATCAGTTAGCAAAAATGGCTTAAAAGGTGTCGATGCTTTCAAAAATACTGACATTTATTTGCGTTTTTAAAATGTGGTTGAAGCTCATCTGCTTCTTTAAAATATATATTTATTTAATATTTAAAAAATCACAGTATAATCACCTATAGGCAGCAATGTTTGCCTGCCTGAGAGAAATCTTAAATTGTTGCAGGAAAAAATAATCTAAAAGAACAGTGCCCCCTTTTTAGCTTACTTGTATATTTCCAAAATATTTGGTTCAAATGAGAAATAACTATTATTATTATGACAAATAAATGATTGAGGTGATGACTACTGTGAGGGAATAATTCTGTCTTCAGGAATTTGACCCTTTCCTGCGTCTGTGCATTTACGATCAGCCCTGATCGTTATCTCCCGTAAGGAACGTGATAAGGCAGCTACATGTTGATACAATACGTTTTACGACTTGATCTGGTGGAAGTAGGAGTTATAAAACTCTGAGAAACGCTGGCTTCAAAGCACAGCAGGGTCAGAGACAGTCTCCAGGTATCAAGGCCCATCCCCAATATGTTGATTATGACTCTCTGTAAACTAGTTAAATGGTCTACCAGATGAGAGGCTGATCAGAATTGACATGGCAACCCACCCGTGCAGTCAGAACTTTTGGCTGCTGTGACTTGTGATGTGAATTTCTCCGGCCGAGACTTGTATTAAATACCAGTGTTTGACATCAGAACTCCTGCTCCTCCTGTGTCTCCTTCATGAGTCGGTGACTCCCACTGCATTGCTACACAGAAGTTTCCCTTACAACTACAGACACCTTCCTCAATACAGCTGAATTAGTGTCTAAATGACAAATGTTTGCTAACGGCGTTGCCTCTTTCTGTCGTTACAAATAGGAAACAAGCAGAAGTGGGTTCCCCTGATGATCGAGGTGAAGTCCGAGGGTCCCAGGGAGCGTTCGGCCTCCAGGAACAACAGCCGGCAGAACGAAAACCCCCGTCTGCCCCCCAACGCCAGGAACGACCTCAGAGGTCAGTGTGTTCAGGTCACTTTCTGCAGTACAGATGCTCTTACAGAAGTCTGACAAAGGCAGTGCTGAAACACTGAACAACACATTCTTTAGTAGCTATTTGTCCTAGTCTTTGTCTGCTGAAGAAGTGATGAGATCTTCATGTCTCTTCTCTGACTAAACATCAATGAAGATAACCTTTCACAACTCTGATCTCAGCATTTAAGCAAACCAATACAACTGAAATAACCTTACCTAGCTGGTTCAACACGAAGATTTAAATGCCAGGGGATATTGACTCTAGTTTTACTGTTTGACTTGACAGCAGATTTAAATTGGTTGTACAGGATATGTCGGTATAACTGCATCTGCTTGATACATTACTGCTTTTAGCTGGTTGAGCATGACTCGGCAGCAGGATGTGGACCAATCTGCTTCTGCTTTGATAACCCTGCCCTTTTTAAATGTACATTTATCAAGGAAAGGAAGTGTGTGTGTGTGTGTGTAGCATAGAGGAGATTCTATCTTGATATGCAAGATTTCAAGTTAAAAGTAACCTTTTGATCAAAATCAGCAATAGTTATGCAGACGATTCTGCCAAAACGACAGTGGTTTTATTCTACTGTGCTGCTGTGTTTGTGCTAAAGGCTGTTTGTTTCCCTGCAGACTGGCACAGTCAAAAGTACGAGCGGGAGTGGCGTGACGACCACGACGAGGTGTCCAGCGTGAAGAGCGAGGGAGCACCTTTCCGAGGAGGGTTCAGAGGTCGAGGGCGTGGAAGAGGGAGAGGCCGGGGGAGAGGCAGAGGAAGAGGTATGTGTGGGGGGTTTTCTTCATACTTATAGAAACAAATGTTAAATAGAACTGTGCAATACAACAATAGATGTACAAAAAAAGCAACTTTCTTTTTTTGTTTCCTGAAATATGGAGGTTAGAATTTCCTCATTTTGTGTGTGTTTGTTTTTAGTACCATTTTAGTTACTCGACAGTGTGACAAATGATAAAGAATGTGTCATTTTGATGTTGACACTCAAACATTAAGAATGTAGAGTGAGATAAGGTAAGATGGATAAGGTTTGTACGAACTGACACAGGATGAAAAGTCATATACGCATAATCTTAGTAGTTAGCTTATGGCTATTTTTGTTAAACATAATAAAATCAAAATGACTCTTACCTCATTTGGAGATGTATGGGTCAAATGTAGCCTTCAGACGTGCTGTAGAGATGATGAGATCTTCATGTCTCTTCTCTGACTAAACATCAATGGAGATACTTTTCACAACTCTGATCTCAGCATTTAATGGGGTTAATATGTTAATATCTTACTGGTAAGAAAAACGTTTAGTAGGACCATCACAGTTTCTTGCAATCAGACACATGACACTGTTGCTTTTGAATGGTTAAAGACATGAAACAACAACTTGTGGCTTTGGGAAGCTATGACTGGTACATGCTGTGCAGCTGAAGGGCAATAACTTCCCTGGATAAAACAAACAAGCTGCAATGTGTATTCACACATTTCACCTACTGCAGACTAAAGCTTCATAGCACACAGAGTAGCATCAATCCTCATGTATTTTAAACCTGACATATTCTGTCTGGTTTTGGTAATGTTTTGGCTGAGTCTGCTCTCAATCTGGGCGGTTGACGACCCTCGCTGGCCCCACGGAGGGTACAGAGAAAACAGAAAGTGCAATAGCAAGCAGTGAGTGTTGGAAAGAGTTAAGGCATGTTGGATCCAGCAGCAGAAGCAGGTTTCCCCGAAGGCCTGTTAGTTTTGGCAGGTTCTCCTTTCTCTTCCCTCGCTGTGTTTCACTCTCTTTTTATACACATTGTCTTTTCTTACTCTATATCCTCTTCTTTATTTTCCTATTAACTCTCTCTCGATTTTCAGCCTCCTCTTTCACAAAACCCAGCTCCAGACTGAGATGGTGAAAGCACTTCTCCCTTTTTTATTTTAAGAGTGAAGCCAAGTTTCAAAAATAAACAATGAGTAGTTTGAAATAAAGTAATTGTCCATTACGTCCAGCTTAACGTCCCTCCTGTCTTCTTAAGGACGAGCAACAGCATCTCAGAATACAGTAAATATAGTCAATGCCAAATGTATCAGTTTCATTTTAAGGGCATTTTTAAACATCGTTTTAAATATAATAGAACCACATGCAGCATTAGGATTCTTTTGCATGTGGTGATGTGATCATGTGGTATTTTCACTTATAGACAGAATACAGGGCATTTTGTATGTTATATATTTCAGGAAACTAAACAAATTATTTAACGACCACTACTAAATCTCCGTCTTTTTCTGTCCTTTCAAGGCCACTATGACCACCATTACGGCTACAAGTCCTACGACATGAAAGACGGTTCCTGCGACCAGAAGTTTGGCAACACGGTGACCTACTACTACGACAACATGAGCAGCAACGACCTTTTCTCCGTGGACCACGACCATCTGAAGGACTACATCAAGAGGCAGATGTAAGTTTGGCTCCTTCTCTTACAGAAGTCAGACAGAGGCAGTGCTGAAACACTGAACATGGGAACAATACGTTCTTTAGTAGTAGCAGGTTTTTCAAGTCTGAGATTTTCAATGAAATCCTACCTGCAGACGTGCTGATGAAGTGATGAGATCTTCATGTCTCTTCTCTGAAGAACATCAATGAAGATAACCTTTCACAACTCTGATCTCAGCATTTAAGCAAACCAATACGTGACAAAGCCGTATCTAACTGTGTACAAGTGAACAATCACTGTTCTAATCACGGTACATTAAACACTTTATACATATATATTTATTTGATGGGTTATTGTGTGTGAGACAGATTAAATCATCTTAACCCAAATCTTTGCTACATCATTTTACCAACTAGAGTTCAGGCTACAACCTTGTCATCTGTTTTGGAAGTTTTTTGAACTCGGTAAAGTTAGAAAAAAGGCCCTAGAAGTTATTTAAAGTTATAAAGGTCCTTGCTGCTAATTAACCTCTGTGGATTAATCTAATTTATTTTACATAAAACCTCAGATAACATTTCCCTTCTAAATGAAACCCCTTACCCATCCACACCAGGTCGGCAGTCAGTTTGGCAGATGTAGACACTTCCCCATGTGTTGAGACAGCTGAACTGCAGTAGCATAACATTTTCCTCGTGTGCACTCAGTGCCCCCTTCAGGTTAAATCTCTATCAAGTTACTTAGAGGCTTTGAAATCCTGTCAAATATTCTGCTTTTGATTAGGGGTTCCTTGGGAGGTATTCTTTTCCATATGGCAATGCCTGTTTCCACAAAATGTTTTTAATACTTTTTTCATTTGTTCTGCTCCTGGTCTGGTCTGGTCTTCTCATTTGCATAAGATATCTCTTGTTTCCCTTACTGCTCTCTTGTGCTTCCGTAAAGCAGGGACATTTCAAAGTGAAAGATGTAAGGAGTCGTCTACAAACAGCTGATTTGTGTCCCTGTTCTCCTGCCCCCTTTAGTGAGTACTACTTCAGCCTGGACAACCTGGAGCGGGACTTCTTCCTGCGGAGGAAGATGGACCAGGAGGGCTTCCTGCCCCTCAGCCTCGTCGCCAGCTTCCACCGAGTGCAGGCCCTCACCACCGACGTGAACCTCATCTTGGAAGTAAGCACATTTATCACAGTCCAGTGACGTTGGAAAACATAATTTTAGCTGTGATGTGGTAAGTGAGTCAAAACGGTCAAACTGTTGTTTATCCATAGTTAATTAAATTCAAGTTTTTGATGAGTTGAGTTAAATCAGCTACATTTCAAGTAGAACAGCATATCATAGAAACTTTGAATACTGTCAAAATGTAAAAACGTAGTATAATTAAAACCAACGCTCCTCAGATAAAAGCTCTACATTTTAAAGACTAGTTTGATGTTTGGGAAATAAACGTATTCGACATGTGACAAATGTAATACTTATAAATAAACTCCAAAGTCTGATTAGAAGGTTTTCAAATGTTACTTGGCAAATTGTTATTTTTAAATGTTGACTTTTGTATGCATGAAAATAAGCTATTATGGGTTATTCAGTTTTCTTTACGAGGTGTTGGTGAAACTTTAAATTTGAGATTTTCAGTGCAGATTTTCAATGAAATCCTACCTGCAGACGTGCTGATGAAGTGATGAGATCTTCATGTCTCTTCTCTGAAGAACATCAATGAAGATAACCTTTCACAACTCTGATCTCAGCATTTAAGCAAACCAATATGTGACAAAGCCGTATCTAACTGTGAACAAACACTGCTCTAATCACAGTACATTTAAAACTTTATACATATATATTTATTTGATGTGTTATTGTAGTGTGAAACAGATTAAATCATCTTAACCCACATCTTTGCTACATCATTTTACCAAACTAGAGTTCATGCTACAAACTTGTCATCTGTTTTGGAAGCTTTTTGAACTCGGTCAAGTTAAAAAAAACGTAGTATCATCGAAACCAATGCACCTCAGATAAAAGCTCTACATTTTAAAGACTAGTTTGATATTTGGGAAATAAACGTATTCGACATGTGACTGTAAGGGAAACTTCTGTGTAGCAATGCAGTGTGAGTCACCGACTCATGAAGGAGACACAGGAGGAGCAGGAGTTCTGATGTCAAATACTGGTGTTTGACATCAGAACTCGGCCGGAGAAATTCACATAACAAGTCACAGCAGTCAGAGGTTTTGAGGGTTGCCAGGTCAATTCTGATCAGCCTGTGTCTTGGTAGACCATTTAACTAGTTTACAGAGAGTCATAATCAACATATTTGGGGATGGGCCTTGATACCTGGAGACTGTCTCTGTCCCCCCTGCTGTGCTTTGAAGCCCGCGTTCCCAGAGTTTTATAACTACTTCCACCAGATCAAGTCGTAAAACGTATTGTATCAACACATATAGCTGCCTTATCACGTTCCTTACGGGAGATAACGATCAGGGCTGATCGTAAATGCACAGATGCAGGAAAGGGTCAAATTCCTGGAGTGAAGACAGAATTATTCCCTCACAGTGACAAATTCAATACTTGGGGAATTGTTATTTTTACACTTTGGCTTTTGTATGCATGAAAACAAGCTATTATGGTTGTCCACTGTTCTTTACGAGGTGTCGGTGGAACATTGAAGGATTTTCTTATGAAAGAAAATGTATCTCCTTAATGCCATTTATGAAAATGTGAGGTCATGCTTGAGACGCACTGAACACAAAGGTATTACTTCATATCCTTTGACATACGAGCGATCCTTCATGCGGTACCGTATCTCAGTTATTAATGCTCCGACTAACTGACCCATCGTCTCTCCTAACAGGCTTTAAAGGGCAGTCAGGAAGTGGAGATAATTGACGGGAAGATCCGTCGGAAGGTGGACCCAGAGCAGTGGCCCCTCCCGGGACTGGCCATGCTCAACCAACCCCAAACAGATTTCTCCCAGCTCATCAACTGCGCCGAGTTTATCCCGAGACAGATGCCCGATGAGCCCAGAGGTGAGCAGTCTGATCTACTCTTAACCTGTTAATAAAACTGACATTTGGATTAAAAAAAGAAAATCTAGTTTAGTTTTTCTCGATTCTGCTTTAGCAATTTGCCTCAATCTGAAATCAAGTCGGTACAGTATTTGTTTTTAAGCAACACAAATATAAACACTTGAAGTAATCGTATGAAATGTTCTGTCTGCTGCAGGCTCTCCCAGGTCCTCAACACCGGTGAGGAAACACAGCAAGACTGATTTAGACACCTCCAACCTCAAGACGATGCCCAAGGGCCTCTCCGCCAGCCTCCCCGACCTGGACTCCGAGTGCTGGATCGAGGTCAAGAAGAGGCCCAGACCCTCCCCGGCCAGACCCAAGGCCAGCGCAGAGAAGGTGAGGGTCCGCGCCATTCACTCATAACATTGTTCCATCCAAGTTTCCATTGTTTGGTTTTACATTGACCATAATGCTTTTTGGCCACTTGCCAGCAAAAACTTGTTTGTAATGTCACAAAAAAGTGCCTATTAACTTTATAAAGAAATCCATTTTTTTTTTTAACATGTCAAGAAGTCATAATTTAGTTCTAATTGTTTTAATATTGGTGCAAATTGAATAGTCTACTTTTTCTCAAAATAAATAGATAGTTTAAAGGTTTTCACGTCACTTGTACAGCTCACTGTAAATATTGTATTATCCCATCTGACACACCTATCTCTGATCTGGTAGTGTTAATTTAAACTAACAATCTTTGTTTTCTATGTGCAACAAATCTGCTCAAATCATCAGGATTTAAAATCAATTCTGTCAAATGTAAAAACGTAGTATAATTCAAAACTAACGCACCTCAGATAAAAGCTCTACATTTTAAAGACTAGTTTGATTTTTGGGAAATAAACGTATTCGACGTGCGACTAATTTAATACTTGGCCATTACTTGGCAAATTGTTATTTTTACACTTTGGCTTTTGTATGCATGAAAACAAGCTATTATGGGTTATTCAGTGTGCTTCACAAGGTGTTGGTGAACCATTACATTTGTGAGATTATCGGAGCAGATCAAATCCTACCTGCAGACGTGCTGATGAAGTGATGAGATCTTCATGTCTCTTCTCTGAAGAACATCAATGAAGATAACCTTTCACAACTCTGATCTCAGCATTTAAGCAAACCAATTAAACAAATTGCCATATCTAACTTTGATCAAGTGAACAAACACTGCTCTAATCACAGTACATTTAAAACTTGACAGAATTTATTGTAAATCCTGATTAAAACACTGATGATTTGAGCAGATATGTTGCAGAAATATAAAGACATCTTAACATTTAAAAACATGTCAAGAAGTCATTATTTAGTTCTGATTGTTTTAATATTGGTGCAAATTGAATAGTCTACTTTTCCTCAAAAGAAATAGATCATTTAACGTTTTTTTTTTTAAAGAAAAAAACACACTAATGCTGGCATGTAGCCATTGGGCATTGTTTACCCAGCAAATGAATTCCATTTTCCCATTCACAGACTTTTTTTAACCACCTCAATAAACATTCAACACAATTTATCCTTTTGTTCTCTTATTTTTTTTAAAGCTTTTTCATGATTTTTAGAAAACTACCAATTATGAGTTAACCTTTTCCTCATGGTATATTTAACTTGTCATGCTGGTATTATTTCCCCATCCATTCACGTCTTCACATGCCTGCTCTCTCCTCCTCCTGTGTGCTCGGTGTTGATTCACTGATGCAGGCCCCCTCGTTGCAGCAGCCGAAGGAAAAGGAGGACTTGGTGCGCTGCCTGCTGCCTCAGCCCGGCTCCTCGCCCTCCCCCGCCACCACAGGAACTAAGGTGAATACGCTTCTTGATTATCATTCCTCTAAAAACAGAAGATCTACAACTAATAGTTTCGTCCTCCCTTTTATTATTTTCCTCCATCAGTCTGTTATTGTGCTAATTGTGATACATTGATAAGTTATCTGAACAACAGTTTAAATGCTCAGTTATTCAATTAGCAAGAGCAACATTGGAGAAAAGCAGTAAATCCTCACATTTGAAATGTTCAAAATATTTTTCTTATTGACTAATTGATTCTCATATTTATTCGTTTTTTGGGATTTTCTGAGGATCAATTCTGACAATTAAGTCTTTCAGTTTGCACTGTGTATTTGTCATTTTAAATCATCTTATTCTGTTAGCTATTACACTATGTTACATCTTGAAAGTAATCCAATATGGTGATCAAAAAGTCAAAGCATATAATTGGCTTCCAACAATGTCTTCATTTTTCTAAATGTTTATCTGTGATCAGGACGGAGCGGAGCCGGACGAACCGGAGGAGCTGGACTTCATGTTCGACGAGGAGATGGAGCAGATTGACGGACGGCGCAACACCTTCACCGATTGGTCGGACGATGATACGGACGGCGAGATCGACGACCAAGACGTCAACAAGATCCTGATCGTGACTCAGACGCCGCCCTACCTGAGGAAACACCCGGGGGGCGACCGCACGGGACACCACACCTCGCGCTCCAAGCTGACCTGCGAGCTCGGAAAAGTGATCAACGACGGGCTCTTCTACTACGAGCGGGACCTGTGGGACGACACGTGCGATCCCGAGTACGCCACCATCAAGGTGAGCTCATTCTGCGCGGTTAACCTACGATTTATTATTTACTATCACGGTTAGGGTCTACGGTTTTATTTTACCATCAACGAGAAGTGGACGGCCCCAACATGTAAAGAAGATGGAACATGTTCTGCTCTACATTGTGAGAGAATTTGGGGTTTTTTCTTTGTCCCTTTTTAAAAAAAGTCTGAGGAACAGCGGTGAAGCAATATGTAGAGTTTGATTTAGATTATTACAACAATTATATACTTATATTGAGCCATGCTTTAGTTTAAATAACTTTTTTGATATGACAATCTGTGAGCCTTAAGTTAAAAATGTAACTCCAAAGTCTGATTCGAAGGTTTTCATGTTACTTGGCCATTACTTATTTTTAAATGTTGACTTTTGTATGCATGAAAACAAGCTACGGTATTATGGGTTATTCAGTTTTCTTTACGAGGTGTTGGTGAAACTATACATTTGAGATTTTCAGAGCAGATTTTCAATGAAATCCTGCCTGCAGACGTGCTGATGAAGTGATGAGATCTTCATGTCTCTTCTCTGAAGAACATCAATGAAGATAACCTTTCACAACTCTGATCTCAGCATTTAAGCAAACCAATATGTGACAAAGCCGTATCTAACTGTCAAGTTAAAAAAAAACGTAGTATCATCGAAACCAATGCACCTCAGATAAAAGCTCTACATTTTAAAGATTAGTTTGATATTTGGGAAATAAACGTATTCGACATGTGACAAATTCAATACTTGGGGAATTGTTAATTTTACACTTTGGCTTTTGTATGCATGAAAACAAGCTATTATGGTTATCCATGTATGATAACCTTTCACAACTCTGATCTTACATTAAGATTAGACGGTTACATTAATGTCTAAAGAGACAGCTCACTTTAGTGAAAACATGGTGACAGAAATGCCATTTCATTAGTTCATTTCTGGATTTGATGTCACCAACCATCCAGAAAATGAGTGTTTTGCTTCAATTACAAGTTTTGATGTTGACAGCCCAGGATTTTTTTTTTGCGTATTCAAAAATAAAAGGCTTGAGTTTTAAGAAAAAAACAAATGTGCTTGTGATTAGGCTCCACAAACCACAATAAGTTGGTTTGTGTTGAAACTATTATTTTAAGTTAAAAAAGCACCTATTATTGTGTCGGGGTGAGTTTTGGGACCACATGATCCACCTGGAAACGTATCAGAGGTCAAGACAATCAAACAACACAGCCTGTAGTGCTCCATATCTCTATCAGGCTCTTCTGACAGCTTCCACCTCAGTCATTGGCAGATTGGAGGTGTTTCTGCCCAAAACCAGAGGTAGATTTAGAGCTTTTTCTGGATATGGAAACCCGACACAATAGAACATTTTTTGTTTTGGTTTTGTTGTCATCGATGCCCATTGTAGCATTGTTGAACTCATTGTGAGGCCTTCACGTGCTCGGCAGCACACGTCCAGCTGCGTGTGGAACAGGGGACGCTTGTTTATAAATAAACCCCACAAACACGGCCTCGGCCTGAGGGGTCGAGGCAACAGGCTACAGGGGGAACAAAGATGGACGCTCAGAGATCTGAAGATTCTTGGTGGAATAAAGGAGAGAGTGTGAGTGTATAATCCAACACACAGAATGGTACATAAGACTAGCTTATAGGAAGGTTTGACATTGAGCTGCTGTTGTTGGAGGAGCAGTACAGTTTTGTTTTTAGGTTCTACAGGCGTGGAAAATTCAGAGTTTTTTGTTGCTGAAACTGAACTGGTTGAGTTACTCGTGTCAGAACAGTGAGGGCCGCGACATGAAGCTGAAAAGAGTGTTTTTGGCAGCCATGTTTTGCTGCTGCATCACAATCTCCAGATTACTGCAGATAAGGTCTGTTGAAAAGAATACATGTTAACATTTTCCTCAATGTTCCAGGTTATTTATTTATTGCTTTATTTTTCCTTGTATATTTGTGAAAGAGCTTGGGTCTCAGTACAGTTTGGTTTTTTGGAGGGATGTATTTTGTTTTAAATTCTGTGAAAGTCTTTTTTTTATGTTTTGCTTACAGTGTATTAATATCTTAATCCTTATTGTCCCTCCTTGAGAAATATTTGTATTTAATTAAAAAGCTATATTGACATAACACACATATGAACTCTTGTTTTTCTCTGTTTTACAGCAAGAGGTGGAGAACTTCAAGAAGGTCCACCTGATCAGCCGCGAACAGTTTGACGGCCTGACTCCCGAACCCCCTATCGACCCCAAGCAGGAGGTCCCTCCTGCCCCCCCCAAACCCCAGCAGAGTAAGTACACAAAATCACATAGAAAATGACTTTATTTATAAGTTTTTATGACATACTGTGGTATTTCTTTAAGAAGGAAATTGTAATAACATAGTATACTGTATTTGTTGTACTCTTTTATGGCATATTCAATTATGTTTTTTGTAACATACTATACCATTTATTTTAAAATAAATGTATGACATTGTTGAGGCATATAACTTTTTTATGCATGTTTTGTAATTTGTTTAATGGCATACTAAGTTTTCTTTACGGAATATTATACTTTGATTTCTTAAACTAAACGTACATGCTATAACTATCTTTTATACGTTTTTAAGGCTCTGCTATACGACAACTTATTGTGACATTTATACAATTTGCGACATTTGTTTCTTTTTTAATGTTATTCAAAAGTCTTACTTCACTATTGGTCATTTCAAATGACACACTGAGTTGCATTTAAAGTATTAAGGCAGCTACTTTTTTTAATACTGATTTTAATACAAATATTTCCCTTCAGTCCCCACAGACGCTTTGGTGAACAAACTATTCGGAGCCCCTGAGCGCTCTTCAATAGCTCGCTCGCTTCCGACTACCGTGCCTGACTCGCCCAACTACCGCAGTGCCCGCACGCCCCGTACGCCGCACACGCCGCACAGGAAGGACTCCACCATGACGCCGCGCTTCTACCCCGTGGTGAAGGAGAGTCGACCTGTAGATGCCAAGGTAAGACGGCTCCCATGTGAGGGGGACAGACTTAAATTAGTGGATGTTCACTTTGTATTGTCCCAATACCTAGTTTTATTAGGATAAAGAAACCGTTTGTAATCGGTAGTGGTTTGACAAAATGTTGCTGGTGTAACAGTCAGGTCGGCGTCTGACAATTTAGAAAATCAATGTCGAGTCAAACCCTACAAAGGGTACATGTTGCCTAAAGAGGAACCATAAAGCATATGTCCCTCTTAACCAGTTCAATATTTCTATAATAGGACTCAATATGTAGTCCCACGTGTGTATGCAATATATAGTACCTGCAAAATAGTCTTAATAATAGAATATAATCCCCAAAACTCTGTTCCAGGTTTTCTTAACATGTTATTTATCTCTGTTACTTTCAGACGCCCAGGAAGAGGAAGACCCGACACAGCTCCAACCCCCCCATGGAGTGTCACGTGGGCTGGGTGATGGACTCCAGAGAGCATCGCTCCCGTACCACCTCTGTCAGGTGAGACTCACTCTCTGCACTCTCTCCTTTTGGACAGAGTCAAATCTGATTTCTGTTGTAAAACAGTACAAGACTTCAGATACAAATGTTTCTTAAATTCTGGCAGAAGTGGAAATGAGTCTTTCATTATTCCTTTTGTGACTACTCCTCTGACAATTGTATATATTTTTTTATATAATAATGGAAGTTGTTGTATTTGTTGGATCTTGAAACAGTTCTAAATGTATTGTAAATGGGGGAGACTTTACCTACATTTAAATTAATGTTATGACTCATTCATGTCTAGAAACAGACTCAAGAGAGAACACCTCATTAAGGCTTAACTTTTGTTTTTAACTACTGAAATATAGTCCCCTTAATATATCCTTTATGATGATCCCAACAACATAACTTCACTGACGTAGCTCTAAGATTTGATGTGGCTAATCTCACTCACTCTGTCCTCCCCCCCCCTTTCAGCTCCACTGCCAGCCCATCAGAGGGCACCCCCGCCATGGGTAACATCGGCTGCACACCTCAGTCCCTCCCTAAGTTCCAGCACCCCTCACATGAGCTGCTCAAGGAGAACGGCTTCACGCAACACGTTTACCACAAGTACCGCCGGCGCTGCCTAAACGGTAAACACTTCTACTTCTACTATCTATTCTGCAGAATGAATTAGAGGTAACGTCATACTTGATGTTTTACTGTTAATCTTATATTTTAATATAAGCCTGTCATCTTAATGTCTCTTCTTCAACCAATCACAGAGCGAAAGCGGCTGGGCATCGGCCAATCGCAGGAGATGAACACACTCTTCCGCTTCTGGTCATTTTTCCTGCGGGATCACTTCAACAGGAAGATGTACGAAGAGTTCAGACAGCTGGTGGTCGAGGACGGGAAAGAAGGATACAGGTGTGAGACCTTTGAACACTGAATGGGTGTAAATATAAGTAGCAGTAACACCTTTGAAATGTAGATAATATGTCAGTAATAGGGTAGTTGTTGAGGAGATATGATCTGTCCTAAAATCAGTTCTTACTGGGAGCTTTAGGTGGGTTGTTAAATTAGACCAATAATGGAAAAGAAAATGTAACTTGTTGTGTGTTTCAGGTACGGTTTGGAGTGCCTGTTCAGGTACTACAGCTACGGTCTAGAGAGGAAGTTCAGGCCAGACATCTTCAAGGACTTCCAGGAAGAGACCATGAAGGACTACGAAGCTGGTAAGAATTATTTTGGGGGAAAAACAGCATAACACGCAGACCAGAGGGGATTATATGATTGATTAAAGCAACAAAAATACCAACATGTTTCTGGTTACGCTTTCGTCTCTCATAGGAAAAGATACACTAACCTTTTTTTTCTTCCCTTTTCTGTCCTCAGGCCAGCTTTATGGACTAGAGAAGTTCTGGGCCTTCCTTAAATACTCTAAAGCCAAGACCATGGAGATCGACCCCAAGCTGCAGGAGTACCTGCACAAGTTCAAACGTTTGGAAGATTTCAGAATTGACGTGAGTGAATGTTTTGATGTGGTATTTAACCGCTGATTGGCAGCATCTGTGAAAAAGATCAGAACCTCACCTGAGCATATGTCTGTTGAAAATGTAGAAAAGACATGACCCTGTAGTTTTGGCACAGGTTATTTCCTATCCCCGGTCGACATTTGAATCAAGAATTGTGAAACCTTATTTTTATGAGTAAACTGATTCTAAAAGTGATCACACTGATTGTGGTTTTGTGGTTTAAAAAACGAGTCCCCCCTCTCTAACCTCCCTATTTCTGGTTCCAGCCGCCTATGGAGGAAGGGGGCCGCAGGAGACACTCGTCCAGCGGGGACACTCGCCGCCGGCACCCCTCTCTGCCCTCCAGCCGGCCCCACAGCCAGAACAGCTCGGGCCCCAGCCCTGCCCCCTTCGCCCCGGGCCCTGCAGCCAAGGATGATGCCAAACCCAGCTGCCAGAAAGACCCCGCCCCCCCCGCTGACCCCGCTCCAGACGCCGCTCCAGACGCCGCTCCAGACGCCATGACACTGAAGTAACTCCACCAACACGCCGGCCCACATGATGAACTCAACCACGTCTGCTAGGCGCTGGTTCTGTCTGCACCACAGGAGGGGGGGGGGGGTAGTCCACTTTTTATTTTACTTCAACCAACTTTATTAAGAAATAAGGAGGACAAATAATTAATATGGCTCGGTTTTTTAATTAGTTGTCAGCTTGTGAGGAAAAAGATACTTTTTTTTGTCTTGATGAGGCAAGGAATGGATGAGGTGTCAAACACTTTTTTCTTTTCTCTTACAAATCATTGCCAGTCCACACGGTGGATGGTTCGGTGGTGACGTACTACCCTGGAATTATTTTTATTTTTATTCATTCTTTTAAAAAAAAAAATATTTTCATGTTGACCCCCCTCTCTGTCACTGGGACCCCTCTTCGATCACTGTCCTGCTGGCTGTAAGATATTCCTCCCTCAGTTCTCAGATTTATGATTATTATTTCTTTGGCATGCGGTGAGATTGGAGACTTGGAAATAGTTTGATGGACACTGAGCATCTGAAAGCCGGATAGCGGCGGCGCGCGAGGCCGTGCTGCTCCTGACATCCAACCGGACCAAAGTGGTTTAAACCGAGCGACTGACATTTCCATCCGCTGAGCCCCCAGTGCTCTCAGTTGAGGGGCTTCAAATTCAAAATATTTGATTTACTTTATGGCTGGACATTGATGGTTAAATATTAAAGAACCAAATGATAAAAAGAGAGAAGAAAAAAAAAAAAGACTTATACCAATCCCTCAGTATGGACACGATCATTGAAAGTTGCCTTATTTGAATGATTTTACTGCTTCTAACATGTGCCCCGCCACCTTATTGTCGATTGTACAGCATTGGAATCAACCATATATCCGGTCACCTTTTTTCCAGCAAAGGCCACTAGGTGGTGCTGCCAAACTGTTTCACTTACCCCCCTCCCTCACTCCCCTCCTTCACTTTTTCTGAACTGTCTTCCAAGTGTCATTTGGTCTGTTACAAGTCCTGTAATTCTTCCCTGTGTTTTGCAAGTTTTGTGCAAGTTTGGCTTTTTGTGCTGAAACAAACCTGGCGAGAAGTTTGTCGCCTTTTCCCGAAAAAAAAACAAACACTTCAGTGGGCTGCCAAGTCGGGAAGGGATTGAATCACCGATGGATCTTCCTTTTTGGGTGCTTCCCCCCCCCCCCTGCGCCTCCCAAGCTGCGTCCATCCGTTCATCCATCCGTGTGACATCCATCCATCCGTGACGACCCAGGACTGGAATCATCAATCTGGATTACTTGAAGAAGCGATGTTGTTGAGGAGGGCCGTGGTGCTCTGGGTGGAGACGCTTCCCGAGGCCCAGACATTCGGCCTCCGACTTCACCGTGAAGCTCGACCGGGCCTCGGGCGCTCGCCACCAGTTCCTGTCCCACCCTCAGATTCACAGATCAGTTACAGGCATGAACGCTGACAGGTGTTTTCCACGCGCAGGTACAGATGTAGCAGTGTGAGCTAGTTCCACACACACACACACACACACACACACACACACACACACACACACACACACACACACACACACACACACACACACACACACAGCTTGATGTCTTGCCTCGCTGTCAAGAGAAATTCAAGACTGGACTCAGTTCTGTTCTGTCTTCACACTTCCTACAGTCACGTGTGGATAATTAAATCTTTATCCAGTACTGATGATATCAAATAGAAGATTTCTTCCTCCACTAATGTAAATGTGAATTTGACAGATGAAGAGAAAATGATTACAGCTCCCTGCTACTTGTTTTATTGTTTATAGAACAGATTATATATTTGCCTTACACGTGTACGTACTCTTTAACTTTTTTTTTCTTTCTTTTTTTTCTTTTAAAAGGTCTCATGATTATCTTTTTAATGCTTTTTAATTTCAATTTGCAGTGTTTCTAGCGTTGTTATAGTGGAGGCAGGGTTTGTGTCAGACTGTTTCAAACATCTGTGGATTTCAGAAACGGGAACATAATTCACAACAAAAGGGAATGTTGGCATCAGGGCGTCAGCGCAAAACTAAAGCTGTAAGTTTATAGTGTTTCACGTTGAAATCAGTTATTTTCTCTTTTTTTTTTTTCTTCTAGTAAAGATGTTGAACTTCCAAAAACGAATTGTTCTAATATTTAAACCCCTTTTTTTCGACAAACATGTCTGCCAAGTCTAAAAACTTGAATGAATTTGATTTGAGGACCATAATTGAAGAAATTCACAAAGTTCTGGAAAAGAAAATATTGAGTCTTAATGCCCTTATCCAGATGCTCAGTGAACAATTGGCCATTTTCTGTTTGACATTATTAACTGTCAAACAGATCCTTCGTGAGTTAAAAAGTTAAAGTACATTTGACGGATTAAGAGTTTGGACAAGCCTGACCCTTCCTTTTTTAAATCAAAACATGTTTTTTCTTATTTTTTTACTAAAGTTTTGGTCCTTTTTGCGTTATAATCATTCAGCCTATTGGTTGATGTTCTAGCAGAGAGAAAATCCTGTCTGTGTTTCTTCCTTTGAATCCACAATTGTTGGAAACATGAAATTGCAAAGTTGTACATGCTTTTCTTTTCTTCCTTTTTAATGTTTTGTTGCTTTATCTTCAGGGAGATTTGGATCAGTTACAGAAGCTTACAGTTGATGCATAAAATAGTGTTTACTGGAGGTTAAAATATGAGCTACAAAACATTCAGAAAAGAAGAAGACAACGTGGCCCTAAACCAGCCGAGCCTTCGAATGGCTCAGCTGGAGACCTGGCAGTCTGACCTTCTTCCTGGGGCAGCCACATGAACCCTCTCTCTAATGTGATCATCACCTGTCACCGGACATTTGGGGGTTTCAGGAGTTTTCTGCCTTACAGACAAACTGTAGGGGGCGCCGCACTCTGCTCATCGGAGAGAGGAGTGATGGACGTGGGAAGAGGAAGAGACAGAAAGAAGAGAAAGAGCCCAACTTGGGCTTGTGATGTCGTTCAGAAGATTATGGCTGATGTCTGGTGACTGAAAAAAAAAAAAAAGGACAAAATTCCATAAAGCCATATGAATAAGAAATAACTGTATATGAACCATTAAGATAGTTCATTGCATTACTATATCTAGGCTTGTCATGAGGAAAAAAAGATGAAAACAAGGAAAAAAGGAACAAAAAAAATATATAAAATGGAAAAATGTAAAATACTTGAATGAGATCTTGTATTATAACATTTAATATTCATAATATCTGCTTTGTAGGCTGATGTGATTCGCTATTAGTGTTATTTGTAATTTGTAGTAATTATGCTTTTCCTTTAATAAAGAAAAAAAACACAAAACGGACAAAAAAACCTCAAACACTGACTTATGAGTGATTATTTCTCCATATATCTATTTAGCCGTTTCAAAGATTAAAGTGGACCTATCATGCTATATTTGACAAATATATTGTAGGGCCATACCTATAAAACATGTCTGAAGTTTTTTTTTTCAAAATACCAAACAGATCATGCATTTTAGCCATGCCTCATTTCGCTCGATTTGCTCTATTCCAGCCCTGTTTTTGCAAGGGTTAATATGACGTAGCTTTAATGCAAATGAGCTGCAGCTGACCACGCCCCCCGCAGGAGAGGGGCGCGGGCTCTCAGAAGAGGGGGAGGAAAAGAGAGGCTCCGTGTTTTATTCTTATATAGTCGTTATTCATTTGTTTTAAAGCTCAATAAATAACAAGACCTTTGATTGGCACTTTTCTAATTTTGTCCGGAAGATTTAAACTTTAATGGACATGTTGACCGGCGAAAGAAAATCGAACTGAAACTCTGCCGCACGGTCCCCTCGTTCCTTGGAAGAGGCGGAGAGGTGGGTGTTTGTCATCTGCTGGTGGACTACCGGAGAGAATTACAGCGAGGGAGGGATTGCAATGAATAACAGCAGCAGGAGCAAACGCTTGCCTCTGGGAGGGAGAAAAAGAGCCAGAGCATCCACAGCGGAGAATAAACAGAAGGGCAACCATACGCGGGAAGTCTTCTTCGCTGCTTTTGTGGCAGACTACAGCGCCACTTACAGGCCTGGCATATGTACTACAGCGTCTCCAGGGCTTTCGAGCGGCCGTGGCCCAACCCCCCATTCCCCAATAGGTGGAGAGTTGCCCATATAGGCGGAGCACCCCTTTTCTGATGTCAGAAAAATTCAAATCTGTATCAGCTCCGTTTTTAGAGATTTGGGTGTGGAGGAAAAGAGAGAGGGTTGTGTTTTCTGCAACAAGGTCTCACAGTCTGCGTACAAATGACACAACTTTGCAAAGTCGTACAATAGATATGCAGAAGTCCGTTTTTGCGTGCATATGATACGCTGATATTGCACCTCAAACATTAAAACAAAGAGCTCTGAGGCTTCAGGCTTGATCGCCGTTCCAAAGACAGTTTTAATGTTTGCGGTGCAATAAACGACACAGATATGTAGAAAATAAACGCATTTAAGATACGTTCATAACAAACGTAAACGTGGGAGAAAATTGTAGAAAAAAAACGTATTTGACATACGTTCATAACTAACGTGGGAGTATCAAACGGACTTCTGCGTATCTATTGCACGACTTTGCAAAGTTGTGTCATTTGTACGCAGACTGAAGAGAGTGGGCTGGTTTTCTGACACTTGGTGAGTTCCTTGACACACCGGATAGTTTTTTTTTCAACATAGGAAAAAAATCCACATTTTCTTACAATCTTTTATTAAACAATCCCATAAATCACAGTAGTTGGACTCTTGAACATTCATGCTTTATTATACAATCATTACTAAGGCCACAAGTACACATTACATCCAAGGATATGTTTAAAGGCAGAAACGGAAAATGCAAAAGTATCTTCTGCCTGAGCATTAGGGAACAGTCGAAGTGCTGATACTTAACATTACTTAAAATACCAAATGTGTTTAAGAATTAAAACATTTAGATTAATGTGCAAGAGTAGAAAAATAGTTTGCTCACGTTAAAGCTATGATTCATGACAAAAGGTTGAACATGTCATTAGTTTACCCAAATAAGGATGTAAACTCAATTAAGTACAAGAAAACTATGTCAACTGAAGGGTCCTTTCTTTAATAAGATGAGCAAAACAACATTAACGGAGGGCAACAGGAAATGTAGTACGGGTCCCCAGCACAAAGACTGTCGGATCCTAACTTGCATTAGTTGTGTTTATTAAAAGGTTATGGCATTATAGCGTATGCAGAAAATAGTAAAACAATAACTTGTCATTGAGGATGCTGATCAGGATAAAAAATTGCTAATTTAACCAGAAAGTGGCCATATTTGTATTCTCAGTGGGCTGATTTCCACTACCAAGAGTAGTGGAAATCTGACTACAAAATCATCATTATTATTTTAATTCTGAAAAAGAAATGAACATAGCAACCTCAAAAAACACTCAAAAAGAATCAGCATTTTGTTTACTATTGTCTGCATCTGCTATAATGCCATTCATTTTAATTAAAGCAACTTGTGCTTATTGCTCAAATTGCCCAACATATGCAAGTTGGCATGTGGCCGTTTCCATGTGCTGGTGACCCGTACTATACATTTCTGGTTTCACAACAGGACTGTAAAAGCTGGCAAATAGACTATTACTGGGAGTTATCATGCTTTCCTTTTCATCTATTTGTTTATTGGTGGACATGAGCTTCCATAAACTTCTCCATGGTGTTTTGGAACAAATGTAAACTTTCATATCCAGATGGAACAGAAAATAACCCTAAACTATTGACTGCTCTGCATCCTTAGCACTTATGAGTGAAATCATGAGCTCCATTAAAAACATTTCTAGGTCACAGGAAGATACAAATAAACAGCATCATTTGATCTGTATGTCTAATGAAGTACAGCGTTTCTACTTGGAAATGGGGTTGGTGGCCAGTGTTCGTCAGACATTCACAGTTTAAAAACAGGTTTTCTGGATTCAAATCATTGGAATTGAATAGAATAAATAATAATCTAATTTAAGATTGGACATTTCTTCATCACAAACTTGTCAAGGTCTGAAGTTAAAGGTCAGGGGTCATCACTGGCCCTTCTTGGGCGCGTCAGGGATGCTGTCGTTCAGAGGGGTGAGGCCTGTGAGGACGGCGTGCCGCTCATACTGCTTGGTCTGCCTGAACTTAGTGTCGGTGCCGTGGAGCCGGTCCAGAATGCCGAAGACCCCGAAACACTGGTTGAACCTGGAACCAGGAAGGAAACAGATCAACTGAGGATAACTTTTTTTTTTCTTTTATAAATAGGAAAATGTAAAATTCTTTATTTTTCTTGCTGTAAACAAATCTGGGTGACATGTTCCTTTAAATCAGGGGTGTCCAAACTACGGCCCGGGGGACAACTGCGGCCCATTCTCCATTTTCAATTGGCCCTGAGCAAATTCTAAAAGTATATTGGAATATGGCCCACACCTGAAAGTTGTACTTCTTAAATATATATACAAATATATGACACAGTATTCATGTGTTAATAAGCCCACTTTTCAAATAAATTCAGTTAATTCAAGTTGAGAACATTTTCTAACAAATCCTAATTAATAAAAATAAAAGCCCAATAACTTATTAAATAAATGAAACCCTATGAACTAGGCCGTTTTCTTTTCTTAAAGCAAAGTATCAAGCATATGTTTACCTACATTTGATTGATTTTGCTATCTTATAACTTAAAAGGTTGGGTAGGTAATTTTGGAGAAACCAGCTTGAGTGCGCTAGAATTTGAAAATACACAGCCGGAAGAAATCTGCTACTTCCTTACAGAGCCCCTCCTCCAACACACACGAACGCGCACATGACCAATGAGGGCACGAGATAAGTTTGTGCACAGATGGAAGGCTGACAGGCAGGTAGGCCAGCCGGCTAAAATGATTGGTCGTGCACTCGTGCTTTTTACAGTATTACAGCTTCCACAGATCACATTTTTGTATGGATTTAAGATATTCATTGCTATCGGGATGTTAAGAGCATTCCATGGAATATAACAAAAAGTGTATCTCGAGCCGGTTTCTCAAACTTACCTACCCCACCTTTAATTTATGAGGCACTATATCTCACCTCTAGTGAGGGGTCCAGCCTTTCGTATATTTGTATGTACAGTATGAGGCCCTAAGTGAAACAAGTTTGGACACCCCTGCTTTAAATCCATGATCTCACACACACTGAAGATTATTTTGACTCAATCCTGCTGACGGTTGTTTAATATTTTATATGGATTTTCGCAAGTTCAAATAAAGCTACTGGGCTCACCTGAGGTGGTGGAAGTCATGGAACTCGGGGGAGGGCAGGAAGGGGAGGTGGTATCCACAGTGGGAGATGGTGGTGCTGATCAGAGCCACGCTGTACCACATGGCGGTGGTGGTCACATGGGAGCCCAGGAGGACCGGCCCGAGAGCCACCGGCAACATGTTGGAGATCTGACAGAATAGGAGGGACAAACTGCTTTTAATGGCCGAGGAATAACCAGCAAATATAGTGAAAACTTCTGAGAGAGATAGAAAATGAACTGAAAGCGTGGAGGGAGGTATTCACCATGTGCTCCAGAGGGTGGGCGTAGATGCAGACGACTCCAATGGGGGCGGTCCACTCATGGTGTTGTTTGTGGAATCTCTTATAGAGGCTGGGATGGTGGAAAAGCCTGAGAGAAAGAAGATGAGGATAACTATGTGGTTACTTACTGAGACACTTAACTTGACAGAACGTAATGTTTACAGGAATACTGCAGTGGTGAAAGAAGGACTCAGATCCTTTGGTTGGATAAAAGTAATAACACACAAAAAGTCCTTTAGTGAAAAGTAAAAGTACAGAAGTATTTGCAAAATATAATTAATAAATGAAAAACAATATATGGCGAAAAAACTTCATAGTATAGTTTCTTGAACACATTTCAAAACAATCATACTATTGTATGTTGAAAAGATAATACCAAGATATACTGTTGGAAATATGTCAGAAAAAGTATTACTATAGTATGATAAAAAAAACGTTTGTTATACTATGCTACATCAATAAAAGACATAATATAGTAGCAATAACACAATACAAAACTACTAAACATACAGGTCATGCAATAGTGTGTGGAAAATGTCTCATATTATAGTATATTGAAAATATGTCAAAACAATTATAATATAGTATGTTGAAAAAATTCATAACGGGAAAATATGTAAAAATAATGAAACTCAAATATGTAGCAACAAAAAAATAGTACTACATTATGTGAAAAAACTAAATGTCTTGGTCTTCTTTCTGTTGACATCCTTCACATTTACCACTAGGTGGCAGTGATGTGTAAAGGTCAGTTTTTCAATGAAAACAGATAGTCCACCAAATGGGCTTTTTTCAAAGGACACATCATGTCACAGTCATAAAAGCAAAGGTGTAAATACAATAATTAAGGATCCAAACCTGTGGGAATAGTAAAACATAAATTCCTCCAGGAGGGAGCAGAAGGCCAGCTCTGCGAGGGCCCAGTGGAAGGCGGGAAGCTCGGGGCCACAGGGGTTTCCGCTCATGGTCATCAGGGATCGAGCCACCACCACCATGGACCCCGAGATGAACACATAGTTGAAGAGGACGGTCTTCATCACATGGCGAAGCCTATCTGGATCCACCTGAAAGACCAGGAGGGAATCACAGGGTAAACACTAAGTATAAATGTATTTTTAATGACAAATATATTGCATTTTTATGACATGACATTACTTACATTTAAATTCCTGGAGTATATTTGGTCATTATTCTCTTTTGCACATTTTTAAGAACATCTCCAGCTTATATGTAGGTTGTTGCTGATTTTTTTTCCCCATATGAAGTTTGCTCATATGGTTAACAAAATGTTTTTAACAAAGACATGCAAGTTTAGAGGTCAGCATTGATAGTGCAGTTTAAGTCATCAGCTTCACTAAATCGAAGACAGAAGATATCTCCAGTTTGTGTGTAACAGTCAACTTTCCCCCAATAAACTTTGGACCCCGTGTGTTATAAACATATGGACATATCACGATGGCCCTTTGTGTGTCTGCAGTGTACACATGTTCTGTCACAATTCTGTGATATAATGTGTTTGTTTACCAAAGTACAAACACAACAACCTACATATAAGCCTTTTCAAAGAGATTAATTTAGTGTTTGGTTGGTTTTATTAAAGTTTCCATTGGAAGATTGACCAGGGGCTTCAATTTAAGCTATATGGATAGATTGCTTGATAAAAGATAAATTGATGCTACAAAACAGCACAGGTCTTTGTTTATGACAACTAGGGCTCTGGTTAGGAGGTTGCAACCAGTCACGTCTCTTTGACTCAGTAACGGGCCTTGGAAAGCTCACAGGACACAAAAAAGGACTTTTGTAGCTTCATAACAATGTTTCTGACACAATGCTACGCTACAAAAATATATGTAATCCTATAAGTGCCCCACACATATTATGCATATTCAAATTGGGATAACACACTTCATCTTTGGAAGTATATCATTAAAGCAAGATGGATGAATGATCGATGTCGGCCAACCTACAATTAACTGATAGATGTTTGAGCTTCCTTTGCAATGTGTTCCTGATTATCATCTTTAAAAGGTTAGGATCAATCTGATTACACTTTGAGAGTCACATTGCATTATCAGTAATGTCAGCTTGTATCTCCCCAGTGTCCATCAAAGTCTGTTAATCAAACACTGAGAGGACTTTGGTCAAATGGCCAGATGAACACGTCTCATCAGAGCACTCAGGATACACATGACGCAATACATATCATATTATAAGTGTCCAAAAGGAGCACAGGAAATAATACTTTGCAAAAGTTGAAAAATGTATAAATTAAAGATAAAATTCAATATAAAAATACATGTATAAATGAATCGATAAATACAGAATATTATAATGATTAAATCATACATTTTTAAATTACATTCTTTTCATTATTAATTGATTTTTTTGCATTTCTTTTTCATATGTTGACACAAATAATATAATAATTAATTATGCCATTTTATTCATTTACTCCCTGTTATTTTAATGTATCGTGATAATTATTGTGATGCCAACAACTGATTAAGGAAATCTCTATGATTTGTTGTAATAGGAGACATGTTTTAATAGATTAATTTAGCCTTACAATAATGCTTGGTTTAACCTGGCGTTTTAGGGGTAAATAAAGATAAGGAGAATGAGATTAGATGGATTTATTATCCGTAAACACACGAAGTGCCATAAAAATAATCTGTCTTCTGATTCAAAGGTTAAAAAGGGTTAGAAAATACAACTAAATTCGAGGCCGTTCATGCAGTATCAGTTTTGGTAGAAGGAGGTGGAAGTTTGTATCTCAGTAATAATCAAATGGCGAGATCAAAATAGTGGTGGTGCTGGTGGTGCTGTTTTAGTATTTAAAGTGAAACTGGAAGAGATTCAGTGCAGAACATACCGGGTTATTCTTGTCCGGCTGGATTCGGTAGCGGGTGATGAAGGAGGGTTTCCCGGTGGTGTCCACCAGCAGCAACAGACAGTTCGTCCCCCAAAACGCCAGAGTGGGGACCAACATCGCGCCTGTGGAGAAACTACCGTCAGAGAGGGACAACTAACAACTACATGTTTTAACAGTCTGGCCTTGTTATTTCTGAGCTCACTAGAAAATGGATTTTGCCTTTGAGCAATCTAAGATAATTAACATAATCACAGAAATAAACTGGTTGTACTTTGCGTTTGCTTTATTGATTTACCTTAAGACAGATTACATAATTACTTTGGAGAAAGCACCTTACATGTTTCACCGGAAGCAATATTTGCCCTATCTGTTAATGCATTTGTGACTGTCAGCACGTAGCATCCTACATTAGATTGTGTGTGCAAACAGCTAGACAGTTGACAACAACAACAACATGATGGCTATCATAAAAGAGAGTAACTGGACACCAGAGGTCATTCTTTGATATGCAGAGCTAAACAAATGTTCTCAAAGCTAAACAAATGTGTTTTTTCCTCTGGGGCTGGTACTCTTTTGTGCAGGATCACAATTCCCAGTTTGGTGTTAAATAATTTGTAAAATCACATTTAAAACTACATTTATTATAAGTACTGTGAAAAAAAACAAAAATACAAAGCATGTTTTGATCAAAGCAAGTCACTCATTCTGTTAACATGTAGGAAACAGTGTGTTCGATTTGACCTCAAAAAGACCTCTCTGATATGAACTGTCCGCAACAGTGTGTTGGCTGCAAAGTGCACTTTCTACAGAACACGTTTTTGGAAAAGAAAAAATCAATTGTGTTGTTAGTTCTTACTCAAGTAGAACAAAGCAGTCTCATGACCCTCAAAGCCCACGTACAACTTGGTCCACATGTTCTGCCAAAAATCTCCTGAAGCTCCCCAGAATCTCTGAAGATGCCTGGGAAAGGAAATCTTGTCAAATATTACATAATGAAACTCAGAGGACTATAGAAACGACCCTGCAACAACTAAGTGTCATATCCTTTCATTACAGTCACATCATGCCCTCTCTTGAAAACATTTTTTCTCCTCCTGAATCAACAATACAAATGTTTTAGCCAATTGGTTTTCAGTCTTCCAAGTAATTTAATATTTGTAAATTAAAGAATTCAAATTATTTTTATAATGTGGTCATTGGTATGTACCAGTCAAGTTACTTTCATTTGTAGTTCAAGTGTAAATATTCTCCTTAAGTTAATTTAATGACAAGAACACTAACCTTTTTTATAAATATCCTAGACATAAATTGTGTTTCACTTAAACCTAAATCATTAATACAAAAAATTACACTCAATTTCAAGGTCAATTGTTCTTTTCTCCTCAAGTTAATACAGGATAAGATATTAGTTTGTATTATTGTAACACTGTAACTTGTAATCAAATCCTACCATGTCAGCGAGTTGCCGAATGCAGCCAAGAATAAGATTCCAGATCCGATGACCATAGCAGCTTTCTTCACAGAGTCCCACAGTCCTCCAGGGCCCTCCTGGGTGGAGAAAAGGCAACAATGATGCATCTATGATTCTCTCCGTTACTCTGATGATACTGTGCAGTCTCATGATGAGGAGCTACATCAGCGTTTCCCACAGAGACATCACAGGGTGCAGAAAAGAGTCTAAAACTACATGAGGATGGCAGCACTGTATCTAGTTGTAAGCGAGGAATTTCACACCATGGGACTGCATGGATATAATGAACCATTAGAAACAAGTGAGATTGATTTCTCTCCTGCTGCCTGATGTTATTTTGCCCTTCAATGTGCTTTAAAATGATTATAGTTATCTTAAGCATACTATATTACATTATTGTTTTTTGGACTTGATAGGAAAGATTCCAAGTTGTTTTTGATCCACTTGAACATATTCACATCACATGTCTGTTCCATGAATAATGTTTGACTATAAATATTAATGTAAAGGAAATTGTTTATATGAAGTTAAATAAAGCAGAGGCATATTCCAAAAGTTATATTTGTGTAGGTTAAAAGCATCAAACCTTTTAAAAAGCCACATTTTCTCTATTGTAATTGCAATAATCCATATATGAAATGTGAATGAGTTGTGTTGACAGTGATGACCAGACAGTAAATGAATCTGAGATTAAGGTTGTCAAACACTTTTGAATTATTTTAGTGTGACCTAAACAGATTTAAAAAGGATGTTGTCCCTTTGACAACATTTGAACTTAATTTTCAGCTACAGAGAATCCAAGTATTTATTTTATCTTTAATACTTAAGGTCAGTTGTAGAGTGCTTTTAATAAAAGCAAAAATCTAATCCAGCCAGAGTGAGAGAAAACAGGATCAGTCCACTCAGTGGGTATAAATCCAGGGATTGATGTCACATTCAAAGACCGTTTAAAAAAAAAGAGCTCCCGGCTGCCCTTTGCACAGCCATGGCAACAGTGGGAACGATGTTACTGACAGAACTGTCCGCTGATACTAATGCATACTTAATCCTTCTAAGGACAATTTATCAATGACATTTGTAGGCGTGTGGCGCAGTGGTTGGTGTTCGGATCAAGGGAGCACAGGTTCAAACCCCACTGCAGTCAGCATGTCGTTGTGTCCCTGGGCAAGACACTTCACCCCAAATTGCTCCTGTGAGGATTGCCCACAGTATTGAGTATGTAAGTCGCTTTGGATAAAAGCGTCTAACAAGTGACATGTAATGTAATGTAATGTAATGTAATGTAATCAGCAAGAACTTACAAACGCACACCCAATCATATAATTATTTCTAAATATAGTGCACACTCCCATTCTACAGGAGGAGAATGAACTCTCATTAACCTTGCTCATGGTAATATGCATGATCCATTATCCTCTGTCACATTCAGGGCTCAATAAACTGGCACGTGAGGGTACAAAAATGCAACTTGTCAGGTCTAGCCTGTCCCAGAGAACAACCAGGCAAACAGAAAGAAGTGGCAGAGCTCCGGTCGGAAAACAAAACAGGCAGGTGGAAGCATTATGTAAGACGTGTTTTAAATACAAAACCCATGTTGAATACAAATCACGTGTCACAAAGAGAGGAAGAAAGGCAATATTAAAAAGGTTTAGTTTAAATTCAGATTGGGGTTTTTGAGTCTTAGAGGAGGCTGACACTTAGGTAAAAACTTGCATAAATATATATCAGTAGTAAAACATGTCTGGGTGTAAAAACTGAAATATTTGTTCCGATATAATATCAACCCATATGAATAGCAGACAGAAATACAGTGCTTATATATCTTTATGCGACAGCTTTTTGGCCAACCCTAATATCTTCAGTGTTGACTTTAACATGAACTGTCTCAGAGACAACATGGTGAAAAAGAAGCATGCAGGTTTTCTGAAAACATGTCGTATAATAGTTACATTTCAACATTTTCTAGCACAAATCATACAATAATTCTGTCGTTTGATCTTGTAAGCCTCTTATGCAGAAAAAGGAATGTCCAGGCACTGAAACAAATGACTTGAGTTTGTAGCTCACAGGTTTTTTTAAACTATAAACCGGTTGTCAGAATCAGAAACAGGTTTATTAACAGGTAGGTTTATACGTACGAGGAATTTGACTAATGTAACATTAACTTCTCAATGCCTGTTTTTTTCATGAGATGCCATCGAGATTAAAGGATTGTAGGAGGGTTGAGCAGCAGGTGACTCCATGTAATATGACAGAAGAGTTTTACAGGTGTTTTGTTCTTACCTGTCGGCTGCTGCGTGTCGGGGCAGCCCCCCTCGTGTCTGTAAACACAATAACAAATACAGGGTTTGTCTTTCAAGGAAGGATTAATACAGATTCTTAATTTAAGCAAAATAAATAATACAATTGACTTCCAGCAATACAAGTTTAATCAGCTCAAAATGATAGACACGTAAATTGATGGTTTTGGAGGAAATTGAGACATGTGGCCAAAGATAAAATAATTAATATATTGCTGATCATTTTTCATCAGTTTGATTGGATAACAAAAGGGTGTTTCAAACAATTTGTTTTACTTTATGATTAAAGTCAAGTTTTTGTTTTTCCAAAGAACTAAAAAACACAGTTTTTTCTTCATCAGTGTTACACAGCTAACAGTGTTTTTTATTTGACTTATTTATTGTGTGATAATCAATTCACATGCAATACAGTGCATGAATAAACCTCCAGTGTTGGCCTCATATGATGAACCTTCACTGATTTTCACCACACATATTTGAGGCAAAGAACAGTCAAAGATCTCAGTCTGATTTTCAACTTTCCATGCTGCAACAATCATCCGAGTGCTGTGCAGCCTGGGGTAAAAGTTAAAACTGGAGGTTTACATAATCCAATTATAATCCATCGTTCTTACAGTTAGCACTTTTACCAGGCACATTATTGGTGTTAACAACCTGCCCTACATCCACTATCCCTCTGTTTGTTGTTGAACAAAATACATACTAAGTTTAAATTAAAAAAAGAACAGAAATCATATAGATTTCAAGGCAAGTGTAACACACCAAGTATATTGAAGTCTTCTTGCAATCAAAATGTGGTTTGTCTATTGTCATGTTACTTGGATGTTTGAGCTTCACAGTGCAACATTATGTTCGTGCAGACGACAATAGAGGAAGAAAAAGTAGTGACCAAAAATTATACTGATTTTGTTTTTTAAATATTTAGACAATCTTCGAGCTGTAGCTTCAGAAATGCAAAGCATATTATATCCGTTTTCAATTGGCTGAAAAAAAACTGCTTTATAATGTAGCCTATTATCATTGGCTGCTCATAAGACTAAATTACATTTAGATTTTTACGAAGATAGATAGTCAAAATATGATTTTTTTTTTGCCAAAAGTAATATTTAAGAATACCATAGCCTAGACAAATCATAAAGAGTTACTATTGTATTGAAATTAAACATAGCATTGAGCTCCGAACATGCAGGATATGAACTGCGCTGTCCCTCATTGGAAACATCACCTGCTGCCTATAAGACTGATTAGGTTTTGGATCATTATTGCAGTTAAGCAGCCACCAACTCGTAACAAACAAACGTAACAAAAAGAGACTCCCGGACAAGTTCAAAGCCGTGTCAAGTATATAACCTACTCACCACTTATTTCCACCGTCATGTCTCCTCGCTCTCTCTGTTGGCTCTTTACACATTCTCAAAAACAACCGTGTATTTACAACGGCGGACGAATTCTGATTGGTCGGTTCTTGGTCAGCTGACTTGAGCCGCACCCGGAAGTAGCGGCAGGTATGTTTTGACCCTGA
Source organism: Gobionotothen gibberifrons (assembly GCA_943591055.1). Lineage (NCBI taxonomy): Eukaryota > Metazoa > Chordata > Actinopteri > Perciformes > Nototheniidae > Gobionotothen > Gobionotothen gibberifrons. The sequence goes on from CALSBZ010046809.1 coordinate 2,519,429, forward strand.
TATGAGGAAGGGATGTCCACCTGTAACAGGTGAAGGTTTAAACTCAGCGTGAAGGCTTGTGTTACATAATATTCCTAGGGGGAAATGTACATTTGAGTAGAAAAGCCTATGTTGCAATTATTAGACTGATAATATCAGTGCTAATTCTGAGAAAAGAAACACATTCGTGAATGATAATAATTAGGCCAAGTAGTAGCCTACTTTTATCATTAGGCCTATCTATCATTACACTATCTCACCTAGAGCTGGAACATTTAGTTTATTAACTATGTAAATTACCAAAACAAAATCTTAATCAGCAGCTATTTCTATTTTCAGTGACCTGATTTAAGTCATTTTTCAAGCAAAAGCCCCAAAGGACGATTTAATATTCATAACTTTTTAATCAACTGAAGTGATTTCTATTTTGCAGAGTTGATTGGCTAAATAAGCAACTATAAATACACTATTAATAAACTAATTAATTATGTATGTTAATAATCCTTGTAGTTCCAGTAATCCAAAGTTTGATTCACAGTTAGCAATAAGCTTGACTCGGACAAGATACGTCTCAGGATAGTTTGTTTGACTCTTTATTTAACAACAAAAGGTATCAATTACAAACATGTGTTTTCACAGATCAAAAAAATGTTGCTCGGTGCTTCTTCCTCCTTCTCTCACACACACACACACACACAAACAGCTGCGGTCTATGCCGTCAATTCCACACGGCTGGTTCAAATAAATGATATAATAGCACTAACAACAAAGGATTATAATATTCTAATATATCAAACTATACATTTTAACATATGGCTCCTACAATCCTGTTTATGAAAGGCTTAAAGTAATTTATTGAAGACATAAAAGATTATTATTAGAAAAAGGACAATGCAGCCGACAAAGCAGGATATCTGATCAAAGGGCATAACATGAATGGTGAATCTCTATGCTCTTTGTACATTAAGTGGAATGACCAATGACATCTGTACCTCCCCAGTGCAGTTCCTATTCAGGACAAGTACTCCAATGTGCTATACACAAATATGTATAAACTCTTTATGACCTCTGCAGCTTTACACAACTAGAATATTGATGACTATAGACTGCACACACAAACACACACTCTCATCAATGACAGCTATCGCTTAACAATCCCTCACCAGATAACCTCTAGGCCTGTCTGAAACATGTGGCTCCACTATCACCCATTATTACCCTACAGGGGATCGGTCCACTGTAACCGTTATGTAAAATGAATGTGAACACTGGTGTATTGATCCTACCATCCTGACAGTAAATTAATGTGAAGAGAAAATTGAATTATGTTGTACTTCAATCAGGTCTTTTCTTGTCCTTGGTTGGAGAACATTATGACCCACATACACAAAATCTAATAATTCATGCCCAAAAAGCTAATGCATGCGCTTGTTGTGTTAAATATACTTATCTTGAGACAAGATGCATATAAAGTTGTAGAAAAAGTGGTTTCAAAATATTATTTAAAATATCAAATAGCTCTCGAACATCCCCTAAAATTGCCTTTTTCTCTTGTCCCAGCTTCTTGGTGACCAACTTGCATGTCAAATATAACATTTAAAATAGTTTTTATTTACTTTTGTTGGTATTATTCTATTGATATATGTCTCTTGTAATGGTAAAATCAATTTGTACACATTTTAAATAACAGTCATTTTACACTGAAGGTGTGTCCCTCAACATGCACGCAACCCTGTTACCCAAACCTTTTTAGCTTTGCAAAGGAAGTGAAAAAACAGTTTGTCACATGCTTTATATATACAGTCTATGGTCACATGACACAGTGGAAAGGACATCAGCAAGCCATGTGCTACTACCATGGGTAGACCAAGGCTGAAGTCGAACAGTCCATTTTGCTTAGGAACCTTCCTAACGGAGTGAAATGACCCGGAAGTCCCTCAGTGGCAGCCATGATAAGTGCCGTTCTAATTCTGATAGGAATTTTCAAGTTTCAAACTTCCTTTATAACCTCCTTTAGCTTAGGAACCACTGGACCTCCCTTTACGAAAGGAGAGGAGAAAATGCTGCCCCACAATGCCTTGCAGCCGCAGCATTTGCCGTCACACAACAGTCGGCCGTTCACGGAAACAACCGATTATGACCGAGAAATTATATCATGAAAGTTACGGTGCTTATTAAGCATTTTAAAACATATGTGGTAACTTGCCAAAGTACTTTGTTTTGAACGTTCATCAGTATTATAATCAAAAAGAGAAATATGAACGTTAGTTTTTACTGAAATGATCAAATAAAGTCAACATTTTACAGTCTTTACTGAGCTGTGTGGGGGTTGTTCAACTTTTAAAAGATGTTTGAATGGTGATATGCACAGTGATAGATGTTAAGGACTAACGTTTATAATAAATACATTTGTATTTATTTTAAGATCTTTTCATAGTTCATACAATCCTATTGGGATCATTTGTATTAATGTGGACCGGAGGGAGAGGGTGACGAGCATAAGTTTCACTTTCCTTTTTTATTTCAATTCCAACTTTGGTCATGAAGAATATGTTTCTCTGTTGTCCACGTTCATAAAGCATAAAACAAATCAACAGCATCAGAGCACGGTGCAGAGTCTCTAGGTGAGTTTACAGTAGTCCCTCGTTCTTATTAAACATCCATGTTGTAGTCCGCTGTATAGAAAACTGTAGTTTCCATAGTTTGCCCACAGCAGCAGACGCACATTTATGACCGCTGGCGCATCATAAACACGTCGGATAGTGAAAGTGCAGTCGGATTCTCTAAAGTACCGCAGTCTCTTCTCCTAAATCCTTTTGAATTCTCCTATCCACTATCCCTGAATGAATGTTTCACTCAGAGCTCAAGGAATAGACGATAGGGTTAGACGTTAGGAGCTGATTTTTGGATTATCCGACCGCAACCCAAGTTTGCAGTCGAATCAGGGCCGTCCCTCCCTACAGGCCGATCATGCAGGCTGCATGGGGCCTCACATTGCGCAGGGGGCCTCGGCTTATGAGCTCGGCTTGTGCGCAGTTCTCAGCGCAGTTCTCCCTAAAAAACATGGAGCATTCTTTCCCCTTTTATTAATTTTTATGTCAATTTGCACATTTCATGGTGATGCTCAGCCTCTCCCCTTAACTCCTAAAATGTGAAATGTGTGTGTAGTTGTTGATGCATTGCTGACAGAGGGAACTACATTTGAATACAGATTTAAGAAATATCTGTTTTTGAGCATGTAATTAGCATGTTTTGTCTTGACTATATTACAACTATATTATAATAAAATAATATAGTATTTATATTATTGAATTGATTATTATTAGTAGTAGAAGTAGTTTATTTGCATTAATTATATTTTAATCTTTTTGAGGCTAGTATTTGGCAGGAAATGCAGACATATTCACCTGTAAACGCATACTGAACGACATACATGCACATTTACCATTTACCATTTACCTCACAGTGTACTTTGTTTCCCACACTCGGTGGGGGGCTAATCTCACAATGTGGCTTGGGGCCCCAAATTGGCCAGGGACGGCCCTGAGTCGAATACTCAAAAAATCAGCTCCTATCGTTTTTTTACTGTTATAAAGAATTTTATACCTGTTTACTTTATTCACTTATTTTTTTATAACTATGATCATATAAAGATGTGCCTTTACCTCACTGGTTGGAGAAAAAGCTTCTTATATTCGTTAGCATAGCTAGCTAACCAGATGCTAATAACAACAAAGTTATTGACTGTATGATCAGTATGACAGATGAACAGATCACCATTGGGCTTTCAACTAAAGACACAGCCACGCAAAAACTGCGGCATGTGTACGGCTCCTTATGGGTACTGCAATGTTTGGAAGTGCCGGAGCGACGATCTGGTGCTCTCCGTCAGAACTGCGGCCCCTGCGGCCCTGTCAGACGAGACAGTATACCACGTGATGACACGTTAGGCTCGTGTTGTGTTCGAGGACCCTGACCTTGGCCAGGAAAAACAGGCACTCGCTTGTTTAATTTGTTTGCGGTCTAGATTTCTTTAATTTTTTTATTTTTTGCGTTAATAATTTAGCATGTATGCTAAATTATGTAAACATTGTAACTCAGGTCACATGATTTGCTTCTCAGTATTTTTGCATGACTATATTCTATCATGTAATGAGATTATTTGTGTTAGTAAATGTTCTTACTGAACAGTGTTGTAGTGATATCCTTCATCATTATTTTATGGTGGGTAGTGAGAGAGGACAGCAAACTAGATTATGTTGTACAATGCAACTCTGCATTCAAACAAAGCTTCAGCTTTAAGTAAACTGAAATATTTTCTTCATTGTGCCAGAGGACAAAAAAAAATCTAAAGCTGATTAAAAAAAAGGCAGGTTATTTCACTCATACCCGTATTCTCTAAGCAACATAAGAGCAACACATGAAATACTTAAAACATGTAGGCCTACATCTATAATTTCATAATTTTCTTCACTAGAATCTTTAGTTTGTTTTCTATTTTATTCTGCACTAAACAGGGCATGATTCATAATTAACAGCCATTATTGTTGTCATATGATTTAATCAAATTTGAAAAAACTGCATTCCCACCGATACAAGGTGTGTAGTCTGCATGAGAGACAAAGACAGCAAGTTCATTCATTTTCAGCTTAGTCCTCCTGCATAAAATGTGTTTAACTTTTAAATAAAAACTGTATACTGGGCTTTAATGCACTGCTCTGGTCTGACCTCTGGTGTAAAACTGTTGCCACTGCATCAGTGTGCTGCTGGGTTTTGGCATACATCTGTCACTCACCCTTCACAGCCACACTGAGGGCTGTGTAAAGCCTGGACTGTGTCTTGATTTAGATTTATCATGACTCATTTTGTTATTCATGTCTTGAATTTCAGGACTGAAGTTTACTCAGGATTTGTGTTCAACTGTATTCTTTGATTGTATCCTTATCATTTATAAGAAGAGACTCGCCTTCAAAATAAAAATACTTATTTGACATTGCATTGAGTTTAACCTGACATAAGGAAATACATTACAATTTGTATTTGCATTATTGATTGTTTAAATGTGTGGGACATATGAGATGTAAAATAATATGTTGAATTATGTTATACTTTAATTATTAGAAACACATTTCAACAGGTCTTTTACTAGATGTGTGGGAAAACCCAGGAGTAAACAAATAATACAATTAATGTTTAGCTGCTTTAGTTTCAGGTCCTGGTATTTTGCATGTTGGAAGTTCTCAAACTTTTTCTGTCGGGCCCCCCCTTTGGAGAAAAAAAGAAGTCGGGCCCCCCCAACACAAATAGTCAGGCTCAGTGGCGGCGCCAGAGATTTATTTTGGGGGTGCTGTGGGGTAGCTTGACGTTTCATAGAGGGTGCTTAAACATTTAGGGTTTCTCATTAATGTACCGGGCGCTACAGTGGAATTTTCTACTGCAACAATCCTCCCGCATATACACAGTGTACCCGCGACTGTTACAATGAAGGCTCGATAATCAGCTCACGGCATATAGGTGTAAGCAGGGGTAAAGTGCTATTTTTATAGATGGTGTGTGGACCTTACATAGGGGGGTCCGGGGGCAAGCTCCCCCGGGAAGATTTATTTTTAAATATTGAAGGTAAATGCATCAATCTGGTGTACTTTGAGAGCAACATTAAGAGATCTATGGATACATCTCTCAACACCCATATGAAACAGAACTGTAAACAGATTTACTTTTTCTTTATGGATATTTTACAAATCACCCTTTTAAACTTTATTCTTGTTTTACTGTCATATAGTATTTCATACCTGTTTTTCATTTATTCTCTTATTTTTTTATAACTATAATGATCATATAAACGTGTGCCTCGGAAATAATTGTTTACATTAATGGTGACCAAAACATTTGAGACCCACTGAGATAAAACTGAGAGAGTCCTTTAGTTCACTGAGTCTCTCAGTCTGACAGGAGAGGACTCTCCTCCACTTTGTTGTTGAAAAAACTCCTTATATCCGTTAGTGTAGCTCGCTAGCACCATAAGCTAACAACAACGATCTCCGGTACCGGTGCGCTCTCTCTCTCTCTCGCTCGCGCACACAAAATGGCTCGTTCCACACACACAGAGCCGAGCTTTAATGAAACACAGAGACCCAGACGTAATAGTACTGTACTGCATCATATTATTATTGTTTTTTTAATAATCATTTTTCCTCCTGGTCTCTCGCGCCCCCCCCTGGCATGCCTCGGCGCCCCCCCCAGGGGGCGCGCCCCCCACTTTGAGAACCACTGGATTACTGTCAGTAGGCCTATAATTATGGCTAACAGGGAATCTTGAAAAGTGACACTTTTACCCTACACTTTTACCCTACACTTTTACCCTTTTTCAGCATCTTGTGTTTTTTGGCAAACACAGGACTCATTAGAAAATGTCTAGTGACATAAATACCAATAGGGGCTACAGATACAATCTACTTTTCTGATTACTAAATTGATAAAACTCTGATGACCCCCTAAATGAAGAAACCATCCTGCAGCACATCTGATCACCATTTGGTCATTTACTTAACAAGCAAGATCATAAAGCAAATTCATGTCAGCAAGTTTAACAACACACAGCGTTGTGTCAGCTTTACTTAGTAGCCTACCAAATGCAGGACTGAATAAAACAGGAATACAAAAATAAAAATGTAAATAATTAAAATAATTAAAATACAATTCAGTCGGTAATGACCAGTAAAACCAGTAAAACACATTGTTGTAAAATCCAGAGTCATAGAGATATAAATATATATATTTCTCTCTAGGGCTCTGGTCAAATCTAAGCTTGTGTGTTAATCAAACATGGGGATATGTGTGGGTTCATGGTTGGGGGAATATTTGCACAAGTTGCCAAGATTTAGCGACACCCCTGGTCGAAACAGTTTGACGTAACCCACTGTAACATACGCTGAATAATGTAAATTCCCGAACCCTTATGTTAGAGATAGCATCGATCTGCTCTGGAACCAAAACGGTCAGCATTTCCAGCTTGAACCACGTGTTTTCCTGGACAAAGTGAAGGTGCAAAGGGTTAAAGATCATCCCCAGTATTTGCATCGCTCGGCGGGCAGCAGGCTCGCTCGCTGTGGATTGTGGGAGTCGACTCTGCCCAGACTTGTTCCTGGAGAACCGGAGACATTTTCCCACCGCGGTGTTTTTTGTGAGTATTTCTACCGGGCTTGCCTGCTGTCTTTTCGGGTCGAGTATGGTTATCAACAGAGCCGGTCTCGGTTCTCCGTGCTGTGCCGTTTACGTTGCCATTTCGTGTTTTTACTGGCATACTTGGAGGCCGAATCTGCTGGAGCTGACAGGCGGGGAGGGAGGGGAGGAGGAGCGGGCAGCTGCTGCCACTCCGCCGGGGTTATTTCCACTCGAAAGCTCGCTGACCTGGAGCATGAACATGTCTTCAGGTCGTCTGCCAGCTCTATTTTATGCATAATTGTTCGCATAGTTGTTTATAATATGCATTCAATGTTCATGTGCGAGCTATCCTGACGCTGTTGACATGCGGAAATCGTTGACAGTGGTCGAGAGAAATACCCAACGCACCTGCACCTGTCCGGAGTGGTAAAATGCCGCAGATGTTTTATTTGCTGGCCATTAACCTCATTGGCGGTCAATTCCCCCTGTTTGTGTTTGATATTATATCATGTATCAATGCATGCATTGCAAGCAGGTTTAAGAAACAGCCTGGCCTTTGGTGGATCTTATTAAGTATCCAAATCAGACAGCTAATTGGTTGCATGTGCTATAGTAAAACATGATTTCCACCACAGATATTTGTACATCTCCTGGAAATAACCAGGGGATTGACTTGACATATTAGTAGAGTTAGAGTGAAACCCAAACAATCATGACCACTTGCAATTCACATTTAATATTGCCCATTCTCAAAATGTCAGGGTGCTAATGTTATTAATAAAATGTCAGTTGGCAGCTTTACAGTCTATGGTTGGCATCAGTGATGATCACACAGCATAGCTATGTCCTTTTACAGCTTGTGTGACTTTTAAGTTGATCTGTGTGTGTACAAACGCACTAAAAAGCCTAATGTGGATCTCTGGTATTTGGTATAACATTTAAAATGTTTCGGTCAAATTTAAATGCATTTTAAAACTTGATTTTTAGAGAAAGATAGCACAAAACGAACTGCTTGAGATATTGCTGGAGTGATACACTTGTGAGGAAGAGTATTTAACTTGTGATCCGTAATAACAATAATGTTTGTAATAATTTCACATTACACTGAGTTTATTTTTGGGATGTAAAATCTATGATATCAGCTATTGTTTTTTTTAATATTTAACACGCTTTCAATGTATCAACAGTCTAAAAACTTGTTTTAAACCTTTTGGTAACATTCAGGAAATGCATTTGTACAATTGTTTAGAGAACCATCACTGTCATACTGAGAAGGGAAGACTAGGAAATACTTCCTCAGTTTGGGATTTCTACCAGTACGACAAGTGTATGTTGCCAAGATGTATTTAACAAACTAGTCACACCTGGTATATTCAGCACTGTATTACTTCCTTTTTATTATTTGACTCACCATTTATAACAATAATAAAATCAGTTTTATTCAGATGTCTAAATGGAACTTGGTTGTTGTGTCCCTGCAGAGGTCCACCCTGGTAGCAGTCTCAGCACCATGTCGAGCCGAGGAGCAAAAAAGAAGTCGACCAAGACGTCCCGGTCCACTAAGGCCGGGGTCATCTTCCCTGTAGGGCGCATGCTGCGATACATCAAAAGGGGTCTGCCCAAATATCGCATTGGGGTGGGGGCACCCGTCTACATGGCTGCTGTCCTCGAGTATCTCACTGGTGAGAGAATGATGAGCTATACAAGATGCATCTTTCTTTGGACTTAACTACTTTTTCCATATGCTTTAAGGCAGTAAACTAAAACAAACTATGGCAACTTGTTTAAGCAAAGCTCTATGACAGTGGATGTTGATGGATCTAAAATAATGTTTTTTTTGTAGTATCTGGATGCATTCAAAACAATACACATATGTTTTAAGGGCACTTTTTGTTATTACACATGTTGAGACTATATATTTTAATTTTAATATATTTATTTTCAATGATAGTCAGATCAATTTACTCTTTAGTTATTTCATGGAAATAAAGGAAGACGAGAAACTCTTTTACTGTTAGTTCTGTTTATATGCATTCAGAAGCTTTGCATTTTTTTAAAAACAAACAAATTTGTTGATGATATTTTTGTTTGTTTTTACCCATGAAGCTGAGATCTTGGAGTTGGCGGGTAATGCTGCCAGAGACAACAAGAAGGGTCGTGTCACACCACGACACATCCTGCTGGCCATCGCCAATGATGAAGAGTTAAACCAGGTCAGCTGCTGCACGAAAGAAAACAACAACATTTTTGAAGAGATGTTTCATTATATATAAACTTAATATTATGTCAAGTTAATCATTTTTTAAGTTAAAGCTTTGAAGCTATGACTTCAGTTTTTAACGTTGTCTTCCTGTCTCAGTTGCTGAAAGGCGTGACCATTGCATCAGGTGGAGTTTTGCCCAACATCCTTCCAGAGCTGCTGTCTAAGAAGAGAGGACCAAGAGGAAAACTGATAGAGATTCCTGTCTCACCAGCACCTGAGAAAAAACCCAAGCCGGTCAAGAAAACAGCCAGCAAGAAGATGAGTGGGAGAAAGGGAGGAGCGAAGGCTAAGGTACCTCTCCATGTGAGCATGTGGATTCAGTGGGTTGTCGTCGATGTTTTGCCGTATTTGATGAAAGGTTCCCTATATCCTGGCAGCAGTGCATGATACAGATATTATTATTAGATAATATTCAGTTTCTATTTCTCTTCTCAACTGTTTTCAGAAACATATTTAAGTGTAATTTGCTGTTAAATGAGGATTAGCTCTGCTTGTAAACAGTCAATTGTATTTTAAATATTCTATATGTTTTGAAGCAGTGATGGGAAAAAAAGTCCAAACATTACTAAACGTTTGACATATTTTAAAGGAAGGAACAAGTTTTAAAGGCACAGAAGATATTATTTTAAACCTGCTTCAGAAGCAAAAGTATAGCGGACCCCTTAACTCCCAAGAGAGGCGACTAAGGGAAAAAAACAATGTTAAGTGCCACATCCTGTCAACATGTATTGTGTCTTCCACAGAAGCAGGGGGAGGTGAGCAAGGCAGCGTCAGCAGACAGCACCACAGAGGGCTCTCCCACTGACAGCTTCACCGTGCTCTCCACCAAGAGCCTCTTCCTGGGTCAAAAGGTCAGTTTGAGTTCTGTAGAAATGGACAGGAAGTTCTAAGATACATACACAATAAACTACAGTGTCTCAGAGTCTCACATACATTATTAAGTTTGGGATAAACAGAAGCCTTACTAATGTCAAGTTGAAAAAAGATAAGAAATAAGACTTAAACAACTAAGACAAAACATGTATAACTTACAAATACCTTAGGGAAGACATACATAGGTAAATGCTGTGTCATATTATAGATATTAGGTCAGTGCCATATGTATTACAAATGTTAACCACTTTATCTCAGATCTGTAAGCTCTCCTCGCTTTTGTCCTGCCGAGCATGAACACTTCTTTAACCTTTTTTATTTGAACTGAAACATGGAAGTACATTTTGCTGTTACATCTACTGCAGTTTTTTTTTTTTTAGTGTTCAAGATCAGAAGCTTATGAAAGTAGATTTAAGTTTGAAAACAAGGAAGAGGGGTAAGACAATGAATGACTCAAGAATGATGCAAGAAGTGTCGCTGATTCTATAATTGCAAAGAGTGATAATACATTTGAGTACATTCTGATTTTGGCTTTTGAACACACAATCTTTAAAAATATATAATATTGATTAGCACTCTGAAAATAGTTAAAAGAAGCATATTTTCAACAGTGTCCTCTGTTATGTTTTGCCTCTCTAAAGTTTGTGGGAGGCGTAGTAAAAAACAAGATCAAACCGAACAGAAAGGATTAGGGGATGCTCTCTGAATGGATCCAATATATAATAATTTTACAATCTGCAGTGATGCTGTACACTGTTACACATCTAATGCAGGAAATGAAGAACAAATGTAGAAAATATACTTCCATATTTCAATGTTTCAGCTCAGTTTGACTTTGAACTGCTGCTAATGGCACTGCATGGTTTGGTCCACTCTGCATATGCAAATACTAATACAATAAAACTGACATTTTAGCTTCAGCTTAATATTTCTTTGACCTTTTTTAAAGGCCATAATATATATAATGGAACCATAAATAGAAAAGCTTGTCTGTTTTCTGCTTTATTGACTTAAACAATGTTGCTGTGCTTTTCCTGCTCAAGTCTTGGTCACACACAAATGACTTCTTTTGGGATGATTTGGGCATTTTCCTTTCAAAGATTGGAGTTTAAACCTTGGGTGTGCAGTTTGTCTAACAGTTGACTAATGAATCTTGACTCTGAAATACTAAAAGGATATTGCTTGCGCATCGAAAAATCGTAACATTCTGAAGGATACCTTGATATTTTGACTTTTATTTTAGAGAATTCCCTCAGCCTTTAGTAAAGTTAACTGGCAAACAGAGAATAAAACATATGCTGGGATATGCAGGAATATAGAGTTAAATTCTACAAGTACAACAGGACTTAATGGACATTGCAACTAAGATATATAAGGTGATGATTATGACATAAAACAACACAGCTACAAAGGCGGGTCAAATCAGAGAGCTTTTTGTCAAACTATTGAGGTTTGAACTGAATTGTTCAGCATCAGGTTTAGGGTGGTTCACTGTCATGGCTTACTGGGACACTTTATTATAACCTAGGTCTTATTTGTATTACATTTGCTTTTCTTACAATCACAAAGAGACCAGTTTAAAAGTAGTTTTCAACCTTCTAGTTATTGTTTCCATCATGTCCCTGTTGGTTAATGTCAGCCTTTGACTGATGTCCCTTTTGGTTGAGGTCTGTGTGGTCCTCATTATCCTAATTACTTTCCATTGACATTATAAATAATCAAGCATTTCTTAGACCCTCCAGAAAAACGTGGGCAAAAAGCCTTGATTATGCGATTAAACGAAATTGCGAAATATGCGGAAATATGCTAAATATGCGGAAAAAAAGAATAGATTTTTTTTATAGATCTTATTTTTTAATAGATCTTATTTATTCTCTCTCACACACAACCTGCCACTAACGTTAACCCCCTTTACTATTCAATTAAACACATTCAATGTTTATTTATTGTAAAAGCAATTGGGCTATTTGAATCACACACACACACACACACACGCTTCTCCACCTCATTCTGTTTTCATTTACTCGTTCGTTATCTGACCAGCTTCAATCTTGTAGGCCACTCACCTCGTTTCTTGTAGCCCTCGAAAGGGTTTTGGAGGTTGTTTGGCTTTCTTGTCCGCAGCAGCAGAAAGCATTTTCGAATGTTTGAATGAATCAAAGTGAGTCGTCACCGTTGATTTTCTCTTATGCTCCAACACACAGTTGCACGGAGTGCAGAATAGTTTCCCCCCACTTTCGTGCAAGACATCAGGGTACTGCTTTGCCCGGTCTTTAGCAGAAATGTTCGTCGGTAAATGAGACGGATTAGATTTTTTCATCTTGGTGTTTTCTCTATCGTGTGAGCTCCACACGTTCACCCTACGGTGTTGTTTACCTTCTGTGATGCGCGAGCTGATGACGTCATCACTACTTCACGTCAAGACGAGTTAATTTTTTTCCCCTCAACTTTGTGTGGAAAAATGCGGGGATTATGCGGCCTTTTGATGAATATGCGGCCTTTTAAAAATCTGTGTCATTTTGCTGATTATGCAGTAAATTCTGCGATCGCAGAATCGCGTTTTTCTGGAGGGTCTAATTTCTTAATCCATGCATCTGCAGGCCTGAAATCCTATTGTGATCTATTTGAGTTGTTACAGTTTGCTTTGAAAGTGCTTAACCAGAGCTTTAATGTATTGCTGACTAATGCTGATCTAGCAGTAGAACTTAGCACTATAACCTTTGTAGCTGTGTGTTTGTATTTGAGATGTTTTTTTAAAATACTGCTATACGTTGGGTGTTGGTCGTCAATCCACATTACATTGAACATGTGACTGCACAAAAAAGCTAAGATTTGGTGGTAGTGCAGATATGTTGAATGTCTAGTTCTTATAATAAATCCTCAAAACGTCAAGGTATTCCTTTAGGGAGTGGTATGAATCTGGTTTTAATTGCTTTGCTTCCTTCCCTTTTCCTTCTTGCTCTTCCTCCGTTGGCATGCCTCCCCCCGCTTTACGCAGCTCAACCTCATTCACAGTGAGGTCAGTAACTTGGCTGGCTTTGACGTGGAGGGGGTCATCAACCCCATCAATGCTGAACTTGAACTTAAAGATGATCTAGGTGAGCTCCCCTATCCCCCCCCCCCCCCATCATCATCTCTGGTCCAAGAGGGGTTTTAGGTCAACAATCCTTGAATGGTTAACAGCATTACAATTGATATGTTAACTTCTCAATTAAATTGGTCAGTGAATTAAAACCTTTAAAAACGTTCCTCCACTCTAGATCTGTTCATTCACACTGTGGGCAGCTTTAGTTATGATCATTTAGGACAAATGTTGGAAAGTGGAAGAGATCTCAAGGTTCAAGGTGCAAGGCTTTTATTAGTCATACGTACATAGCTACAGTGTAGTTATGACGATGAAAATCCTAGGTCACAGGCTCCTCCAACAGTGCAACACAATAACACAGAAAAACAGAAACAATTGTGCAAGTAAATACAAAAAGAAAAATAGTGCAATAAGAGTCTATATACAAGTGATTGGAATATGATATATTAAATACATAATTTGTAAGTTGCAGCCAGATGAATGTTATGGATGTTGTTTCAAAAGTTCAGATGAAACAACATCTTTATGATATCTACTGTGTCTGTGTATGGCTTAACTAAAACTCATTATTTTGAGTTGGAATCATTTATCAGAAAATATAAAACACAATACCTGAAAAGTAAAATTGAAGGACGTTTTCTATAAATCAGCGCTCCTTAGGAATTAGTAAAAGAAATACAGTTAACCTTGATGAAAGATGCAGCAATTTCGTGTTCTATAAATAGACTGCAAATATGCTATATGAGAAGCCTTTGTCTCCTTACCAGGAAAACCTCAGCTCCAGCAGATTTGTACGAGTGCTTGTTGAGGCCTTTTGGACTCTCAGTAAAAAGAAACATATCTATGGTGCTCGTGGTGTGAATGCCTGGTGAAGATCTTCACTTTGATCTTCTCTGAACTCAAGAAACTCAGCCTGCTCTTTGACTGAATACTGAATTTCTCTTACAGATCCATAGAAAATCATTTCTGTGGATACATTCAAGGATTTTTCAATCTAAACTCCTCAGAGCAGTGTCCTGCTTGCTCTTCCCCTCATGTAGATGTGTTGAGGTTCATTCCAGGTTGTCCTCCTTTTTAGATGGATGTCAGATCGTTTGAGATGCTAAAGAATCTCTGTGATTCCAGGGACATCATTCTAATGAATTAAAGCACCAACTTACAGAAGAAAAACACAAACTTCTGTTTGTTGTGCTCTGCAGCCTGACAGTAAGGTCTGTGGCCTGGAGGGAGATCATTCAGTTCTCAGCTCATTTATGAGCCAAGAAATCAGGACGATACAATAAGTATTTTTCTCAATTCCCCCAGTTGAAAACGACCTAAATAAAATAATACAATCTTGTGTATTGATGACTGTAAGCTACAATTTGGGGTCATTTATTTTATTTTTACTAATGTGCAGTCCTGCCTCCTAATCATCAATTGCCTCCTTGATTCCTCTGATATCCTGGGCCAAAAAGGAGCGTGTTCACTTCCTTGTATCTTTTCTTCCTCTCATTCTTTTTCATCTCTTTTAGTTGAAATGTTTTCGTCCCATCTTGTTGCCCCTGATCTCACACACACACACACACTGTGTTTTTACCTCCATGTTGTTTGCCTGTCGTTTGTTGTCATTGTCGTCTGTAGTTGCAAGTTGTCCGGGCCGACATTTCCATCGTGGAAAGCGACGCTGTCATTCACCCGACCAGCTCCTCCCTCTATACAGGTGGTGAAGTAGGTAAAGGAACCACCGGTGAACGCCAGCGCCCGTCTGCTCTCTCTCTCTGCACGTTCCAGATAGTCCGCAATGCAGTCTGGGGATAAACATCACAGCAGCAGCACATTTTAATTCTGCTCTTTAGTGTCCGAACACCTTTTTAATACACAACCCAACTGCATGCTGTTCCTACTCTAAATGCTTCTATTTTATTCCTGTAATTTGGGGAAACATTGACTTAGACGTGGATAATTATGCTCTAGTATGAGTGCACATTTAATTAAACAAGCACTATTTCATATTTTCTAAGAAGTGCTTGTGGGGAAACTCCATGATGTGAAGTCAGCTGCCTAACAGAGTTGCAGTCACACGCTAGGTTTTTAATAAACCTAACCCAGAAGACAAACTCAATGTGGATACGAACAATGTGAATTTGGCAGCTTCCTGCATCCTCAAACATTGTTGGTTTGCAGCTGACTGTTTTTGTCAGATGTCAGAAATTCCTGCATTTGTATGCACCAGAAATGTGTCTGCATTTGGTCAAAGCAGCACTAACGAAGTTGCTGGAAAACCTTGAACCCCTCACATCCACAGTTTAGGCCAAAAACTAAAATATTTGTTTGGATTTTAACACCAATGCAGCCCTTTGCAGTTTTTTCTAATTTAGTGATCCTGCTTCAACAGACAAACCTCTGCTTTGGCTACTACTCCATCCACATCTTTTAAAAATAAAAGCATCTTTCAGTTTATTTTTTTCAAGTGTATTTGCACATTGTATAAGCCAAAGCAAGCCTCCAACATGTGCAGGGATATAGTATTTATCAGTGGTGCCCATGTGTCACATCTGTGTTTAACCCACAGATGATTCACAACAGCTTATCCCACTGATGAAAATAAATACAGAACTTCAACATGTTGCCCTTAGTAGTCTAATAAGTACATTGGTTACACAGAAACATGATTGCATAATGCATACACAACTTCTGTCAGTGCATCTTAAAGCCTTGCTGCTGCTGCTTGTTGCTGCTTTGTTCCACTAGACTGAAATGTGGCTGATCTGGAACTCGCTTCCTTTCCTCTTCCCCTCGACTGCTGTCAGTTCAGCTGGTTTGAAAGGAAATCCACCAAAAGTTTGATTGAGAAGTTTATTTCCTGAAGATTTTAATTAAAACTCACTAGTGTTGTTTAATGTCCATTGGCATTCAATTAATGAGTACATTTTTAATTAATGACTCAAAGGATGATCGGAAAAAGGCGTTATTTTAACGTTATTTGGCTGTTTGATTGTCCAAAGATCTTTTTTCCCCAAAAGAGCTGATATTAACCTTATTGTATGTTTCTTCTGCATGATTTAATGTATTGATATTGCAGCCAAAACATTGATTTCCCTCGCTCTGGTAGACTTTTACCACCTATATGCTCTCTAGTTTTGTTTCTGGCTTTATTCTTCAACTCTGAGTAAACATCAAATTAAGTGATGTGGAATCATCTCCTTTAAGCCATCACACTCAAAGAAAACAAAACATTTGCATCATAACTTAAACATTTATTTTACTCTTCGGAGTTGAACTTTCTCCCTGGATTGTTTTCCTTTAAATGTGTTTGAAAACCAGTTATTAGCGCTTTCATACATTAATTTATAACTGTATAGCTGTCATTTTATTCTTCACCCTGTAACTTGGGAGTGAAAGAAAACACCCTCAGACCGCTGCAAAAAAGCTAGTGTGGGAAGACAGAGGGAAGTAATTAGGCACCGCAGCTTTAATACGTAAACTTTTTTACGGACTCAGATGAGTCATTTGGAAAATAGCAGCCCTGAATCTTTACACTTGGGTTGTGAACCTTTCCTGAGTCTCATAAACCAGATAACAGAAACTCTGTAGCTCAGATATTCAGGGAGAAACCAGGTGAAATGATTGACAGCATCGTTGTCTCCATGTCTGCCTGCTTGCCGGTCTGCATGACATTATCTCCTCCTTCCTGCTGTGTGCCTGTGTGTCCATCAGCAGTTTGTGACGATGTGATCACTCCAATCCTTTTATCCACTTACAGGCGCTGCTCTGGAAAAGAAGGGAGGGAAGGAGTTCACTGAGGCGCTATCGGAGCTGAAGAAGAAGAACGGCCCTCTGGAGGTGGCTGGCGGTAAGTGCACAGAGCAGATAATGTCAGGTAGTTCCTATTAATCTTTTTTTGTATTTATTTAAACATAAAGCATTGTTGGTCATTTCTGCTTAAGTACCCTGGAGGTTTTCCCTAGCAAGGATGTGGACTCATTCGTTATTAAATCTACCTGGATAGAACTTCTGCTTTACCTGGGCAGCCTGTAGTCAACAAGCAAATGTTATTGGTGTGCAGTTTTTCCGTCCTACATCCTAACAATTTAATTGGTGATGCAAAACAAACTACAGGTGATTTAACGGTGATAAAAATGTCAAAACAAACAGTTACTCTGCTAATTGATTTACTCAAGCACTACGCAACTCCCATGACAATGTGTCATGTAAATGTCTCTCACACACACTCAGACACACCAAAATAAACAGGGCTGGTTCCTATTGGCCTCTGCATCCACATAAACCAAATGATGTCAGGACACTGCAGCAAGGATTAACCCTGGCCAGAAACAACAGAAGGAAATAAAATACAAATGGGAACAAATGTTTCCTCGGACTCAAGAATAATCGGAGTTGATTCAATAAAGGTCATGGTCCTCACACATTCTCTGTTATAACTCATTTTCATGTGCTAGTTATGTCTATTCCAAATGTCTAAAAAACAAACAAATTTTAAGTAATGACTGGTTGGCGGGGGCATACAAATCCAATGCTGTAATTCTAGTTTGTCATAAAAATTATCAAAGATATTATTATTGGCACTTAATATCTACTTAAGTCTAAAACTAAAGGCAAAGGTCTTTAGAGAGCCATATCTCTTGAGCCGTCAGATTATTTTATCTTTCAGTCCATTTGTCTCCACTCTCTCCATCTGTCTCTATCATTATTCATCACTCACACTCACTTTTTCTAACAAACTCTCTCCCATTCAGCCAAGTTAGCTTAGCATCTAAATCCCACTCTCTGTGTGGAGCTCTTAAATAGATTACCAGGTGACCGAACGCAGAGCCAGCAGAGCGTATCAGAGAGAAGACAAATAAGACATTGTTGTTTTTGATCATTTGTCATAAATGTATTCACAATAAGATAAATACAGAAAGACACCTGGTATACTGTAGGTGTATCAATTATGTTGCACAAGGGAAGATTGAGTCAAATTCCCAGCAGAAACTCCATGTTTTTTAGTTTTTCTTCATGCTGAATAAAAGAAGATGGTTGGCTAGATTGGCAGATAAAGGACACCACTCACCAAAGTGAAGTGTCACAGGGTTGTCTGCATAGTTTGATTGACAGGTGATCTCCAGATGTGCAGTTCACCAGCACCACCACGCACTGCTCTTCCTTCCCAAACCATAAAACATGTCGAGCTGATCCGCAGCCAGTCATAAAAAAACCATAATCATCATCCACACTCTTTACCTCAGGACCAGATCACATGCGGGTGACTCTCGCTCTGCCGTGTGAAGTCTCTCCATCTGGAAATAACTCAGCTTTGACTCCAGGCCAGTCACACGCTCACCGAGGGCTAATAAAATCTGACTGGAGGCTTTCTCGCTTCAGAGTCAGGGGCACTGGCTGAGTCTACAGCTGCTGGTTAGACTTCCTCTTCTTTTCCTCCTCTCTTCCTCTTTCCCCTTTTCTTCTTCTTCCTTTCTTTGCTCCTTTTCAGCTGTCTGGAGAAATGATTTCTCCGGCCCACCTCACTGTAATACCCCGGCCAAACCATTTTAAGCTATTGGAGATTTGCTACATACTTTTTCCACGAAGCAAAGTGTTCTTTTTAGCAACTCAGGCCTCCCGGGTTTTAACTTCTGACAAAATGAGTTAATGAAATGGATTTTGATTGTGGACGATTACGAAGTGACAGGAAAATATCCAGCAGAATGACAGCAGTGAATACATTCCCTTACTGTCAGTAATCATTACTAGCACAAAGTTATGACAGCAAAATATGACGTGGTGTCAGAGAAAATATAGGTACTTATTTCACTGATTATTAGAAGTGGCAGCTCTGGGTGACTACATATTGTTCTTTCATTTAGCGTTGAATGTTGTCCAAACCATCATGTAAACATTTCCTGGGAGTTTGGTGGTAATACCTCATTACTTCAGTTATTTGGCCTCAACCAATTTAATCTCTTTCTTCTGTATTCTATATTAAAAAAATATTATAGCTTGGTGACAGTGGCATTTTAATGGATGTTGTAGTTTAGGGCTGAAGCAATTTCTTGATAAACCTAAAAATTCAGTTTGTTTTAAGACATAAAATACAAACATTCACTAGCTCTGGCTTTTTTTTCATTGAGTGAATATATTTGTATATTTCAGTGTGTTGGTCAAACATAAAATGCAATTTAGACTATGGTAATATGTAACGTTGTTTTTACAATTTTCTGACAATGTATAAAGAAAGGTAATTGGTTAACTGATTTTCTTTGAAAAAATACTTTATAATTAAAAAGAATAATTTGTCAGAGCCCATTTACATTATTGATCCTAAAAGAGAGATCCTTTTCTTACTACAATTTGAATGTTCAACCAGAGCAACAGAGAGCTGTTTTAGTCCGGTAATGCTACACTTATATCAACCTCATTTCTAACCAAAGTGTCTACTTCCCTTTGTCCCTCAGCTGTGTTGACCGCTGGCTTTGGCTTGCCCGCTAAGTACGTGATCCACTGTAACAGTCCAGGCTGGGGCTCCGATAAATGTGAGGAGATGCTGGACAAGACGGTGAAGAACTGCTTGGCTCTGGCGGATGAGAAGAAACTAAAGTCTGTGGCTTTCCCCTCCATTGGTAGTGGGAGGTAAGAAAACATTCAATCCCTTATTTAGAGATATGTTTTCTTTATCTAATGATTAGTTTTGAAGACCTAATGTTTCTTTGATGCTTGTGAAATTGAGATGCTGTAAGAACATGTCATCTTATCTTAAACTAACAGAGGAAGTGTCTCTTACATTTAATACATCAACCCAAGGGTGTTTTTACTCTGGCTTTAGTTTAGTCAAAAACTAGAGGTGGTTTGCCAAAAAGTGTGGTTACATAACACTTTTTTAAAACCTGGTTCCAGACCAAGAAAATGGCAAAATTGCATCGTCAGCAGTAGAATGTGCCTGCTCATGTGTCTCTGCTCGCCCGTACATTTCTCTCAATTTTCTCTCCGTAAGACTAAATGGGAGGTTAAATAGTTTCCTGGCAACAGATGTAAACACCTTCACTTTGATCTGAAAAGATTTACACAAACATGTCAAGTATTGGAGGAACAGTAAGAGAGTGTGAATCCACAGTTCATAGGGAGTCAGTAGAAGTCAGGTTCCCTTGTCAAACTTCAAGCTTCAAGTTCTTTAGGAGTTTTCAAAACTAAAATCCAAGGAAAAGTAAAAAGGTCAAGGAAAAGTTTGTGGAACGATTCAAATTTGACTAAAGCCTAATGCTAGTTGTAGTAAAGTATGATTTCTTTAGTAAATAGTCATCTTGAACGCTTTTTTCATGCTGAATTACTTATTTGTAATTGTTAGACGAGTGTTTCACCACGTTTGTTATTTTCTGCCAGGAATGGTTTCCCAAAGCAGACGGCGGCCCAGCTGATCCTGAAGGCCATCTCCACCTACTTTGTGGCCACCATGTCTTCCACCATCAAGACCGTCTACTTTGTGCTGTTCGACAGCGAGAGCATCGGGATCTACGTGCAGGAAATGGCCAAACTGGAGACGAGCTAAAAGAGTTTGGAGCCCCTCACCTCCTTCTTTCCCTCCCCTGTTTTTTTTCCTCCAAGAAGATAGGAAGGTGTTTACCTGGTGGTTTGTTTTATTATCAAGAAAAGAAGAAAAAAGAAGAATCTTTCTAAAGGCCGGGAAACCTGTTTTGCATTATTTGTATTTTTCCTATATTGTTTTTAATTTCTTATTTACTTGTCACCTCTGGCATTTAAATGTAAAAGTGCACTGTTCATTCTGCGGTCTTTTAATACAAACAGTGCGCTACAAAAGAGATTCAAGTGAGAAGACTCACTTTAAGATTTACTTTTCATGGTACATTCGGTAAAATATGTTGTGTGATAGCTCCAGTACTCCTCAAATGCCAGGCTCCCAGAGAAGTCTGATGAATACGGGTTAATGCATGTAATGGCAGTAAACAGTTAAAACCGCTATTTTCTTTTCTTTTCATTTCAAAAACACAAGACAAAGTGATTTTTAGGATCAATTATCTTGCTGATCATCTCTTTTGTTTACAGCACTGTATAATGAAAGGGTATCTCTGCTCTACTTTGGTCTTCAGGAGACCACAGAACTAAGGAATGAGTTTTTGTGTTGTGTGTTGCAAATGTCTGTGTTTGCCTTTCTTTACACGGGCAAAATGATTAATTATGTGTGCTGCAGAGACCTTGAATATCCACAAAAACGTAATCAGTTGAAAGAATAAGTTAATTGACGCCTGTATTATAATACTCATCCTACCAGTGTCATGAGTTTATACTGTAAACTGCATACCTTTCGCTTGTCATTTACAGGACAGTTATTTTATGACATCAAATGGTAGAACTGAAAGTTTTTGCTGGGCACGAGTGGTTTATATGGTGTGTTCCTATCAATGTTTATATATAGATGGAGTATTTGTGCAATGTTATAGAAAAATATTGGACTGTAACACAGATTTTTATTTTCTATTTTAATTGATAAAGGCACAGGGGGTTTTGAAGAAGAAAAAAAGCTAGTGAGAGAGTTGCTTTTGTGTGTTTTTGTCTTTGTTTAGTCACATAACTAATGTACTCATCTTTGCTGGAAATAGACGCTCTCAGCTGTTGCTTTTGGTTTGCTCTTCCATTCAGCCGCCACCAGATGGCTCCCTGTAATCAAGAATTGGAATTTTCATCTCAGCCATTTTCTGTGCAGCAGCAGGCCTCTCCACACAGACGCTGTTTGATTTGAATTGGGATTGAGGGACATCTATATATGAGAAACCTGACCGCTCTGCTGCATTTGGACTTTTCAAAAGCCTAACTTTCTTATGAAAAGAAAAAAAAAGTAAAATGCTTTCTAAAGAATTGCTACAATAAATGGTTCTACAAAAGGTCTGTACACACTCCAGTAATAAAATACCTTTAAAATAAACATAATGTTGTACTTCTTGATATTATGAGATATTTTTGTGTGTTTTGGCAGTCCTAGGGTTACTGCCAGAACTGTATGAAATTTAGAAAACTGTGAAGGTAAAGTGTGTGTGTGTGTGTGTGTGTGTGTGTGTGTGTGTG
>CALSBZ010046809.1:2561849-2577164 GCA_943591055.1 Gobionotothen gibberifrons
TTCAAAGTTATTTTTTGTTATCCTGAGAGGGATCACCAATCAACCTGATGTCACAGCAATAGTTGTGAAGACATTACCCTTGGAATCATAAATGTTAAAGGGCTGGTTACATTACAGGAAATATAAGGAGATCCCAAAAAGGTTTTCAAAATAAAATACAAAAATAAAATCATTACATAAAAAAATGGATGGTATTTCAATCTGGACCAAATATCTCAAAAGCAATACAGCTAGCGGGACCACAACTAAAACTAAACGTTTAAACTACAAAGCGCACAGAGCGTTTAAAATTAATTTCCTAAACTAAACCCTTAGACATTTCCAGATTTTCCTTTGACAAATTAAAACTTAAAATAATGAGACCTAAATCCACCCAAAGTAACCGGAGATCAGCAAAAGACCAACAGGAAGAAAGAGTGTGAGGGACCAAAAGGAAGAGAAAACTGGATTCAATGGATCCAAATCAGGGCCCCCCACTAATCACACTCCAGATCCATCTCTTTGGGAAACTGCACTGTTTGTAATTAATGCTCAATTAAACTTGACATGGTCCCCCCAAATCCCCTGTAAGGTAACAGATTAGTCTGCACAGCTGGTCCACATTGGCTGCGCTGAGGCCGCCTCTAGAGTTACCTTGTTAAGGTGCATTCCCTTCCTCAATGATAGTATTTATGAGATTTGTTTCATCCCACTGAGGGACCCTCAGAGAGAGAGAGAGAGGGGAGGAGTGGGAAGCTTTAAAGAGATACTGTGGTAACTTCACCATTTGATTACACCGGGGTAATCACTGACACGGTGTAACCGCACAACATACACACAAACACAAAGAGGAAGAATCTGAGGAATCCATCTGCAGATGTTTTCATCTGAATGTGTTTTGATATTTTATTAACAACAGACTTGAGTAGTCTAATTGTATGGCACCACGATGCAATGCAGTGATGGAATCTGTGCAAGTATATTGTGAGATTTAGTTAACATGACTGCATGTGCTGTTTGGATCAGCTGAGGTCTTTGTTTTCACTGTCATGCTGTTTCTGTAGCATTGGGTGAGCAAACAGATGGCACCTGTCTGGGCTATTTTGACCAATCAAGAGTACGATACTCTGGTACGATAATCCACTTTATATGTTCAACAATAATTCAAACGCTTCCATAGTAAGGAAAATATTACAATGTATAACTAACAGACCTAAATAAACTAAACTAAATAAACTAAAGACAAGTAGCCTACTGTAAAATACCATAATAATTATTGTACATTTTAGTAATTTGTTAACTATTTTACTGTACAATAACTAATCAGGTCTGTAGTATTGAATCTTAATCTGTTGTACATTTATTCAAATAATTTTCTCGTCGTGAAAAACACGTTTTTTTACAACCTGAAAAATGAAAAGTTATCTCCCTGCTAATTACTACAGAACATTAATATGGAGTTGTTTAACTACTGAAAACGCAATTTAAAAAAAATGTATAAACCTGAACTAAAATGGAGTTTAGAAAGGTTTCTGCCAACATGCACAACAAAGTAAGGATCTTAAATCTCCTCCTCTCTTTTTTGCCTATAATCTCACTCAGGATGGAGCTGCATTCACCTGCTCTGTCTTTCTGAACACATTCCAGCGTGTAGTTTCATATGCATACCTGTGTGCGTTGTGTTTGTCCAGGGGTCTTGTTGACTCTTGGTGAATGGTTACCTCCTGCCGTTGTGTTGCGACAGGAACCGCACAAAGCCGTGTGCTTATCAGAGAGAAAGCAATCGCGACAAACACTTTGTCTGTAGATTCAGAGAGGAATTACTGACTGGCTGTTTGTGGCATCAGAGAGGTTACATGTATGGTTATTGATCAATTTAATGACCTGCATGTCGCGCAAGCAAGCCTTTAATCATTAATTACCTGTGAAAAATAGTTACCATTTGGAGATATGTGTTAATACCTGGTTGAGTAAGAGCGACAAAAATGAGCGTGTGTTTCTCCCTGTTGGCAGATGATGATGTTTTCTATCTTCACCGCGCAGTGTGGAACCTGCTCTGTTATTTGTATGGTGATGAAGTTCAGTGTGTTTACTTGTCATGACAGATTCAACAAACCCTGCATTTTCTAAACCAACAATCCAGCGCTCTTCCTGCAGAGAGGACAGAGCTAAACTGGATTCAACTGCTCTCTGCTACCTGCTACAAAATAATAATAATGAGAATAAACAAAAAACTTTCACTGACAACGTATTATTTTTCCTACAAGGGCTAACAAACTATTTATCATTTCAGCTCAAATTGACAAACATATGCAATATATAAGTAAGAGTGATGTTAGTTTGACCCCAAATGACGAGGTCAATCGACTGGCGTTAACATGGCTTTTTTGTAATACCCCTACATCACTGTCTGCAGCTCCTATACACACATCATGTTAACAAATATCCAAGGTAAGTGCTCACATGCTCTCAATATTTAGCTGGTGCATCACAGCCTTTACAGGAAGGTAAGCGGTGAAAGTCGGGTCGGAGGAGGCTGTCTGTCAGCTGTAGTGATGCTTTTTCAGCCTATTTCCTCCCCAAGGTGTTAAAGCAAAGCTGACATGGGTGACATGTTAGTATGACATGTGTGGCGTCAGGGGGAGACACCGCTCCGGGGCGTCCGGCTGCTGCACTGTCTGAACATTTAAAGAGCTGGAGTTATGTGTCATTGTTCGGACGTGACAGGCGGGATGTTGTAATGTGTGTGTGTGAGAATGTGTGTCTATACTTTGCAGGAGTGTAACATTTAGCTTGTGTTAAATTAGCATTAACAGCCCAGAGGCCACTGTGTAAGACATGAAGATCTGATCTGTGACCTGTGTTCCTCCTCTAACTGTCTGAGAGATAATATCACTGACTGTGTGTTTTCTCATGTCAGTGGAAGATAGTGTCTCTCAACTGCTAATGGGTTTGTAAAGACCAATGTGGATGTTTTTAGATGAGGGTTTCACGCAGAGATGCTATGCTGATAAATAATTTCCTTGAATTGTACGATTTTATCTTAGCACAAGAAGAACAACAAACACTTTAACTGACCTGTAAGGTTGTGACATATAAGACCTTTATAATGAACAAATCTGGGATTAATTCAAGAGTTTAGATACTGAGAGGCTATGTTACAGGCTCTGTGAGGCTGCACAGTAAAGATGTTGCTCAGTGCTAATTATCTTGTCGCTTGATGATAATGCTTTTATGCTGATGTTAAGCATGATATATTTTGTCATAAAATAATATTTATCACCATCTTATTTTAGCCTGTTAGCATTGACTAATTATCAAACAACCCAAAGTGCACCTGAGGCTGATGGTAGTAGTCTTTCAGGTGTTTTAAATCAAGGTGTGGGAACATTTTTTATTTAGACCTGATGGTGGCACTATATGAAAAGTAAAGGAATCACAAAAGGTACTCCAATGTATCCAGGGCATTGATGCCATATTTCAGGGCAATCCATCGATGGCTGTTGAGAGATGTACTCTAAAAAGCATTTACAAGGTTAAATATTTGGAGGGAGAGTCAATGAAGTGTAATGTAGATGTGTGAATCAAAGATAAGGAAGATGCAAAGCTGAGCAAAGGTTCTTCAGATTTTCTGATGAGAAAAATACATTTAATTAAATGTTTTACAAATATTTGTTTTGCTTAGGAACACAGCAGTTTGTTTATACTGCAAGTACTCCAATTGTACAGTAAAACATCACACATTACATATGATGCAACAATAGGAAACTGGAATTTGTTATGAGACTTTCATTGAAAACGAACTAATAAAAGCTGCATGAGAACACTTTGCACATGGTCTGCAGAGTTGGGTTAGACCTTACTGAAAAATGTTGAAACTGTACCCAAATACCTTTAATTGGTGTAAGAGAACCGGTTGCCATCAAGCCACTTTGTGATAATAAAGTGGAACATAGATGAAAACGCTCCTTCACACTTCAGGGGTCAATCAGATTTCCATCTGGATTGAATTCCTAAGGTCAGTTGAATCAGGGTCACAAAGGTCAATTTGTAAAAAAAACAAAACCAGTGTTTCATTTGGAACAAAACAGAAGTATAGAGTGTCAGATAAGAATAATAATGCCTTTGCGGCTTGAATGCTTATCATATCTGCTTATATAAGCATTTAGGGCGGCCATGTTTTAATGATGCATCATGAGCTGAGGTAGATGTTGTTTAACTCTGCGGCTTCCTACCGCTGTCACTGTCTGAGAGGATGGATTTGTGAGTGACTGTTTTCCAGAGTCTTAGTGAGGGCGGGAATGTTGTCCTTATCTGATCTGCATGTTAACATGGAGGAAACAATCCACTGTCAGCGGCTGCTTATGTAAACCAGGCGTGGAGCGCAGGACGAGAGGAAGTGTCAACTTGTGTGCATAGGCGGATTAAAAGTATTTAGTATTCAAGCTGAAAGGTTTTAGTAACAATCACTTACTGATGTTTCAAATTGCAACTAAGGAGGTGACATTAACTAAGAGTTTGAATTTTATACCATAGTGACGCCATGGTATCAGTTTGGAGAGCCTTTTTTGAACGTTATAATATACAGATATGAGCTTTATCAAAATATGACTGAAGTAGAGCTGAAAATAAATAAATAATAATAAATCATTTTGATAAATACCATATAGTCTTAATTTCTTTTAAAGCAAAATCAACACAAGAAAAATAAATCTCAGGTTCCAGCTTTTCAAAAAATAATAAAATTAAAACGAAAAATGATGTGTGTTATGATAGTAAACAAAATTATTTTCCACGTTGCTAGACCAAATTATTATTATAAATGTATAGACAATAATTGTTAGTTTCATCTCTGAACTGCACTAATCGTCATAATAAAAGAAGAACGGCAATTATATTGGGTAATTGTCTGTGTTAAAGTCACACATCCAAGCAGAAATCTCTTCTAAAATGACTTGTTTTACAAATACTTTTTATTTGTTGTTTCAGATGATAATTGCTCCATGGGACATTCCCAGTGTTCAGGCGAATGCTGGAAAGTACCTACAAAATTATAGTTTAGTGTAAATGTGTGTATTTAACCTAATTAAACATATTTAACCAAGCTAAACTGTTCAGCGGCACAGATCCAAACTCCTCTGACAAAGAATACAATGATTTCTTTTCATCCGTCTTTTGAGATCCTTTCCGCAACTGCTCTACAAATAGTACAAATGTTCTGTGGAGATGTGGGCTAAAACAGCACAGTCAGCTCTTACATGTCGAAGGACGTGAGAGAAAGTGCCAGCTACCCTTTCAACAAGTATGAGGGTTGTTAAATTGAGTGTTATCATACTAATATGTAAACAACGGTAGGCTATCATCATTTATTCTTTAATCAAACTGCAAAATGGTCATCCCCATTATTCCTTGGTATTTTCTCTTATCTTGCATGTTTGCATGGTTGTGTAAGTATAGCAGTTGTACACCAATACATGGGACATAAAAGAGATGACACTCGAGGCATAACATAACAACATAAAACTCAACAACCCCTGTAACGGGGGGAAGAGTGATTTGTCACGTCCTGATTTGCCTCTGCGAAACAAGAGAGGCCGTGTCTTCAGGAGGAGGGTGTGAAGGTTGCCTCCTCCCTCCTCATCCCTCGTTAGTTAGGAATTTGTTTACTCTCCGTCTAGAGCCATGACCTGTAATGGACCACGAAGCCCTCTGGTCAACACAGGATTACCCAAGAGCCTTTCCTCAGGGCGAGGACACTCACTCATACACACACACACACGCGCACATACACAAACTTCACACTGGGCGATAGGCCACCTAAGCCGCACTGATAACAACCATCACTAATGGCAATTAGCCCATCAGATCCTTGTTAATGCCCAATGACTTGGAGATAGTTTGGGTGAATAATTCTGGGAGGCTTTGGTCAACGTGGCCTATCTCCCTTTACCTCTTTGTTCCCTCTGCCTCTCTAGAGGAGATATGAATCCCTACTCAAACAATAGCAAATGACCATTTCCTCACAGTTTGTCAGCAGGGGTGTGGTTTTAGGAAGTTGGTTAATGAGTGCTTTGAAATGTATGCAGAAATGCATAGGCCACGAGCAGAAAGAGGTGCTGACTAGGGGAAGAAGGAAGCACTAGTTCCCTAAAACACTTCCTTAAAACCAGGCCCAGAAGTAGATCAACTCAGTTAAACTGGGATTAGGGCTAATTAGAAATTAGCAGAAACAGACTCCTGAATTATATACAGACACAGACTACAAGACACTTAATTGCATAATCACCGAGAATATAATCAACCCGGCAGCACCATAGCAAGCTCTCACAGCCGCTTGCAAACTGTTAATGCCAATTGCCAGTTTTAACAATCACCATTTAGGCATCAGCACATGCAAACACCCACCCTGGATGCTGCTAAACACCAGGAGCCAGACGAGCTGAGAATCTAACCTAAGTACCGGGAGCTCAAGTGGTGATCTTTAAATTGTGTTGCTGTGTGCAGGGTCTCTGCACCTCGGGCTCCATTAGAGGACTTTGTGTTAATCCTGCAGGGATTTTGCCATCCCCTCACCGCCCCGGGCCTCTATGTGGGAGATAGGACAGCTCAAAGATGGTATGAAGGCTTGGAGGGAAGCCCAAACACTGCTAAAATAACTCACAGGCCCTTTTTCTCTGCATCCCTCCTGTGAGCAAAGACAACACACACATACCTGTTTGATGAATAGGAGTTTCTGCACGGTTTACTCTCCAGTGAAAACGCCTTGGAGTGACTCATTCTGCATACAACACAAATAAAAAACAAGAAACGGCTTGTAAATATGGAATAGTTTGTGTTCCCTGCCAGAAATACATCAACAAATGTTCACAGTCTGTATTATGCATAGCATTCTTTAAAGCCCAATCTGCCGTAATTGTGACTATTTTTGTATTTTAGCTGTAACGGTGTCTCCATAAACCTTTGTGCAAAATAGCATTGTTAGCAGAGAAATAGCTAGCTGTATTCATCCACTTTAAGTGATGTGTTTTGGCCAAACAGAAGTGTGAGGCTTTGGTGTTGTTTTTATTTCACTGTCAGCCAGCGTCTCTGCTCCTCCTGGGTCATTACTTTGACAGCTACCAGTACACCTCTGGTTAAGGGCTGTTTTTTTAACTGCATCCTACAGTTACAATACAGTTTGGTCCCTAATTGAGCCATAAACTTTTAATTCATTTAACACCTTATGTCACACCAAACCAAATCTCCAAAGATTGCTTTTTCTTGCTGCCAAAGCTGACTGAGCCTTTAAATGTTTATGTGATCGACCAACAAATTACCTGACTTTTAAAGGGGCAACAAGAAGGCAACTTAAAAGGGAAACTGTCATGTAAAACAATGCACTAAATTCAATTAATGATTGAATTGATTAATCAAATTTTCTTTAATAACTGTCAGCTGTGGGAAAGGGTATTCATTATTATTATTATTATTATTGATTTTAATGTATTCATAAATTAATAATGTATTTATATTTTCATTATTATTGCTGTGTGTTCCATCATTTTGACTTTAAAAGTTGTTGAGGTAAAGCTTTTGAAATGTGTACACAATGTTGCACAGTTAAATCTTTGCCGATACACCATATTACATAAATTGATCATTTGTTTTTTTAACTAAAATCCTTATCTGTAAAGTAAGTTGTAAGTACAGTTGTCAAATAAATGAAGAAGAATGCAAAACAGCAAAGAATAAAACTGAAATACTCATAAGTAATTGACCTCAGAATTTTACACGAGTAGTGTACTGTATCTGTGTATATAAATATATATATATATACAGACATTATGTATATACACACATTATATATATACCTTTTTTTGGTCACTTTAATGAGACACATTTTGGATTTATAGTAAGCATACTGTGTGCATTTGCATTGTAGTGCAGTGCAGAAACAAGTATTACACAACAGCAATGAAATGCATACTCAGTAGACAGTTGTAGGCTGTTTTCAACTTTGTGACCTGAGAAAAGAGCAACTGTATGTATGGCAAGGTGGAGGGGGGGGGGCTAGTAACACATTGGAGCTCTGAGACGACAATGAAATGACGGGTGGTACAGTTGCACAAAAAAAACATCTTAAAGGGAGTTTCCCCTTTTGAATTGCAGTTCACTGAAACAAAGAGTAAACAAATGCAGATGAATAGGTGGTCTGAATTTGGCAGAGCAAGAGGAGTGGCAAGTGAAACCCAAGGCGAAAAATGTTGTCTGTCACTTTTTCTTCCGAGGACAAAGTTAGCTGTCGTTTCATGCCAAGTGGCCGTGATGTATTGCGTTAAGTAGTCACGCTTTTGTCCAGAAAAACGTTCCAATTGATCCAGTATTTAACTGCTGACGATGGACGTGAGCCATTTTCAAACAGAAAGGGCTTTAAGAGAAAAAGTGGAGATAAAGGTTAAGTGGTAGAAATTGTCAGAAGTTTGGATGGGGATAAAGTTAGGCAGTGAATATGACGTCACAACTGCTCTATTTGGAAGTCCTTTTGCAACAAAAGATTTCCGAGGAAATGCAAGTACATAAAACATGATCAATTATTGCACAGTGGCCTTACCATTCAGCCATTTACCACACTTAAAGTCATGATCAAATGTCTTGTGTACACTCTACTGAAACGTAATGCTGAGGAAGGAAAAAAATTGTTTTCGAACAAAGCCTACAGTGTCAGTGAGCAGCCATGGGTGCCGCTGTGTTTATCGAAGGACTCGGCTGTTGTCAAAAAGACAGATAGTTGCTCTTTGTCACGATTCTGCGTAATGAGCCTCATTATTTATTTTGTTGCTGCCATGGCTACAGTTGGAGAGGCATGATGTATGGGGTTTCTCAGCGCTCTGACAACGCCATTCTCTCTAATGACACATGCTGTGTTTTACCTGCGCTGCATGAGAATCCAGGCATGAAACAGGCTAAGGCAACAACGGCTAAGCAGGGCTCTGCGTGACGCTTTGAAGTGCTTTTCATCAGGAGATTATCGACAGGAGAAGGAAAAATAAAAGATTGCCTTGAAATTGTCCTCACTGTTCTCCAACACCCTGAATAAACAAAAAAAGTTATCCAGCTCTAAAGCAATATGAAATGAACTAGAAGAGAGAGCGATACTTATTCTGTGTATTCAAAAGGTTTAGTATGACTATAAAAAGCAACGGTGGTTATACAAACTAGTGAGTTTATTTAAGACTAAGATTAAATAGCTTTATAGGTTTATTTCTTTAATAAGTAACATATTATAGAAAATGTGAGTTTTAGTGTGGATTATTTCTGACATGCTGCCAAATGCTGATTGGAAGCCAAAAACTGACCAAGCACATTGTTCTCAACATTTTGGTAATTTTCATAGAATTATAAATGTTACGACTCTTCAAACATAGTTTTTTTCTAACATCAGTAATCTCCAATTAAGGAAAAGATGGAACTCATCAAACCTCTTCAAGATAGCAATCAAAAGCTAGTTTCAATGTCACACTGCATCCAGAATAAACCCAAAAATAAAACATCCAAGAGTCACTGAGATTAAACGCAGCCTGCAGTCAAGAGTTCAAAGGTCAACGCTTCAGTGCCCTGCTCTCAGTCCATGTTGTAATATCTGTGTGCAGGTATGCTGGTCTCGGGTCAGACGTGACGCGCTGTGCTCCATCACTGAGCTGCGAGGCAGAGACGTTCGTTTGACCAGAAAACTCTGGTCTGAAGCGCAGTGTGCTTTGATGTGAGCCTAATATGGCTTGTAAAAAGGGGGATCCTGCACTTTAAAGTGTTGCCTGATGCTGTCCAGACCCAAGTGTGTGTGTGTGTGTGTGTGTGTGTGTGTGCGTGTGTGCGTGTATGTGTGTGTGTAGTACTTGGACTGTAGTAGGTCTGTGTCTGTCATCCTGGAGTTATAAAAGTGATGTAAACATTGAGAGAGGCCTGGAGAGAAAGAGTGAGAGAGAGAGAGCGGTTTGCCAGCAGAATGTGTAACTGTAGTAGAGCGGGACTGAGCATCATTTTTTGTTTTTGTTTATTTTAACTCTTAAATGCAATGTGCAACGCAACAAGCAGGATTTGCCCTCTTTCCATCATTAAACCACTTAACCACTAAGTGCATATTTTAACCTGATTCCCACAAAAAATAAGCAAAAGAAAATATCAATGGATGTACATATCCATCCATTGTTATGGCAATATTAGGAGTTGGGCATATAAAGATAAAAAGCTGGTGGTGGTTATTTTTCCAGTTGGCGGCCGTTACACGGGAGAAGAGGGCAAACAACATAATGTGGGAACTGCCAGTCAATCCTAGAAAAATTTAAAGTAAAGTAGAATTTATAGAAACTGAGCAATTGGATTATGGCAACATCCATCCATCCATCCATCTTCTCCCGCTTATCCGTGGTCGGGTCGCGGGGGTAGCAGTTCCAGCAGAGAGCCCCAAACTTTCCTTTCCCTGGCCACATCAACCAGGTCTGACTGGGGGATCCCAAGGCGCTCCCAGGCCAGCGAAGAGATATAATCCCTCCACCTGGTCCTAGGTCTAGCCCTTGGTCTCTTCCCTAGGGAGGCGCCCAGGTGGCATCCTTACTAGGTGCCCGAACCACCTCAACTGGCTCCTTTCGACGCGAAGGATGAGCGGTTCAACTCCGAGTCCCTCCCCGGATGACTGAACTTCTCACCTTATGATTATCCCGAAGGGAGACGCCAGCCACCCTGCAGAGAACACCCATCTCGGCCGCTTGTATCCGCGATCTCGTTCTTTCGGTCATGACTGTTATGTTATGGCAACATTACTAAAGAAAGTCAGATGGGGGAATGCAAAACATGTAAAAGCAAAAACAAAGACAAAATCTTTACAGTTAACAGAGTCAAATCCTAACCCGACTTTTACATGAACTGTATACATACAATACATACTGTAGAGGCAGTTTTTTTGTTAAGTGAGGAATTGTATTATGTACTCCGATTATCTTTAAAAAACAAGCTACATACTTTCATTCTTAGTAAGTTTATTATTTTACTTGATTACTTTACTTGAGTCAAATGTGTATACAATAACAGCAATAAGACTTTAGGTAAAATACATCTCTTCACATTGCACATGGTCTAAAATGACTAATCAATGCCTAAATTAAGTGCTATTTTATAGAATATCTGCTTGATACACCAATGCATCTTTTTACTGTCTAGTCAGCTCAGACAGAGATAAAGAGCAGTTACGAGAGACATAAAAACCCAAAACCCTAAGAAAACACATTAAAATGGGAGTAGCTTGGCCTCCGCTGCTGGTATGTAGAAGACACAAGACTTCAGTACATCATGGCGTAAGGTGACAATTACCCATATAGAAATTAAATAAAAGACTTTCAGCTCACAAAACTGCTAAAAACTCAACGTAAAGAGAAAAAACATGAGCTTTTAGGCAGATTTTCCACGGGCGGGACATGGGAGTTGGTGTTTTTGGCAGTGTGGTGAATGAGAGCGAGGGGCTGGAGTGTATAGATCATGGTGTTAGTGTGGAGGAGGTCAGGACCAGTGCATCTAACTCTTCTACTGATTGTTATGAAGGGCCATGTGTCAGCATCCGTCTGACCACTTTATAACTCTTGGCCATTCCCTGCGCCTCTCCTGCAAAAGAAGGCTAATGCATTCTCTTTGACCCTGCCGGAGTAAATCAAATATCTGGCCTCAGATCTTGTTGAGCCGCACGGTGCAGTGTGTTTGTGTATGTGTGTGTGTGTGAGAGAGAAAGAGAGAGAGAGAGATATATAGAGTGAGAAAGAGAGAGAGATAGAGAGTGAGAGCAAGGTAGAATTATGTGGGCCGTACACAGAAAATACAGGAACAAAAAAAACCTAAAAAGAGAAATATATATATATAAAAGAAAAAATATTCCATGGAAAAGAAAAAAAAAACTCAAATCTTACCAACCACAAGGATTTAGGCAAAAATAGCCCATGTTTAACTGTTACCAGAAAAATATCGGCAATATCTAGATACCTGTTGCAAGAGAAAAAGAAATAAAAAGCTGTTAGTAAAAAGGAATAGGAAAGACTATTTGAAGTAGTATTCAAGATTTCTTCCTCAATGACATCTGAAAAACTATTCAAGGATTTTGAAACGCTGTTCCTTCTTTGGGATTAATAATGACATATAATAAAACACCACTCTTGGATGTAGATATCTTCTTGTACTACCAATCTTTAAATTTGGGTGTGTTACATGAACTCACAGGAGATTTATCCACTCCTCCGACAAACATGTCGTGCACACAAAGCCCTCCCACTGAAACATACATCAAACAGGATTTACTCCTAAAACAGGAAGCTAGCAGTGAACCCATCACAACAACACTGATGTAAAACTGGATAAACATATTAAAATGAAAAAAAGATTCAACCTCCTGTGTGGAGGGTTTCCATATCATTATGTTTGTGATTGCCAGAGCCTCTGCTCTCAGCATTCCCAACATTCCCATGTAGCTCTTGACCCCTGACAGCCTTAAATTATTAACATTCCCATATGGGCTTAAACCCCCTGATCGCTGCTCGCAGCTACATTTTTCATGTGTTTTTCATATTACCGCAATAAGTGACAAAGGAGATACATATCTTATTTATAATTCACAGCCTATGTGTTTTTGTTGTGTGTATGTGCGTGTGTGTATCTCCTGTTTATCTTGCCTGAAGAAAATCATGTATTAAATGTAACTTTTTCAAAGCACGCAGCCGAGATACATCTTCCATGCGGTCCAACAGGGGGCAGTAGTTTGTCTCTTTCTGTTGTTATTTCACTGACTGGACTCTGCTGCTGCTTTTGTATCCAGCATCACTGACAGCAGACAGGGCCAACCACACAATGGGTTATGAATGAGCTCCCATTAATCATAATTAATCAGAGGGCCAAACCCATTAACTGTCAGGCGTGAGACGAGTTTGTCTTGGTAAGAATGATGGACTGCTCCACTGTTCAAATGCTTCAGATGGCTTCAGGTAGTCCAGAAAGATATGCTGAGTCTTTCTTCACTTTATGACAGAGTCTTTTTTGTTGGGGTGTCTACGCAAATTATTTAGCATTTTGAATGACCATTGTTTTATGATTTGGAATTCCACCTCTGAGCCCCAATCTCAGCAATAGAAAGGGTATTTAGGTATTTACTCATGCACTGTAATTAAGTCGAGCTACGAGGTTACTTTGTACTTGACAGACATACTTATTATTTTACAGATATAAATTGCCATATTAAAATGACAGCTCCAAACTATTTATAACAATTAAAACCAGCTTTAATCTGAAGCTACAACATTGAAACGCTGCTTACAACTCAATTCATCAATACAAAACAATAATACTCTGAAGAATAGGTTTAATTTTTACATTTAACTACATTCTGCTACTGTAAGGTTATAATTAAATAACTAATGAATGTAACGTTTTTTATTATTAAAAGGAGTATTTGGACATTGGGATACTTAGACATTTTGTATCCCACATGTATATGGATCCTATGTATCTTACGAGTTGTGGAGACTTCTGATTGTTCTTGAAAACAAATATTGTTGGAATACGTGATGCAGTATAACATGATCTCAGTCAACAGGCTACTGATAAGAGTTTAAAAGGGGAAGTCGAATGTAAACATCTCAGTCAAGTTTGAAAGGACGTCTGAAACATGTCTGAGTGACCAAACTTCAAACCCCTTAAAGTCTTCCTCAAACAGAAGTAAACCTTTCGTTTTTTCTTCTCTTTTCTCCTCACTTTTTCTCCCCACTCCATAACAAACACCACATAATGATTTTGGGTATCTGGTAGATCAAGCAGGGTTTTGCCGGCAGCTGTGTGGTGGTTGCGGGGCTGCCAAACCAAACAGAGGGGGGCTCTTGGAGTCACCTCTGCCCAAACATACACCTAATCCTCCCAGCACCGGCCAGATCGCAACTCCTCAGCGCAAAGACAGTTTAAAAATAAAGGGAGGAGGGAGCGGGGGACAAAGGTCAAATCTACAGAGGGATTTAAGGCCTTATCATTATCACGGAACAGCAGAGCCGAGCTGAGAAAGTGCCTCTGTGTCTACCAGAGGACAGGAGGCCTCTGCATGACTAACAGCAGCAGATATAGAGACATCCCATTCTTCACTTATTACAGTGTGTCAGAGCTGCAGGGGGGAATATAGAAAATCCTCCTGAAGGGGCCCATTCGATCACTTTTTAAAATAATAATAATATTAATTATACAGACCTTTTCCAAACATAGTTACAAAGTGCTGTACATGGATTCAAAACAAGCCGTTCAGCAACACACTGAAAAAAACTGAAATCACATTACTAAACTAAGTTAGTTGAAAGCAATAATGATAGGTTTAGATAACAACTATTAATATTATTGCTTTCAACTAACCTGATACCCTTATGTGGAATCTGTTTACATTTTCAGTTTTTTAGTGCAGAACATGAGGTCAAACAATCCCCACCCCAAAAACGATACAACAATAGCAACAATAATGACAGGCTTTAGTAAAGAGATTAGTTGTAAGAAGTGATTTAAAAGATGTCACTTATTCTATAGCCTCAGATTAAACACAGAG
Source organism: Gobionotothen gibberifrons (assembly GCA_943591055.1). Classification (NCBI taxonomy): domain Eukaryota; kingdom Metazoa; phylum Chordata; class Actinopteri; order Perciformes; family Nototheniidae; genus Gobionotothen; species Gobionotothen gibberifrons. Next base: position 2,576,416 of record CALSBZ010046809.1, read on the forward strand.
GTTGCATATATCGTTCTTTTGTTCAGAAAAGGACTTTGCTTTGGTGAATAATGGTGCATACATAAACACAATAAGAGGAATTAAATAAAAGAGAAACCCTATTTTAGAAGGTATTTAAAAAACTATTATAACTTTTAAAAAAAGGAAAGAAATATAGATATAACTGAGAAATAAAATATGTGAAGTATATCAGAAAGTGGAGTGCAGTAATAGAAAAAGGTGGGGTTGAAAAAAAATGTGCAAAAGGTATCGAGGAATGTGCAGGATTAACAGTATGGAATATGAGAAATGCGCATGATGTGTGTTTGTGTTTACTGTCAATGGTTAAAATGTCATCTGAATTTACAAAACATAGGCCAACTGTAATCAAAATTGAGCTATTAACTTAACTTAATTGTGAGTACTTTGCTCTTTGAGGTGCACATGTTGCTTTTATAATATTTTAGAGTTTCCCAATGTTTTTTGTAGTTTTTTCCTCCTACTTTAAAGGTGGGATAGAAGAGCTTCTAAAACAGCTTGATTTATAATTAAATCATCTTTTAGAGACACTCTAGGAAAAATGTAATTAATGTCAAACCTCACTGAATGATTAAAAGAATAATTAAAAGATTCAGGGAAGATACAATCTAAAAACAGGTGTCTAACAGATCACTGTGACAAGTGCATATCTGATATGCAGTCAAAACAAATATGTCAAACCCTAAGGCTGACAACACATTCACATGCTCATGTTTGTGCGTGTGCGTGTG
>CALSBZ010046809.1:2587987-2600480 GCA_943591055.1 Gobionotothen gibberifrons
GTGTGTGTGTGTGTGTGTGTGTGTGTGTGTGTGTGTGTGTGTGTGTGACATGTTACTCAGTGTGACCAACCTAGCATCCAGCCATTAAATCATTAAATAGTATTCTGCTGCTTCATGTAAAGCCTCACCAAACTATCTTGTCTTTTCCAGTAGCCTCTCCTGCCTCACATTGTTTTATGATGCTTCTAAAATGAATGAATTAGTTAATGAAAACAGATGAACAAGTAGAAAATGGGTTCACAAGCTGAAATACGCTGAAACAATTACATTGTCCCTTTAGAATTAACTCTCTGACAGTAAAAACAACATTTATTTCCAACAGATTTATCAGTTTCTAAATGTTCATACAAAACCTACTGTATCTGCTAAATATTAACTACGGTTAAACGATTTAAATGTGAAAAGCAATTCAGTGATAATTAAACTGTTTTATTAAACAAAGACTATGGTCTTGAATAACAGTAAGGTCAAAACTGACTATGTTTGGCTCTTTGCTGTAACAATTGCAAATTTCCCCTCTGCGGGACAAATAAAGGTATTCTGATTCTGATTTAAAGCGACAGAATATATTTTACTTAACATTCACCTGAAAAAAACCCAACATGTTTCCACAACCTTAAAGGCCTTTAGTCGCCTCATCTTAACAACTTGCAGGACTAACACGCTCCAGGTGATAATAGCTTTACGAAAAGATGCTGTGCAACACCCTGACTTTCTGCCTCACAAAAAATACGACACTACTTCCTGACTCGGCTGTCATTCCTGAGGTGCAGAATCATACATTATTGACATAATTCCCAATTCTGGCAGAAAAAGTAAGAGAGGAGAAAAAAGGTGGATAAAAGTCAGGTTGAGAGGAGGGCAGGGAGTGTGAGGGTGAGTCAGTGAGATTATAGGGGGGAGGAACAATGGGAGAAGGAAGTGTGTAATTGGTTGCTTGGAGAGGATTAACCTGTCTGCCTCCAGCCTCTCCTTCCACCTTAAACAATTTACTATATACCCGCGTTACCATGGCAACTATTCTCTCTGATTTTAACCCCCTCCCCTGCGGCACCATCACTTTTAAAAGAAATTTAAAAATAATTAAGCCACCAGAGCTTTTGTCTTGGCTCTCCCAAGGTGCATCCCACCCTCTCCCTGTGATAAATGATTAATTAAGCATGAGACTCAGTTCACATTAACATCATTTATAGTATATTTTACCAGGTAAGCAGAACAGAAGCTACTGTACGCTACATTAGCATCTGGGTTTCCTGACTCCATCACTAAACACTATAATTAAATGACAGGGAAGGGCATCCCTTTCCTTTTATCTTTGGATTTAAATTTGATTGACGCTTTGAGACTTCTTGCCACACACATACACGTGTACACATTTCAAACACACACGCTCGCACACCCACACACACTCCAAACCTCAGATGCAGCCGCATGGCAAGCAGAAACTAGTTTGTGTGCGAAACCGCAGCAAGACAGACACAGAAACACAGACAAACACTCCTGTGAAAAGACACTGATGGTTTGCGATGGTTCCCACCATTTCGCTGTATGACAACACACAATAGGACAGGAAATAACACCCAGACTACACACACCTTCATCCTGTATTCTGTCTGAACAAACACTTGATTGAGAATGCTAAGACTAATGAATGAATGATGAAGGGTTCGCTCTATTGCAACAATGAAATGTCTGACAATAGTGCTGCCAGGTCTAAACACCGGCTCATTTAACACAAAATTTACAAAAATGTAATTATATAGTTAGGATTTTTCAGGTATGGCTTACCTTGGCTCCCATGTATATTGATGAAATACTCTATGCGCAGGTATACTGTGGGAAAAACATATATGTGCTACACATTGCCTGAACTTTGCAAGTTATTTTGCCATACATACTGTATAATCTTTGCAAAAATGTAGAGCTGCAAATCTGTTTCAATGGAAATAAATGACTGTTTGACAGCATTGTTTTGTAATTTATCGACAATAAATAAAGGTGGTCTGAAATCTTATTTTCTTAATTTGCTTTAACAACTAGCAGTAATCTTAGTTTTGCAGTTTTCATTTATTGAACCAAATCAACGCATAAAAAACATTCCTTGCTCTGAGAGAATTTTAGAAGGCAATATTCTCTTCTTTCAAATCATCTAGAATGTTAAGCATGAGTGCTGTTTAACGACAGTTTTTTTTCAACTTTGACTCTTTGATGTTATAAAAACATTGACATGGCTGCAGTAAATGCATACGATTTTCTGTTGTGCTAATGGGAGCAGCTAAAGCTACACCGTGGCGATTGACAGCAACCCACCCATGAACTTCATGACTGATGTTGGATCAACTAAAGAGGCTGCTGACGATCCATGAAAGTCAGGCTTACCGGGATGAGTATGAGTCATAACTGATAGTGAGACTCTGATCGTTTTGAAGTGTGACATGTTTCACTCACCTGTGCAATAAATAGGTGTGGAGGAAGCTAGGTGAGCACCAAATATCGGATTCAAATCAAAAAGTGTATGCAAGAACAGAAAAGGATTCATTCATTAATTGATTTCACAAACTAACTAAATTACACTCTGAGTTGTGTGTGTGTGTGCATTGTACTAACCCACATACTCAACTCACAAAGGCATTTTGTTTCCTAATATCTTTTGCAGTAGATACTTGATGTATCTGTTATGTATCAGAATACCTTTATGAGTCCCACAGAGGGGAAATGTACATTGTTACAGCAGAAAAAGCCAAAGACAGCTTAATAACTGTGTGTGTTCATCTTCAATTGCACTTTTGTAGATTGTTTCTTAAATGATACATGATACAGCACAAAGTTCAATATTTATCTACAGATTTCCACCTCATGCCATGTTTTGGGACATAAATGTATCTTATCTTAAATCAAACTGCACATGTGCATTAATATAGTAGATAAACTATGTTTCATTATTTTCTGTGTTTCTTTCTTTCTGTTAGATCTTGCTCTCTTTCTTTAATTCAATCTTATTCAGTCACTGTTATGTGACATGTGTCTGGATGGAATGATACATAATGAACAAACATGTAAATAAAGTTTTACAACAAAGAATAAAACAAAATAAAAAAATGTCTGTGGCTGAGTCTCAATGAAGCTGCCAAACATTGTTACAGCCTGATCTGTGACACACAGCAGAGCCACATATCCACACAGACCCGAGGATTACACTTTTTAAACAACATCTGTCTTTCCTTCGTCTCATTCTCTCTCTCTTTCTTCAGGAGGAGGGGATAAACAAGCCAATACGGATCCAGATCATAAAGCATTATCTTGATCCTTTGCCTGTCTCCTGTGTATGTTGACAGAGATTACAAATTACCAAGTTTGTGTATTATTTTGCTTGGCTGCTTACGGTTTGGTTTTCCTGTGTATAACCAGATGTGGTTCACATCACCTGGGCCAACTGTAGCTTTCATTAGAAATCCTCTTGCATGGGTGGCAGCCTGGAGGGAGTTGCTTTGTAGTGTAGGGTGATGCAGTGAGTCAACTAACCAAAGAGGCAAAAGAACAACCAACTGACCAGCCAAACACTTTGCCAAACAGGTAATAAGAAAACAAACAAAATGGCAACTGGTCAGAAGAACGGATATGAAAATAAAAGAAATGGACGCCTGGAGCTTTGGGTTTTGCTCAATGGCAGTTACTGGACCTAGAAAAGCCTATTTTAGCAGCATCATCCGGGGGGTAATTTAGTACAAACTCATGCTGTGCAGCCAAAAACTGTTCAAACTTACAGAACTTTACTTAATTTCTACCACATATGTTCCCAGAATTTAAATATGGTGGGCTCACTTTTTGGGGAAATCATGCACATGTCATAATTGGAATAAGCACTGAGAAAGATATCGTTTTTTCCCCTTAAATGGACATTTAGTTAGAGATCACCCATTAGAGGATAACAAACATGCTATTAAGATCATGATAAAGTCAATGTAATGTAAAGCGATTTTTTCTATCACCGTCTTATTTTTGTGTAATTACTTTGATTACTCGCCAGGTTAACTACTGAGATATTGGGGCATTGAACATCACATGAAGGATAGGAAATAAAGTCAGTTGTTACACTTAAACAAACCAACTCATATGTTAGCTGATCAAAACATTTATCAGGTAACATCGAACACAAAGACTGATTTAACCAGGGGGAACGTTAACCAAACTATTATCAAACAAAAAAGGATCCAACAGCCTATCAACTCCACAGACAACAAACCACACCGTCTTTCAGAACATGAAATTGCCAACTAGCCAAAACGCCAACCAAACATCCGTCTGGAGCGGAGACAACCACACCCACACAAAGGGTTTGTCAGCTTTTAACAGAAACCACCACACCATGTTAGATATTAGACTGCCACAGTGTATAATCAAATGACTAAGATTAATGGCATGCACACCTGGAAGAGATGATGTGTTTGTGTACGAATAAACGGAATGATTAATGCGTTTGAAATGTACACATCATTTTTGCCACAGTTTGTCTTGGGTGTAAAACAGTTTCATTATGTTTTGTGTTTGCATACTTGAAGGTTAGAATATTACTATTTTCTACCTAATTTAATGTCATCAATATTTTACAAGTTCAAGTTTTGCGAATGGTATATTTGCATCTACCTTAAACATTACATGACATTACATTACATTGCATTTAGCTGACGCTTTTATCCAAAGCGACTTACAATAAGTGCGTTCGACCAACAAGATACAAACTTGAAGAAAACAGAATCATATAAGTACATCAGGTTTCATAGAGCTAAAACATTTCAAGTGCTACTCAACTGGCTTTAGATAAGCCAGTCCTTTATTAGTATATAAGTGCTTTGTTAATAATTCTATCGCTCGAAGTGGAGTCGAAAGAGATGAGTTTTCAGTCTGCACCGGGAGATGTGTAAGCTTTCTGCTGTCCTGATTTCAATGGGGAGCTCATTCCACCATTTTGGAGCCAGGATAGCAAACCCACGTGTTTTTGCTGATGGGAACTTGGGTCCCCCTCGCAGTGCGGGTGCAGCGAGCTGTTTGGCCGATGCAGAGCGGAGTGCACGTGCTGGGGTGTACAGTTTAACCGTGTCCTGGATGTAGGAAGGGCCAGATCCATTCGCAGCATGGTGCGCAAGTACCATTGTCTTGAAGTGGATTCTAGCAGTTACCGGAAGCCAGTGAAGCGAGCGGAGGAGCGGCGTGGTGTGGGAGAATTTAGGAAGGTTGAAGACCAGACGAGCAGCTGCATTCTGGATGAGCTGCAGAGGTCGGATGGCACATGCAGGTAGACCAGCCAGGAGGGAGTTGCAGTAGTCTAGGCGTGAGATGACGAGAGCCTGGACCAGAAGCTGCGTTGCTTTCTGGGCCAGCTGGGGACGTATCCTCCTGATGTTGTACAGCGTGTATCTGCAGCAGCGGGTTGTAGCAGCGATGTTTGCAGTGAAGGACAGTTTGTTATCTAGGATCACACCCAGATTCCTTGCAGTCTGAGTCGGGGAAACAATAGAAGTGCCGATGTTGATTGTTAGGTCAAGAGTGGGACAATCTTTTCCCGGAAGGAAAAGCAGTTCAGTCTTGTCAAGGTTGAGCTTGAGGTGGTGAGCAGACATCCACCGAGAGATGTCTGCTAGACAAGCAGAGATGCGTGCGACGACCTGGGTCTCTGAGCGGGGAAAGGACAGAATTAATTGGGTATCGTCAGCGTAGCAGTGGTATGAAAAACCATGCGGGCTAATGACAGATCCAAGCGAGTTTGTGTACAGGGAGAAGAGGAGGGGACCGAGAACAGAGCCCTGAGGGACCCCTGTAGTTAACTAAACCATGTGACCTTTGCACATTAATGGATTGTAATTGAACCCAACAGTAAAGGTATGTTTCAAAGGTGTCTCAAAGTCTTTTATAATGCTTTTAAAAACCAAAGATCATACTTCAACCAGAACTGAACTTTAAAATGTGGCCAAAGTTAAATAATTTCTGTTTATTTGCAGCCTCATTTATTATTAGTCACAAAAAATATATATATATTGCCTTGAATATGTTTGTTTGATTTTTAACTGTATGAATATGTGCTTTAATATTCTTCAGGACTTCACATTAGCTACCTTTTGTGAGACGTCAAGGGAAAAAACTAAAAACAGTCGATTTCGCCAAAAACGGCACATCAAAAGCACAAACCATCACATAAAAAACCTGAACCATCTTCCTTTAAAGGATGAATCACTTGTATTTAAGTTATTTCCTTGGATCCACACACTCTCAAATCATACTCAATTCATCACATCTGTCTAATCTGTTCTGTTCTGGAGTTTCAGTAAAGCCAAGCGTGACTGCCAGACTCACACAGAGAAAATAAAATAAACACCTCCCATGTGATCTCTCACGCCTGATGATGCGTTACTGTGCTGCTCTGTCAGCGCATCAGTTGAGGTGTTGTGATCTTGGTTGCTGTTTTGATGAACGGCTGATTACATCTCACCTCTCTTTGGTTATGTTTGGTGTCATTTTTTAGGGGAGATGCGTGAGGTCTGATCATGAAAAGGCAGAACAAGTATTTTTTTTATTACAAAATAACGTAAAGATCTTGTGTCTCTGCAAATGAAAACACAACAAACCTATGTACAGTAACATCTTAAATATGTGTATGGCATGGGAGAGATCATTGTTACAGTTAATAAATCAGAAAAAGTCAATTGAAAATCTGTAATGGGATCCACACTTGATGCACATGCCTATCATCTTCTTCTTGGTATTGAATTAACTTGACCTACACTTGTGAGCTGCACGTTTATCCTCAGGATGCTGCGCTGCACCTTCTCTTTTATCAGTGGATAAAACAACTACAAATAATATCAATTGAATGTATTGTATCTCCACCACAGAAGCATTATCGGTATTATATCTGCTGGTGTTATGGGTCAAAACAACTAAAACATTGCATGAAACAGAGTTGTGCATCCATCCGTACAACAAGTCCACATTAGATACTTGTAAATTGTGACCCTTGGTCTACCTTTCTGATGTATTCAGCTGTTTTAAGCAGCTAAGTTGCAGTTTGCAAGAAAAATAAAAATCCTTTGTGTTACTGTTATGTTATTGTTATTGTTACTACCAATAAAACCAAGGCTTTATAATTAGCCCGTATCGCCTCAATAAGAAGTGCTGTGTTGTGAAAATAGATCATGCAAAAGTCATTGTGGGTACAAGTGCTCATCAAATGTTAACTCAAACATTATTAAACACAACATCCGTAAAACGTACTAACCTCTCCCCTGGTTCCTCCTGGAGGCCCTGCCCTGTTTGATGTTCTGGATGAGAGGTAGTGTTTGTTAACGCTGCCACCACAGGCAGAGACCCACCACGTCAGAGCTGCTGCAGGTTTGGTCATGTCTGCCTGACCGTGGGTGGGAAGCATCACTGAGGAAATACCTGCAGGGAGAAGAAGGATGAGAAAGGACAGACACATATTCTCCGTTAGGGTTTGTGCTCTTTGTTTGTGTTCTCAATTTATGTTTGGACCAATCAAACACGATACCAAGTATGACTGTCTACTAGTGCTGACATCTCTACACTACTGCAAATTATGCTGTTCATACTTTTTTTTACGTTATTACATTCCTTTAAAAAAAATAAAAATCCAAATGTTCCATTGTTCCCTCCTTCACAAGGGATCTAACAAAAAACACGCTATAACCAACTGGGACATCTCCGTTTTTCATACTTTTGGGGCAACACAACACTTTTGATGCAAAATACAGTGCTGTCAGTTATTTTGACCAAGATTTATATTGGTCATGGTCGTTATTTCATGCGAGTCTTTTGTTCACATGCTTCTTTTCAGCATTGCACTTTAATTAACTTATTACATTTTCTCTCTCACATTACTTCTATCATAATCATTAAATTAATAATCAGAATCCCAAACCAGCCTACTTTTCCAGCCATAATAACATCAAATATGTCTTTCTTGAATCCTCGGAGCAGTTTGTAAAATCTTACTTACAAACACACACACACAGAGCATGACAAATAACTTCACCTGCCATGGCCTTATTTGCTCCCTTACCCTTTACAATGCAGCTAATCCGCAGATACACCAGAGATCCGTCTATGCATTCTCCATGAGTGGAGGTCCGCAGATCTGAGTGCAGGCTGCCTAACTGCCCCCCCTGAGACCAGCCTAAACAAGGGAGTCAATTACCCCAAGGAGTCGTAACACCAAAGCATATTGGATGCTGCGAACATACACATGCACTTGCATGTTGGCAGAGGAGCAGTGGCATCATGGATATGTATGACACATGCATACAAACAATCACACACCCAGACAGCTGTGATTTCCCCAGGTAGCCGCTCTAAGCCTGCAGAGAGAGGATTTGTCAGAGGCCTTGTTTAACACAGATGTCAAAATAGGAGCATGTGGGTCGGTGGGAGGGGGATGAATTTGATTTTTAAAAGAGACGTTTGTCTGCTGCTGTGATTGACAAGGAGACAAGCCCTCAGTTTAACCCTCCATGTCTGACAGTCTCCTGAATGATCAAGTGGTAACAAAACTAATTTTAAGCAGTTGTTCATGTTCATGAGGTTTTATGGGGTCAAAGGGGGTTTTACATTTCATTTTTCCCCAATGTTAGTGTCTCCTTGGCTTGGTAGGCTGTGGTGCATGCTGGGAATGTTGAGCTATCCAAGCAGCGTGGCTCTGGGGATTGCAACATCGGTCATACGCCTTTGATCTAGACTAAAATATCTCAACCACTATCGGATTGCCATAAAAATGTTTAGACACTGGTCTCTTTTATGAATTTCAGCTTAGAATTTCAATGTGTCTAGTACTTTAGTTTATGACCAAATACCTTCTAAACGAACAACATTCCTATCATCCTTTGTGTTTAGTGCTAATTACTAAATATTGGCATGCTAACATGCTACACTCCCATGGTAAACCTGTTAAACATTACCTTCTACACATCAGTATATCCTTGTTGACCATGTTAGCATGATGACGTTAGCATTGAGCCTCAGAGAGAGTAACAGTGTCCTCATCACACATCCCTAAAAGATGTAGCACATAGTGTACTAAATGTTCCCACAGTCATTGTGAAAGCGTTTCCTTTTCAAATTAAGCAGAATACCTGTTTAAGGTTGGTCTTTGTGACTTTGCTAAACACCGAAACAAAGCCGTCTGGAAACGTTTTGACCTGTTACCTACCAGACCTGAAGTGCTGTAATGAGGAACTCCATCTCCACAAACTCAGCGTGGGACGCATGAGAAAGGAAGTAAAACTTAGAGATGTAATCTTCTCTCCTGAACTTTTTAGTTACACTCTCAAATAAACGGTGCATGGAAGAAAAATAACTCAGGCTCTCGGGAGGAGAAGACAACCCAGACAATGATTGGCAGCAGCTTAACAAAGCACCTGTCTGACAAAGACAGATACACACAAACATGCAAACAAACACAAAAACCTGTCCTGTTCTATGCCTCCACAAATGAGGCAGAAAGAGAATACATCTTTAACTCTCTGCTGCCCATCCAAATTGGTGTGAAAGGAGGAAAGACGAGGAAGCAGAATAACTAGCGTAACAAAATAAGTGTGGGAAATTATGCAGATGCAAACAGTGAGTATTGCTGGAAGAGGGGAAGATGTGGTGACATCATATTTAAAGCCCAGAGATGGGGCTTGTTAGGAGCGAGCTCTATTAGGTTTGTCTCCTGCCCTCTTCTCCGTCCTCCTTTGTCCTTCTCACCTCTCCCGCCAGGCCTAAATTGGCCTCCACAACTCCACCTGACTCCCCTCCCAGCCTGCAGCGCTCATGTATATGCATCTCAAATCCCCTCTGGACACGGGCAGATAGGCAGGCCAGGCGTAGCGCAGGGTTCACCTAACAAAAGCAATTTGGTAAGACACACCGTTAGGGTCAAGTACCCCGCGTGTTCCCCCTCAATTGTTTTAATCAGGCCAAGGTAGCAGGAAATAGAAGGCTTGGAGGCACCTAAAGGCACCTTTCCTCTCGGCCATTATCCTCCGGTGGGTGAATCGAGGATGCGGTTGTTAAGAGAGACGGACGTGACAGCCCATCTTGTAGACGAGTCAATTAAAGAAGACTGGAACCTTTTTAAGGGTGAAAGATGCATATAGACGTATATGTTTTCAGGGAAATTAAAGGACAAGTTTGACACCAGAGACATCGAAGCGAATGTCTAGGGGGGAAAATACTTAATTAAATGGAGACCTTGACATTTGTTATTGGAGTTGTTTAACAGTTCTCTGGACCAGAAAAATGATCAAACTGTGGAGCAAAGTTTTCAAATTTGTCTTTTGGTTGATTTAAAAAGGGACTATTAAAAGTTTTTACTGATTGGTGAATGGAAAACATTATGTTAAATCACTCATACATGCTTTTTAAGAACAAATATGTCCGTGCAAGGCCCAATAATCACTCATTATAGTAATAATAATAATAATACTGAAGTTTGAAATAAGAATTGTAAATACAAGCAGTTAATCAGTCTAAAATCTGTCCTTTTGAATATTACAATAGAAAACAAATCTCAACAGTGCCAGCCTATAATTCGGTCACTTACTTATAGCCAGATGACAGACAGTCAAAGAATGTAAAAGCATGCTTCATTGCTTTTAAAGTGACTGTTGACTTGTTGGCATTGTCCTTTTGAGTAGGAGAGACACAGACAAAACCATTTTGGCAAGCCATGAAAAAGGCTGATTGTGGGGTAAAATAGATTCATAACCCTAAAAGATAATATTGGCAGAGCTACTGCCACCAACAACTAAACGAAAATTAGTGTGTGAATGTTTATTTTTATCATCCATGTTAGATTTGTTGATTTGAACATGATCGGCAGCCAATCTTGAATATCCAGTAAGATGCAACTTAAATCTCAGTGAGTTGATGTGAGTGAAACGCGTGCCATTCGATTTAGCTACCGGCCCAAATTATTTGAGTCACGACAGGATATACAACAGCTGGGGAGACAAAAGATGAAATAAATCTAGATATTTCCCATTGATCAAAAATCAAAACAAACTCTCATGGCCCGAGGCAGCCGAACCCAAGAGTCACCTTTAGAAAGACTTTAAATGTTTTGATATCTGAAAATCCACAGGTGTCAATATGGTGAAAGCCATCAAAGGTTAAATGTGTTGAGTATCTCTTTGGCCTCAAACTGCTTCTATTGATTTAAGACTTTTTGACAAGTGAAGTTGGACAATGCAAAAATCTGTTTAGTCATAACTCGGCATGCACCTGACCTTTTTAATGAATTACAAATACCAGTAGCTTTCATGCTATCGGAGTCACAAGGAAAAAGCCTTTGTTAAAAAAATACCAAAACAAAACATGAAATGTCATTTCCTGTAAACTCTGAATCAAAAAGATTTCAAAGTCCTGAAAAAGTAGAAATCACCTGAAAACATTCAGAATAAACGAAGCCATGGGAAGAAACGCACTGACTTTTGCAACATACTTGCACTAGTTGTTAGCGCGCTATGGTGTCGTAGCTCTGACAGCTTGTATTGACAGACGTATGACTCATAAATAAGTGTGAGAGGCAGACATAGACCATGCATGTCCAGCTGAACATTACTCACAAAACTGGCATGAACCATTTTATATAACGACGTGGGAGGTTGTCTTTGACAGCTAATGAACTGTATCAACGCTGCACCCATATCGTGATGTAGGGCATTAAATAACATTGGCACTCTGCAATCCATTATATATCAATCAGCAGTTCATTAAACAGGTTTATCTTACATATTTGGATTGCACTGGTGTTCGATGATCACCTGACTTTTCATCCAGTGCCACAATTAGGCTAATATAATGTTTTTTAGTTTAATGTATCACTATAGCGATTGGACAGATGAAAGACAGTGACAGATTGCCATTAAGCTACAGACTATTCGCACAACAGTGTGATTTGTTACCCTTTGTTGAACCACGTCAACATAGGGTAACATTTTCTCTTTGTCCTATATACTTTGGTTCATGAGCAAATATCTAATTGCCTAGTAGTTTCAGTATAGTGCTAGATCAAAATGTTAGCATGCTAACACCCAAAACAACACTGTGCCTAACTAGGTGTACCACTTATCCGCTATGCTTGGCTGTAAGCTTTGTTGACCTTTTTCACTGAAAATATATAGGACCAAAAATGTTTTAAGTAAAAGCTAAATAAAGATGAATATGCACTGGATTGGCCAGAAACAACAACATCCTGCTGTGTTGTACGGAGACATGTGATTATCCACTTTTGTCAATTCAAAATATATTGTGGCACCTTAACCCTCCTGTTGTCTTCGGGTCAAATCTGACCGATTTACGACTTTCATCAATCATAACTTTTTTGTTTTACATTCGATTGCATTAAGGCTTTATGATATCCTTCACAGTAGACATTTGAACATATGAAATTGCTGATCACCACTTTCATTGCATTTTGGATGATTTAGTCAACTTTGTAACA
>CALSBZ010046809.1:2600880-2618502 GCA_943591055.1 Gobionotothen gibberifrons
CTATATTGGAGTTGTTTTGGTCTAATAGTTTCAATTGGTGTAACTTTTCCGATATGAAGTGAATTAAAATATTTTAACTACAAAAAACTGAATCAACAGGCTATTACATTCTGAATGGGAAGGGTAACAAATACAAAATGATTGTCTGATGTATTACCCTCAGCTCCATCCATTAGTTTCCTTATTTAGGTTAAAGCTTTCTAAAGCTGCACATTGGACATAGCCATTTGTAGTACAGCTTTGTAGGAGCAATATGGGTTATGTAAAAAAGGAGGATGATATTTGAGAGGGGTGATTACAAGACTCTGACTGATGAAGTTCAGACGTTTCTGAAAATCTGACAGGCGACAACTAAGGTTTTCAAAAGGTTGTTAAATAATCCCAGATACTGGAGCATGAGAAGAAATATAACAATCATCTACAGATCAGTGTACAACATTTCATTTTGTTAAACCTGTTTTGGAAAATAAACACTTAACATTTTAAAAGATGCCATTCCTGAATGTCTCTTGAAGATGGTAAAAACAGGATTATAATGCAACATTGATCAAACCTAAAGCACACTAATAGTTGATAATGTTGGATTACCTATAAAGAACTCTACATTAGATCATTTGTGTTTTAATGATCTAAAGTACATTTGAGTAACGCATTATGCATAAAAGTGCAAACAATATCTATTTATTTTTGTATTCCACTTAAATAGAAACTTTCAATCCCGGGAAAACTCTCCCTTCTTACGTCAAGTTGATCTCATGCTGCAGCCTGTGCAGTTCCTCCCTAATAATTAAACTGCCCTTCTAGGTCCAAGTGACACATTTTGGTGTGTTATGTCCTGCCCCAACATTACACCACTCTACTCCCTTATTACTATAAAATGTTGCACATTTCACAAAGGTGGAGCATAGCAGACATCATGAGAGGGTTGAACTTCACCTCAGCCTTACAGGCTTTCCACTCCTTCTAGGACACTTTGTCTCCAAATCTATTTGAAATCCAATCCGACAAAAGATAATTTACAGGTTTCCTTAATGGTAATGTCATGATGAATCATGAGGGTGTGTTGATATTTCCGTTGCGTTGTGTGCACATGCATGATCTTGCACATTTCTATTTCATTTTCATCTTTATTGGAAATATATATATATATATATTTTGAATATCAATGTCTATCTGCATGTGTAATTGGAACTTTCTCCAACCTCTGTTAATTTTAGTTACACATTTATTTTCAACTGTACACATGTGTAAAGACTCTCTTCCATGTGTGTGGTTGTGTGCGTGTTACTGTGACGACAGTGATTGACAGGTCACCCTTGAGGGCTTTCTGTCATGTTAAGAAAAGAAACACAGACAGTGAGAGAGACAGCGACAAGGACTGGAGGGAAAACCTGTGCGGTGATAATTACTCCGTCCTTCACCTCCTCCACTTAACCTCGACAAGATATCTAAATCATTCCTCTCGCGAAGTATTTTCGTAGAGGTAGTGATGGTTAAAACACACAAATTAAGTCATTTTATCTCTGTAAATCAGGTACATATACAGAAGGGCTATCAACCCTCACAGTCTGCGTACAAATGACACGACTTTGCAAAGGCAAAGGCGTGCAATAGATACGCAGAAGCCAGTTTTTGCGTGCATATGATACGCTGATATTGCACCTCAAACATTAAAACAAAGAGCTCTGTGGCTTCAGGCTTGATCGCTGTTCCAATGACAGTTTTAATGTTTGCGGTGCAATAAACGACACAGCAGCTTATTGGGTTATGGTTAGGGTTAGGGTTAAATAAATGGCAAAGATATGTAGAAAATAAACACATTTAAGATACGTTCATAACAAACGTAACGTGGGAGAAAATTGTAGAAAAAACTGACTTCTGCGTATCTATTGCACGCCTTTGCAAAGTCGTGTCATTTGTACGCAGACTGAAGAGAGTGGGCTGGTATATATGATAGCAGCAAAACGTTTAAAACCATTCAAACCACTGGCATTTTGACTTTGGAGGCATTTCAGCATCAATTTAATTTGTAAGTGTTTGACACAAGCTCGCCCATCGTAAAGGAGCCAAAGCCTTGTGCAAAGCTTTCCCAACCAAGCCAATCCTCATTACCCTCTTCTGACTTGTCCAGGCTATCATCATCCCTCATTACATCCTTGCAGCGTGTAGTTTACCACGTGCAGCTTACCAAAGGGATATAGGCTCATAAAACATTCACCAGCGTGCTACATCTACACCCACTTCTACTGTAAACACAATGAGGGTGTAAAATATCCCTATCAATCTTTCAGGGTGGAAATTATGTGGGTTGCTTGAGGGGCAGATTTCTTCACAAGGTTGTTGTTGATTTTTAAATGGGGCGGAACTAGTTTTTACTCGTCAAGGGCAAGACAACAAGATGGTAGATGATTAAGACAAACCGCAACCAAGAGTTGCTACAATGATTAGAGGTCATAAATCTGTGCTGTTTAGCAAGAACAAATGAAGAGATTCAATCCAAGGCTCTCTGGTTTGACTACAGAATAAAGCAAAAAAACGGATAAATAGCAATACATCAAATGTGTTCCCTGAGAATCTATATTTGTAGCAATGATACTTTATTCAGCATTCAGCACCCTAGAGGAGACTCTAAATAGATTTGGCAACATCCTACAGACATATTATTTTCTCATGTTAGTATCCCAAGATTGTTTCACAAAGCCCATTTTAATATCCCCATGTCTCACCTCTGGGTCACAGCATAGATTGTGAACAACGCTGCTATACTCTACAGGGACTTTACAAATGATTAAGACCATCTTTTCAATATTGAGTTGCAGGCTCTTCACAGGCCCCATCCAAATCTTCATAGAGCTTGAAAATCCTTTTGTAAACTTCAATTTCTTTGTCTTTTTCCCTTTACACTGGAAGTGGATTTAACAGGTGAAATCAATAGGAAATAGGGGCTTTGACCGGGATTCCGGGGTCTTTTGAATTCATGAGAACAGCATGATGTTGTTGTGCTCTCTGTATGGATACAACAAATAAGTATTGTTTTTAGAGGAGAATAGCTTTTTGGCCAACGCAGAGTGTGTGAACAGTGCACTTTGTTTTGACTAGCGCCGTGGGAGAATTGTTGCTCTGCCAGTGAGGCAGTTCATGTGTGTTGATGGAGGCAGGTTAAGAGTGTCAGTGTTGCGTCTCGCTCATGCCCTGCCTTAACTGTTATAACTACAGCTTTTGAAATGCTCCTGTGACACTTTGACACTCCAATTGTGCCGGGACAAGAGACAGAGAGGGGGAGAGAGAGAGTGTATAAGCATGTGCGTCTGTGTGTGTATTCGGAGTCCTTTGCTTTGTATGCACATACCTATGTACCTGCACGATTGTGGTGTGTTGTGTGCGTGTGTGTGTGACCTTTCCTCATCAGTTTGACTTTGTGACAAACAGGCAAAACATTTGACCCGAGGCTGTGATGTCACTGAGCGAAGCCTCCATTGTTTCCTGAACTCACATTTAGCAGCCATTCAAAGGCACTGAACTCGTAATAATTAGTTTTGAAAGTTGTTACAAACATTAGTTCTATCATTGTTTTTTGTTGGACTTTAGATGAGCTATGCTGATACAAAAAGGACTTAAAATGTAATGTTTGATGTTGCAAAATGTGTCTTATTTTGAATGAGTCTTTTCGGTTAATGTTGTAGAGCAAAGCCAGCCTTTGACCAACTTGTCAGGCCCAGCTGGAGAATGAGTAACACCACATCAATGTTGATCTTTAATAAATCCACTCTTTAGTGGACTTACTTTCTATAAGCCTGAAAGTGTGTAACCACACCGGGGCCTCATGAGGCTGTAATATTCATTATACAGCCGAGCAAAGAAAACATTATTGTTGGTTGGGCTGATGTTAAGGTCATGTTGTTACATAAAGCAAAAGAACGTGATATTCTCTTTAAGGTAAAGGACACATTTTAAAATGCAACATCATGTCTTTTGATGTCCATAGCAAACACTGGACGCATCATACAAACTTACCCTGAGTTATGAGTTGTGATGTGCCAACAATTGTAGTAATGCTGATAACTAAAAAATATAATATATATATAAATATTAGGTTCAGCCATATATCAGGTCAAATATAGGCCTAACAAAAAATTGAGAAAATGGGTTTAAGTTTCTAGATACACATCTTACACCACCAGTGTGTATTGCCTTAAAGAACTCATAGACAACCATGTTTCCAAAAGCTCCTCCTCAAAACACCTAAATCCCTTTAGCTAATTAACCAATCTTTTATATTTCTAGTTGAATAACGACTTTTTTAGCCTGGCTCAAACTTAAAAATTGTCTAGTATCAAACTATTAAGTTATGGCTTGTTGAGGAAAATAAGGAAGCACTGCACTGAAATTATGTGCAGGTATTACAGTCATACTGGCATCGTTATTGTACTTTTTAAGAATTCAGATTTAGCAGAACTTCTTTATTTTAATGGCTTTGCGTGATGAAAATGAATAAGAACTATTCTTGCTAAACACTCATTATTCTCTAAGCTGTTCAAATCTAGACAAAGAACCCTAATCATAACGTTGTTTCATCTACGGACTGATCTAAAAATCCATCATCTAATTACAACGTAAAAAGCAGCTCATGTTGGTACAGTTGCACTTGGGGAAACAGAGTTAATATATCATCTCAGGCACTTCTAAAGGTGGGCCATATTTACCATATTGCCATAATACCCTATCATCAATTCCCTTTGTACTGGCGGATTGTGGAGGCTCACAGGCTTATAACAAGCAGTTTCAGTGAGGCACATTTACAGGTGTAAGCTCAGGCTTTTGTCTGCACTTTGTAAGTGTAGCCTGTGTGAAGGCTGCTAAGACAGTGAAGCTGTGTGTTTGCTGCTTTAAACACACAGCCAGGACCTCGAGCTGAGCAGTGAAGAAACCAAAATCTCCCCAGAGGGAAAAAGGAGGATTGAACAGGGACACAGATGTAAATTCTCTCTTCCGCAACACACTGTGTCTCTGTCCTGTGGCAAATTGGTTATACAGTTTCATGAAACAATTCAAAAGATGCAGTATCTCCAGGTTCGGAAACAAATCTCTGCATATGGGTTCGTAAACAGGGGTCGTATCTCAAGCAGCGGAGAGACCGGATTACATCTGCGCTGCACCAAATCCAGCCAATCCCCACTTTAACCCCCACATCCCCTCCTCTCCTGTATCTGCTTCCACCTCGCTCACATGTGCTGACCAGGGTGGCTCCTAACGGACTAATGAGGGCCACTTAGGTGTCAGCATTAGGCTTAGATAGCAGAGTGGCAGGGTGAGGACTTACAGTAAGTCCAGTGTAAGTAATTGCTCTCTCACTGTCTACTCCTCTCTTTCTATCTCTTACTTCTCTGCCTTTTTCTGATTTTCCCAACTTGTTTTTTTTCCTGTTATTCTCCCTTGAATTCTCCCTTTTACCCTCCCTCCAGACGGGGCTTATGAAGGGCTCATGTGGAGTCTGTGTGCAATGACCTCAGTGTCAATGTCTGAATAATTCAGGTGGGACTTTACCTTAAAATGCTGTCAAAACAATGGTATGGCTGTCACACGTTCATCCCTCTGGATTTACTCCACAATCATTCTGTCACAACATTTCTTGTTTTATATATATAGATAGGAAGCAGGAGAAGAAGAATGTTTCTCCTATGATTGCATATGAACAAGAATAACAGATTTATTATAAACGCATCCATAATAAAGTTACAGAAAATAAATGCATTTCTGCTGATCAAATCTAAAGTTTTCATAGAAGAAATGATATGAAATGTGTGCTCTGTTTTAGTTATATTACAGATTAAAGTCCTGCAATCAAAAATAATACTAGAGTAAATGTAAAATAGCAATATACAATAAAATACACTCAAAATACAAAGGCCATGCCAAATGGTCCCTGTCTTTGTTATTTATTATGTTATTGAATCAACAAGTCCTCCAACTCATACGACCAAATGTGTCGATTGTTCAAGCCCTTATTACGACCAAATAGGTTGATTGTTCAAGCGCTAATTACGACCTATAATCAAGTTTTAAAGTTTTCGACCTCTAGTGCTCCTGTTGAATGCAAACGCTACGGAGGGTCGTATATTCATAAATAACCCTCTTGAAAATCCTAAAATGAGTGTATATTGTACTTTCAGAATCCACGTCCAG
Organism: Gobionotothen gibberifrons; assembly: GCA_943591055.1. Taxonomy (NCBI): domain Eukaryota; kingdom Metazoa; phylum Chordata; class Actinopteri; order Perciformes; family Nototheniidae; genus Gobionotothen; species Gobionotothen gibberifrons. The sequence goes on from CALSBZ010046809.1 coordinate 2,607,064, forward strand.
TGGATGTGTAGGATCTATAGTTTGATAGATATTACGAGGATTATTTGAGGTCTCGCCAGGAGAACGTGTATATGCGGCAGCGTCCATGTAAAGTTAGCGTCAACCCTCACGGGGTGAGAACAGTATTTCCGGTCTCGAAGTTTTCATAATAAAGCCGTATTCCCCTCCCTGTCAAATGATTTTAAAGCTATATCTGCAGTACTCATCCACTAAAAAACATCAGTTTATCCTTTATTTAACGCATGCGCAGAATGGCCCGCCCCATACACCCCACCAGTGGCAGCGCCAGGGTATGGCTGGGGTAGGCATACAGCCAGAGCCCTAGAGAGATAAGAGTTATGACACTCTTTGATGTCGCCGCCAGCCGGTCACGTGGTTTATGTATGCCGGGATAGTTCAAAACGCACTTCCGTGGCAATGCTTCTCTATGGCAAAAACAGCACGAACATGGTCAAAATAGTCATAGATTAAACCAACGCTGTTATTTTTTAAAGATTGCTTTCATATTTACATGATGTGGTTACACTTTGTATGGATTGGCACTATTTCCAAGTTTCGTTATTTAACGATATTTTGAGGGGAAAGTGTGGTAGCACAAGCAGGCTATGTTGATGTCACTGCCAGGGCAGTCACATCCGTAGTATAGTTGCGCTGCGCTGTCATGTTCTTCTATGGGACAGACAGACAGCAGCGATTGCGTTATTGAATGGTAAATATATATATTTTTTAAAACACACACCCAAGTACTTTTTCAGCTGTAATTGCAGTTTTGCATTTGGAGAGGCAGGGTGACAACGGAAAGCTTGGTAGCCTATTACTTAGATACGTTTTACATTTTTGGAGGGAAACGCTTGTGTTCATGTTAGCATGGGTAGCATGATCATGTTGCCAGCACCAGCCTCCTTCAGCAGCAGCACCCTTCTGGATCATCTAAATGCTCTCTAGCAAACTTCAGACGGGCCTGGACATGTACTGGCTTAAGCAGGGGGACACGTCTGGCACTGCAGGATTTGAGTCCCTGGCGGCGTAGTGTGTTACTGATGGTAGCCTTTGTTACTTTGGTCCCAGCTCTCTGCAGGTCATTGACTAGGTCCCCCCTTGTGATCATTTTGACCCCACGGGGTGAGATCTTGCGTGGAGCCCCAGATCGAGGGAGATTATCAGTGGTCTTGTATGTCTTCCATTTTCTAATAATTGCTCCCACAGTTGATTTCTTCACACCAAGATGCTTACCTATTGCAGATTCAGTCTTCCCAGCCTGGTGCAGGTCTACAATTTTGTTTCTGGTGTCCTTTGACAGCTCTTTGGTCTTGGCCATAGTGGAGTTTGGAGTGTGACTGTTTGAGGTTGTGGACAGGTGTCTTTTATACTGATAACGAGTTCAAACAGGTGCCATTAATACAGTTAACGAGTGGAGGACAGAGGAGGCTCTTAAAGAAGAAGTTACAGGTCTGTGAGAGCCAGAAATCTTGTTTGTTTGTAGGTGACCAAATACTTATTTTACCGAGGAATTTACCAATTAATTCATTAAAAATCCTACAATGTGATTTCCTGGATTCTTTCCCCCCATTCTGTCTCTCATAGTTGAAGTGTACCTAGGATGAAAATTACAGGCCTCTCTCATCTTTTTAAGTGGGAGAACTTGCACAATTGGTGGCTGACTAAATACTTTTTTGCCCCACTGTATAAGCTGCTAGCGATTCATTACTGAAATCTTACCTTCAAAGCTGACGAAGTCGCGCTAGCTAAATAGCAGGCAATGCTAGCAAAATTGGTTGTAACAACCAAGATAAAATATAGATAATTACGCTGTGCATATTCAAATGAAGACCAGTATAAGCATCATAAAGGGCCTCTGATACAATATAGACAGTTGACAATTCAAAAGAGTTCTATATTTCAGCAACTTACCTCTGGAACTAATCGACGCGCAGTAATGTAAGTGAATGAGGTCCAACGCCCAAATGACGATATTTTTGAACTATTTCGATGTCCATACCCCGGAATTAGGCGCCGCCATTTTTTACAACGGAGGTCTATGGGAGTGTCCTAACTCTTATCTCTCTAGGGCTCTGGCTACAGCCATACCAAGAAATGGCTTAGCCCCACCTTAGCCCCACCATGAAAAACGATGTTAAAGTAAGCAAAATAAAGTCCGCCAACTCGCGCGGAGTAAATTGCACAGACAGCAGCTAGTAAGATTGATTTCAGTAGCCACTTGTCTGGAAATACCGAAGACTAGAAACGTTTTTGAAAACTTTTGTCACGTAGTGATCGTCTTCTCAATCGAACATCTTTGATAATGTCTTCTGGCCAATCAGAATCAAGATAACGGCGTGGTGTTGTTGCAGGAAGTCCCGACGGCGAATACTTTTGCTGTAGTAGCCTACATCTCTATATACATCGATACAACATTACGTGTTGATAGAAATCAACACGTAATGAAATAAGACCCCACGGTTTGATGATTGATAGGTGTGTGGGCTGTCTTTCATTTTGACACACAGAACAATGTTATAATAAACATACATGTTAAATGGATATATCCGCCTTCTTTCATTTATCTTTCCATTCCCACAACACTATCATAAAGAAATGGCATATTTTGGACATAGTTCGATTGGTGATTAATCATGATTAATTAATGTTTAAGCTGTGATTAATCTGATTAAAATGTTTAATCGTTTGACATATATATATATATATATACATTATCAGCTATAATATTATAGCAATATCCTGTACAATTATGTGAAAACATGAATAAAACTACACATCTTCAGATGTTATACATGCATAAGTGTCCTCACTAATAATACAAAGTTATTATGGCATTGTGTGCTGTGTGTTATTATTATCTTCAGAAACTATAGGTTACTTACGTAACCCCAGTTCTCAGAGTAACATGTAGTGAGATGTCTCACTATGGGATGCGCCTCATCCGCGTAGCAAACAGAAGCATCAATCTCATTACGCCAATCCTGATTGGCAGGTGATCTTGACGTCAGCGTCAGGGAATCCACCCCCTATAAGTAGCTTGCGCTACGTCGCATGCGTCATTCAAAATAAGCACCTCTTCTCGCTTCACCATAGCAAGGAGGGCCGTCTGGTGAGACATCTCACTACATGTTATTCTGAGAACTAGGGTTACGTAAGTAACCTATAGTTCTCATTCATAACACTCCGTTCGATGTCTCACTATGGGATATTGTAGCTCCCGTATTGCCAGACGAGCTTATCTCGAAAATCACCAAACCAACCAGAACTTAACAGGTAGAGCTCTGACTCAACAAGGTGCCCAGCACTGCTCGGGCCACACTAGGAGCAGAGACGTCTAGCCTGTAAAAGCGGACAAAAGTGAGCGGCGAGGACCAGCTCGCTGCTGCACAAATGTCTTGGATGGAAACACCCTTGAACAAAGCCCAGGATGTAGCCAGACCACGAGTCGAATGAGCACGCAAACCCGAAGGTGCCTGCAAACCCTGACTCGTATAGGCCAAAGCAATTGCCTCCACAATCCAGTGGGAGAGCCGTTGCTTAGTAACGGGCTTGCCCTTCTGAGGGTTAGCCCAGGACACAAAGAGTTGGTCATTATGACGAAACTCTTTTGATCTGTCCATATAAGTGTGCAAAGCACGGACTGGACACAGCAAATTCGGCTGCTGTTCCCCGGAGGGACACAGCGGCGGAGGAAATGCCTCAATGTCAATTGGGGTACATGAACCAACCACCTTAGGTATAAAAGCAGGGTTGGGCTTCAGTAACACTCTCGTTTGCCCTGGGGCGAACTGAGTGCATGAAGGATGTACAGATAGCGCATGAATGTCACTGACTCGCTTGGCGGATGCCAGGGCCAGTAACAGCACTGTCTTGAGTGACAAGTGCTTCATGTCAGCTTCTTCCAGGGGTTCAAATGGGGTTCGAGTGAGCCCATCTAAAACCACTGTCAAGTCCCATAAGGGCACAAGTGACCTGGAAACAGGGAGGAGCCTGCGAGCTCCCCTCATAAAACGGCAGACCAAAGGATGTTGGCTGGCCGTCTTACCCTCAAAGCCGACATGGCATGCAGCAATAGCAGCCAGGTAGACTTTGATCGTGGAGAAAGCTCTGTGTTTTTCAATTAGGTCCTGTAGAAATGATAAAATCACTCCGACAGTGCATTGAAAAGAGGTGTGCCCTTTTTGAAGGCACCATTCCTCAAACACCCTCCACTTACAGTCATAAAGAGACCTGGTGGAGGAAGCTCTCGCACTCTGAATAGTATTTATCACCTTCTGCGGGAGACCCACTGTATTCAGATTGTACCACTCACGGGCCAGGCCCATAGGGCCATGCGCTCCGGGTGTGGGTGAAAGATTGTCAGATCAGAGCCAGGGGTGGAAACACGTACAGGAGGACCGGAGGCCAAACGTGCGCGAGCGCGTCCACGCCTAATGGTGCGTTTTGATCGTGCATTGAAAAGAAAAGCTGACAGTGAGCATTTTCTTTTGATGCGAAACAGATCTACCGAGGCTCGGCCGTAACACACCCACAGCTGGCTCACAACCATTGGATGTAGAGTCCAGTCTGCATATAGTGGTCTGGACAGCAGGTCTGCCCCGAGGTTCATTACACCTGGTACGTGCGTCGCTCTCAGAGAGAGGAGACGGCCGCAGCTCCACAAGATCAGTTTGCGTGCCAGTATGTGTAACTGGAGAGAGCGCAAACCCCCCTGTCGGTTTATATACGATATTGTGGTCGTATTGTCCGTCCTCGCGAGGACATGGTGTCCTCTGAGAAAAGGCAGAAAGCGTTTTAGGGTGAGGAACACCGCTAAAAGCTCCAGGTAATTTATGTGCGCCCGCTGGAGGTCTCTGCTCCAGAGACCCCTCACCGGACGACCTTCGTAAATACCTCCCCAGCCTGTCAGACATGCGTCCGTGGTGACCACCTTCCGTGAAAGGACAGCACCCAGACCACGAGTCGAATGAGCACGCAAACCCGAAGGTGCCTGCAAACCCTGACTCGTATAGGCCAAAGCAATTGCCTCCACAATCCAGTGGGAGAGCCGTTGCTTAGTAACGGGCTTGCCCTTCTGAGGGTTAGCCCAGGACACAAAGAGTTGGTCATTATGACGAAACTCTTTTGATCTGTCCATGATGTCCGTGATCGCGGCTATCTCGTCCAGAACGGCCGGTCCAGGATTGCTTGACAGATCCTTGCAGAGCTCCGCTTGGTATGCGGTTAGCAGCGAGGAAACATTCAAAGCCCTGGCGGACAACGCTGCGGCTCTGTAGGACCGTTCAGTCATGGTCGACTGGAATCGGTCCGCCTTTGCCGGCAGCGTGGGGTTCCTGCTTGGTGTTGGAGCCAGCCTCGGTAGGAGGTGGGCTGCCACCAGTGGTTCCATAGGCGGTATGCGGAGCAGGCCGAGCCTCTCCATACCGTCACAGTCTAGGGAGGAGGCACCTTAGATTGGGGCCTTGTTGCTGAAGGGCCGGTCTCTCCACGAGACCGACACCTCATCCAACATCTCCGGGAAGACCGGAAGGAGTTGCCTCTTTGTCCTCGTTGCTTGGGGCAAATCTTTCCCCTCGTAACGGGACCTGGAGGTCTCCTTGGCCATTTCGGGCCATGGGATGTCTAGCCTGGACGCGGCACGCTGACACACGGCCTGCAGGTCCATGCTCAGACAGGGCGAAGCTGGTGTGCTATCGCCCGGGAGAGCAGCCATCGCTCCCGGCTTTGCAGCCTGAGCCGATGACAGGAAGACGTTGTCTTCCTGCTCATCCGAGTCGGACAGGAGGAATCCAGAGGCATCCTCTTTGTCCTCTGTGTAGTCCAACTCTAGGACATCCTCCGCAGGCGAGACCATGGTGAGGTCCAGCCGGGAGCCCCAGCTTGGTATAGCGCGGGGCTCCGCTCTCGCGTCTCTCGCTGCCACCGTGTCCCAGCCTGATGCGGCGCGGGACTCCGGTTCTGCAGCTGCCACTGCTGATGAGCTCCAGACCGACACAGTGCGGGGCTCAATCTCTGTGGTGGATGTCCCCATGTCTTGATTGCCGTCCGGCGAATCAGGGGACATGAGGGGGTCCTGACCCGACATGCTAGCTTGGCGAGCTAGCCGTCGGCGGAGGCTCTTATTGGTGAAACGGGCACAATGCCCGCATGAGCCGGGGTTGTGGGCGTGTTGCAGCCCGAGGCAGGACGAGCAGACCTGGTGTGAGTATGTGCCTGAAATCTTCAACCCGCAGCCGCAGAGCCGAGCCTCCGATTCCCTGACTCCTCTGGTGTGAGGGAGACATGTTCATCTTGTTCGCCATTACAGCGACGTGGAGAGGACGCGCTCGTAGCAGGTACTTCACAGAGAAAAAAATCTTCTCCAACCTGCCGTTAATCCGAAGAAAAGACGACGGTGTAGGATTTTTTCTCGAAGAATATTAACTGGTGTGATAATATTCTTTAGTCCTATTCTTCTCTGGTGTGAGAAGAAAATAAAAAACGTCCTCGCTATCGTGGTGTCGGTAGCGAGGGAGGCAAGCTAGCAACAGGTGTGCTGCTAGCTTGAAAGTTAAAACCTTACCTTTTTAATTTCCGGAGAAAAGAAAAACGGCGAGGTCGATTGTAGTACTAACTGGTATGTTAGTACTGACAGTCTTCTTGCAGAAGCATAAAAGTAGCCGGCGAGCACCCGTCGACCGAAGTTAGCTTGGGTTCAGTCTGTGGACTGTTAAGCTAGCCCGGCTACCGATATAGAGATGTGCTCTGAAGCGAGAAGAGGTGTTTGAATGACGCATTCGACGTAGCGCATAAGCTTCAAATCGAGAGACTGAAACTGTATTTTTCTTTACCGTTCTGTTTTAATTTCACAATAAAGTTAATAGTAATATTATGTTTGATATTATTATGTTTTATTAACTAGACCAGTGCTTCTCAAACTTTTTTCAGTAATGTACCCCCTTTGAAACATTTTCTCAGCCAAGTATCCCCTGACCGACCCCGAACATTTTTGATAGAAAAAGTATAGTAATGTTCCATCAGTGTGGTATTTATTAACTCCTTCATGCATGAATTACAACAAACTAAGGATATTTTCATCTTTATGCAAAAAGTAATATATGTTTAACAAACCAATGAACAAAATTATATATTATGCAAAAACTATAAAATACAATACACAAATAATAAAATCCACTGTGGTGCCTGATGTGCAACTATACCATCCGAAACCCCATGCATATACAAGAAAACAGCATTAAATTAGCAGTCTCTAATGTAGTGACCACAATGCATGAAAGGTTTTTTTTAAACGTTGTAACTGAAAGAAAATGTGCAATTATAAACAAACCATGTAATAACACTGCAATTAGACTATTTAGGAGTTTTAGGTCCGATGCCTCCAGTGCTTTGGCTGATGTTGTGGAGGCTTTTCGCATCATCTCGTGTGAGGATCTGTACTCAGCAAGTTTTCTCTTGAAATATTCCGGTGGTTTACCAACATAACACAGGTGTTTGGTGCTGAGATGTCTCTGGAGGTGCGCTGGTTTCATCGAGCTGTTGGCTAGTTTCTCCCCACAGAAAAAACACAATGCCTGGGGCGTGTTGCCGTTTGTTGACGTGAATCCCATCAAAGCATACGCCTCCGGATATTGATATTTCCCCCGTTGTCCACGTTCTCTGCTGTAGTGCTGCTACGTTTAAAACACAATTCCATTTCAATGTCTATTTGTTATAATATAATATTGCAACTGGCTTTCCGCTCAATGTGGTTCCGGGCTAGAGCCTGATTTAGCTCTGGTTCTTCCTGTTTCCACCGCAGTGCAGCCGGCTCTCAGTACCGAAACGCGGTTCTTAGATGGCCCCACTCGGCTGCCCGGCAAGAACCAATACGCTTACGTCGGAGGGGGGCGAGATTAACCTGAGCAATAACAGTTAATGGCGAGTACGGCATTAAGAGTTGTAACAAGCAGAGCTGAGCAAAGTGACTAGAACACGACCACACACTTGTAAAAACAGAGAAGAACCAGTTAAGCACCAGAAAAGCACAATAACGGAACTTGAGCCCTTGGTGGTTGTAGACATATTTAATATAACATTTAATTTTCTATTTAATTTATTGTACTATGATTATTTTTGTAATCATGCATGGTATTTTTTTAATTAACCTTTTTTTTGTATTATTATCTCACGTAGGCCTACCCCCTGCAGTACCCCAACGTACTCCCAGGGGTCCACGTACCCCCATTTGAGAATCACTGAACTAGACCACTGTTTTTTCAACCCGCACCGCATAGTGGTTAAAGCACGTTATTGAATTTTGTTGTTGAATATGTTATATTTGATGAAAACATTTAAAAATTAAGAGTAGCCTACATACAAAATAGGGGGAAAGTAGAAGGCATGATAGAAATATAGAATAGAAAATATCAAGAAGATACTGTAGTGATCTCTACAATAAAACAGCAAGTGGACGACGTCCAAAGATATTAATAGGAGGATGTGCATAACAGACAAACTAAAAAGGCTTTATTCAAACATTAAAGAATACTTTAAGTTAAGGTCTTCTTTTGAATAAGAACTGGGGGGGGGGGGGTGCTAGTGGAGCATGCTCATCCTGACCTGTGAACTCACCGGAGCCTGGCAGCTAAGAAGCTGGGCTACTCTTCACGCTAACGAAGGGTCACTTCTTCTTCAGGGAGGGAAGGCTACGCAGCAGGCTACTGTCCCGCAGCTACTGCCTCTCTGTTGGACTCCGGTAGTGCACATTACTCACGAGACGTTTTTGTTTTATAAGTGCCTTATGTGAAACATTTGGGGCTTTTCAGAAAACATCCGGGGCTTGAGCCCAAGTAGCCACCCCCTAGCGCCGCTAGTAATGCAATAATATACTGGGTGATAAGTTACTCTGAAATGAGCCATTGGAGGAAGAAGTATGAATACAAAAAAAGAATTGCTCAAGATTGCACTATAGGAGCTTTTCACCACATACGAATGTATTTTCTTAACTAAGTTACACATAACAATGCAGTTTCAATGAAAGAATTATCCAATGTTGAGGAATCTTAGGTCATTATAGCATGAGATGTTGTTGAGTCTCATTTTAAATATAAACCACATTCTAATTTATATAGTGAAGCTATTATTTTAGATGATTTTATCCGGCCAAGATGTGGCGCAGGGTTACCAGTTGGCAACAAATGGGGACATCTCTTTAAATCGCACACAATTTACAAGAGAGAAAAAAATAAGCTAAAATGTAAGTCACACACTCATAGCTCTCAAAAGAACTGCAGAGTGAATCATCAAAGGAAAGCAAGAAGTCACAGGGAAAGGCAGAGCTAATGATACAGGTATGTAATCACATTTAATTATATGTGTGGTATACGGAATTACTGTCTTGTGGCAACCATCTCCTTTAGCCTAAAAATGAAATCAAAGCATAAACTCTTCAGTAAGTTCAGGTTTGGAGAGCAGGTTTAAGGTTATCGTTCCTTAATGCCACATAAGTACAGAAAGTTTAAAAAAGAACCACATCATAACCTATTTTCTCCTTTCAATTAAACTTATTTTTTTATTTGTGATAGACGTGAAAAAACACAAAGCGGTTATTGTCCTGCACTCATGCTGTCCTCTGCCAAATTTCCAAAACATTTGAGCTTTTCCCCTTATTTTTTCATACCTTTTCAAGCAAAACCACATATTGTCTCGTAAGGTCCGACGAGAATGCTTCATACATGTCTCCCTGAGGCATGTGCTATATACTTTTGCTTGTTTAAATCAACGAGACCAACAAAAACCCTGCAGAATGGATACAAATTAGCTTTTCAGTCCAAAGACCTGGCCCCTAGATTGGAGAAACACAGTTTTTCCTCTCTGGTGACTTGATTTCATGACAGATTCACTTCCACCATGCAGACATATTTTACATGACACTGACATCTCACGTTGATGGTCATTAATCTTGATACCTATGTAGGAGCAATGGAAAGCCATTTATTTAATGTCACAAACTGGAGCCAGGATGCTAAAGATCCACAGGGACCCCAGTGAGATGGAAAAGGTACTGTATTCACTCCAATACAAATATGAATTATGTAAGTATACACACCATTATTCTTTTACATTTTACATATTTGACTTGTTATCTTGACTAAACTACTAGCCAAATATAACAAGCCAAAAGCACTCAAAGCTTTTTTTCAATTTTATTCGATTTTTTGGGCCCCTTGGGGGCAGCACAAAAAATATGTTTACAGAACAATTACATATTATCACCTCATAAAGCTAAGAAGGTCATGTATGTTTTTGTTGTGTGTGTCTCCTGTTAGGTCCTTGGCAGGTAACAGAGTAGGTTTTTTTTTTACAAAAATTATGTGTCTGTTTCTGCTAGAAGAAACAATAATGACCTTTAAGATGCGAAAAGGTTCTGCAGATCTGATGGAAACTTCATAATTCTCTGGAAGTGATTTGTGTCTTAATAGGTGAAGACTACAACGTATTCTGTTTCTCTTGCACTCTAACATGCACAAAAAGCATACACTCGCCGATACATAACAACATACACTATTTGTGTCTGTTTTGTTTATCTGAGCACCATGCTACACACACTTAAACATGCAGAAAGAGCATGAATAGATTTCACGTCCACCCTCTTTCACTTCTGAGTTAGGTAGATTTTTGTGATGCAGTCGAGTTTTTGTGGCGTGCAAAGAACAGCTTAGATGTCACCATATATCTCCCTGATCTCTCTGGCTCCACTCTGGCCTCTTGCTACCTTTAGGTTTTACTTAAAGCACCACCAAATGTCTAATTTAGAGCCAGGCTTATGGAAATTGGACTTAATATACTGCTTGCCTTTTCTCCCAGAGTGCCTTTACAGCCCCTCTCTAAATGGGGGACATAATTCAAAAGAAAAGGTGTTTGGCCAAAGCCAGAGGACTGAACAATGTGTGTTGAACATGTGACGTGACATCTTGCTCCGAAACAAATGTAAAAATGGAAGTATGTCGGGATTTTTCCAGCAGATTGTGCATGTACACCACTTTTCATGTAGAATTGGCAGTTTAGGCACAGTTCGACTTCGAGCAAATTAACTGGCTTCAAAAAGACTTTATTAATGTCTTGGATTTGTTAAGACTTTTACTATAACAAATGACAGTTCAATCCAAGATATGAAATCCTGTATTTTTATGTGAAAAATAAATTAGGGCTCTTCATAACAAAAATATTGGACCAATGTGTGTAAGTTCTAGGGCTGTACCCGAATATTCGACTATTCGAATATTCGTTCGTTGACCAACTATTTGGGTTTCAATTTCATTATTCGGATATTCGGTTTTTTTTTTTTTCAAAAAAAAGAAAGAAATACTGCGGTGTGGGTGAATTGGGATGAGGGGCGCTTGTTTTTCACTCTGCTCCTCCCGTTTTGCCAGTACTGTGGTATTAGTGGTTTAGGAAGAG
>CALSBZ010046809.1:2648502-2669200 GCA_943591055.1 Gobionotothen gibberifrons
TGTGTGTGTGTGTGTGTGTGTGCATGTGTGTGTGTGTGTGTGTGTGTGTGTGTGTGTGTGTGTGTGTGTGTGAAAGGTAAACGCTGATGGTGAGTTAGGGTTGTTATTACAGAGAGCCCCAATCCTGACGTTCTGAGTGAAAATAATTTATTTTAACACGATAAAATAGAGATTTTAAATCAGAGTTTGCATTGCAGGTGATGCTCAGCCGAGTTTCATGTATTCTTCCATTGTAAGGCTGCCTTACAATACTTTGGAATAGTCCAAATACAATAATGAAACGTATAACTTTTAGAAATTGGCATTAAAATGAAGGTTTAAGAGACGTTGTATTACTTTGTAAATATTGTGATTATTGGTTGTTAGTTAGCAAAGTTGTCTTTACTTTATAATACTTATTTTATGTGGATAAAAAGAGGAAGATCAATCTAGTTGACTGATATTTTGAGTGTTATGTTCTGGAAATTGTTCTCCTGATGCCTCCTTGTTCTTCTGTTTTTCAGGAAATTGGAATGGAACTGAATCAGTCGAAAAATGTTATTTCTTGTGCGGACGCAGGTATGACTTGTTCTCTTCACAACTGTTTAATGATTATACTGCCTTATTTGAGTCATAAAACTAGAAATCCTGTGAAATAAAATGATGCTGTCGTCCAAGTATGTACCTTTTGGGTTTTTGGCGTAAGGTCAGAACTTGTTATTGGAAAATCTCGCTGCACACAAGCCGTGCGTGTTCCCAGGCATCTGCTTTTAGAAGCAATTTGTCTGATATGTGGTCAATTATTTCCGCAAGGTATTCATATCAAATAATGAGAGGCAAATTGAAGCGTGCGTAAATCCAACTAAACCAAACTTTATAACAACATTTTAAACAAAATAACATAAGTTAAGGATTCTTATAATATAATCTGCTACTTTCTTTTGTCTGATTTCGGATGACAACCATTTACTGGTGAGTCGTTTTGCCTTTAAAAAAAACCCAAATGAAATAAATCAGACAGCAAGCAACAAAGAGCTTAAAAAAGGTTTCCGACTAAGTCTATGGCGTTATTTTATTATTTCAATTAACTTGTTAAATTAAAAAGGAGGGTTTCTATAAATCTGGATTTAATCACACACCAAAAAAAAAGAAAGATTGGCCAAATGTAGACTTGACAACTTTGGAAAATATCCGTGGTTTTAAAAGGTATGAAATGGCAGACATGCACGTGAAGCGGATATTAGTTGTGTACAATCCTTTTACATGTTTACATTTCCTTAAGAAAATATTAATAATACAGCAGCTTTAAAAGGTCACATCTAACTAGCACAACACATATTGGAAACAATTATTATAAAGACAAGACTGGCTAAAAGAGGTTTGGCGTGCTGAGTATGTTCATATTGCTACTGCTCAGACTAAATTTACTTCAGTTACAGTGGAAAATATTTAGCTAATAAACCATTTTATGGTTTTTGGGGGGTAAATGAATATCAAGAATACCCTTTTAGTGTGGGACAACGTTGTCGTTTTTTAGGACTAATTCCACATAGATTTCAACCGTTTTCTTTTTCTATAAAAGCATAGTCAATATCAACTGGGCTGAGTACATCCAATAAACAATTAGGCTGCATGTATTCAACTTGCTTATGAAGTCCCAGCGGTTTTTTTCTTTTGTTCTATTCCCGGTTATGGCCATTACAGTTTATGGTTTTATTTACACCTGCATAACCTTTGTCAGGTTGTTTGGTGGTTGTCAGGCTTCAGGTCAAACGGGCCTTGGACCATGCAGGGAAACCATCACCAAGGAAATAATCAGCTCTGTCCTTCTCCAGTTACAGACCGTGTCCAGTTACATCTCCACTGCTGTCCTGCTCGCCAGCTTTAATTTTCTTTATGCTTTGTTTTTTACCCCCGCGGTTCTAGCTCTACTTATATTGGTTGCCTCACACTTGTATTTGATGTGTGATTAACTTTGGCCCCCCCCCCGAGTTTATTTTCACTTCTTGGACGAAAAATATGAGTGTTTGCATTTCAACTGCCCTTTAACCTGTCCTGACGGATGGAAAGGCTTTTTAACTCATCCATCACGCAAGTGCAGGACGTGGGCAAGGATGCAGCCTGGGTATTTAGATTACTCCCATCTATCAGCCTGTAATATCTGCTCCTGCAGCAGGGGAGGGTACAATCAGGAGCTCCTTCATAGAAAATACCATGTGCTGTAAATCCTTTAATTTCTACGGGTAGCCTACTTCAAGGGTCAGTGGGTTTATTATGATTTGTATTCCACTAGTGCACCAATATTGATATACTATTAGGAAGGGGATTTTTATGAACAATATCTGATGTTCCGATAACAGGCATACATGACTGTTCAATATTTCAACGGTTCTTTCCTAAAGTTATTGTAGAAAGACTTCAGTTATTTGGCTTTAAGCTGCACTTTTTCCATACTAATCATAGTGAGCAATAGGCGATTATAAACGCAATATAATCATATTTGACCAAATGCACGGTTCAACCACGACTCATATTCTACTTCCGTTTTACGCACTTAGAAAGTGAGTAAGCATCTATTGGAAGTGGTTTTCTGCTAAAGGGCACTTCAGCTTACTATGTGAGGGTCGAACTTTTAACAGCACACACCAGGCTGAATAATCAAATAATGACATAGGTTGGCTATATGATAGCTAGAAGATATTCAGATTTCTTAATTAAAATGAATGAATGTAGCAGTCTGCGTAGAAATATAAAAGGTGAGCCCCATTTTTCAACATGCTCTGGGCAGAGAGGCTGAACAAATGATGGAAAAGGTGAATGTTGAGCCCTTTCACAATTGTCTTTCAAAAGGGCCTTCGGGGGAGTTTTCCGGTCGGACGGGGATCTCATGTCAGAAGTCACTGTCATGCAAAGCCCCCAAATGCTCGAGACTGGCGCCGGTGACAGTCGCTCCACCAGACGGTGAGGCCGGTGAGCATTTAGCCGAAACATGTAGGTTACAAGCCGAGCCACGTCAGAAGGTCAGCCGCTTTCACGTTGCAGAAGACTGCAAGCTTGGCATGTGCAGTCAAAAGAAATGTGCAAATTGATGTAATTTTGTGATTTGCACTTGATTTTCTGTGCGGGCGTATTTGCGCAGAGGCACAACAACATCTGCCTTTTCTTGGTTAGTCACTTAGTTAGAGGTGATTTTCATCAAAAGTTACATTGTGCTGCTCTGTTTGGATAATTTGTCTCGTTTATTATTTAGCAAAAAAGTAGCCAATTGAAGACAAACATAGATATCACGTTTCTGACTTCATTGGTAAATGTTGCCTTATTTTGATTGTAAGAAATATGATTTTAGGTCTAATACAGATATTAAAACCTGCAACGTTGCTGTAAATCCGTATAGGCTATGTGCAATTATACTAAAAAGGGATGGGGTCAAAGGCAGAATACAGATACAATACATTCAAAAACAACAACAAATCAATCCCTGACTTCCCAAGATGCACTATACATTTACTTAAACAATAAACAAACAATGATGCCTCATCTGGTGCCACCCTGACTCCAAACTAATTGAAATAAGGATGCTTGGCCTTCCTTGTTTTGTGCTGCGTTTTCCAACAAAGAAAGGATTTTGTAAAAAATAAATCGTCTCATTTCAACTGCAGCTGCTGTATTACTGCATGTCTCACTCCAGTGCAGCACACACTTAGAATAGCAAGTCAACATCTGGAGGAAGCTCTAGTTCTCCACAGACATGAATGTTCAGAGGGTTACAGTTCACTTTAACTGCGCTGCGAGTCAATGCGCGCACTGTGCAAGCGTGCGAGGGATGAAAGATCAGACCAGAAAACACCCTGAAATGACATCAGAAATTCAAATCAGATGTTTGACTTTCTGATCTACTTTTAGCCTCTTCAAAAATAAGGCTAAATTAGCTACAGCACGGGGTTTTGTCTGTATTCCAAAGGTGCTTTAAAAGTTTCTCTTAAAGAGAAAAACAGATAGTCCGTCAGCCATTTGTCTAACCACACTGAAAATATGCACATGTGTCAGAATCAGCCACGTTATGGCTAATTGTTATCAGAATATATTATGGAGGACCATCAATCATAAAGGATGTTGTGCTCCTTGTCCTCCTGCTCCTTGTGAGAGATTGGGCTCCAGACGTGTTGTCAAACGTGGTGTCGAAGAAAAAAACATGTTTTATTCATGTTGGATTATCTTTGTGTTTAGGGGAACGTGCAGAGCTAACATATCTGCTGCTATCAACAGATGATTGCAGCCTGGTGTTTGTCCTGCTAATTAAATAACAGCAAAGTCCCACAGCGTGTGAAGTCATGAGAGCTCTGACCTGCCTGGCCTTTATAGTCCTGGTTGTTTATTTTATTTATTTATTTTTTATCAAAGTGAAACAATCTGCTGATACAGCGACAATGGTCAGTTTACAGTGAGGGCCATTATTCATTCACACAATAATCCTCATATCACCGTGCACTTTTCATACTGAGGAAACAGTAACTGGGCAGGCCAGTGTTTGATGGCAAATGTTTATACAGCTCAGTACATATCCGAGATATACATTGTGTGGGTGCGTGTGTGTATAAGCGCACCCAGCTGCACTGGGGACAAAATCAAACATACCTGCACGAATAAAAGGCCTATGTTACTCCTAAAGCGAAAAGCGTTTCATTGCGCGCGCCCGAGAACTGAAAAAATAAAATAAACGCTGCAAAAAATGTCTGCCTTGTAGTCTAATACCGAACCGTAATTGTAATAAAATTGGAAAAACTGAAAGAAATTGCCATTGTAAGAATGGAATACGATGTTCCTGCACTAACAAATACATAAACAGTGTTTATATTTGCATGCGATAAACCCAAACGTCTAGTAAATGATGGCACTTTTCTCACTTGTTTTAGGTTGACGTCAGAGTTATTAGGGTGGATGTTTTCTTGCAGCGGGCAGTGGGTGGGACTCGCTGATTTTGGGGAGGTTAAACCCAGCAGAGGGGTGGAGAGCCGGAGCGCGCTCTCGGTCACAGCGGCAGAAGCTTTTCCCTGCACTGAGCACTCACTGTTGTAGAGGGACAAGGGGCTTCGTATTTTCTATTGCTAAGTCTTTTCATCTTGGAAAAACCACACTATCGTTGGAGATTCGCTTTGTCTGATTCATCCCCTCATGTCGTGGTGGAATTTTTAGCTGTTGAGGAAAAATCGTTGTGCACTCCCAAGGATTCACCCAGTTTCCTCTTTTGTACGCATCCTTCTCTTCAAGGTGGGATGAATTTGGACAGAATCGCAGAGGCAGTGAGAGCCCCGCCGGCCCGCGACGTGGCCCCCGCGTTTCATTTACCGAGAACTTCCAACAGCAGTCGAGAAACTTTAGAGAACTCAAGCAGCGAGTCTTCAGACACAGAGTTGCCAGGTACACCGTCAGAGTGCTTTTAGCAACTCGCTTCCTTCTTCTGAGTGCAATAACAGTTTATTTTACGTCTCCACAAGCTCGGGCAGGCATCTCGGCAGTTACGGGAAAAGGAGACAATATTAGTTAACTTGTGTTTGCTTATTCTAACAGCTGGGACGATTTATCTCCGTGTTTTACGATGCAGCATACACACTGTTCAATACATTTAAACAGTTCAGTAAAGTAAAGGTTTGTTTATGTATGCTCTGAAGTTTAATGTACATAAATATAACATAACTGGATGGTCCCGTTTTGGTGCAGTTACACCCCTTTTGTTGTTTATTGCGCTGGCTGAAGCAGACACTTGGCAGGATCCCGAAGTCTGTCAGGCAAAAATGTGCAGAACAGCCTGGCCTGCTGTCAGTAAATGCATTAAAACAAACTATAAATATTGAGCCCATCCACCAATCTAAACTGAAAGCCAGAAGGTCTGTATTAACAATCCTCAGAGAAGCTTTTTGTTCTTCAACTTGGCCGGCTTTTTTAAAAGAAAATGTCTTCTCTGTCTCAGTTAACATGTTGAAAAAAATAGCATGAATGGCTGAATATGTATTCTTTCTTTCTTTCGTTGTTAGTTATGGGACTTGCATGGATAAGGATGGTATGGCTTTACGTTTTAAAGTTGCTATTTTTTTTCAGGGCAATCATTCTAAATACTATATTTTGTGATTCCCCTTTGCACGTGTTGACCCTTCAGTTTAATGAGGCAATCTTGTTAGAACGCGAATACAAGATAGCAGTCGGGAGATAAGATCTCGTCGTAAAGAAAGTAGTTAGGCTATTGATCTATAAGCGAGGCAGACCTAAATGTGTTTGAAAGAATCGATACTAAACTGTCAGACATGTTTGTAAATATTTGGTTGTAATCTGTCACTCATGGTTGTTTACATGAACCTTTTGTAAATAATTGATTTATGGGTTTAGTTTAGCTTATTTCATGCTGACAGGCGTTTTCTATCATTAATAATATAAAGTTGTGTGTTTTTTGCACGTTGCTGCACTATAAGGTCTGAAATGTTTAGCTTTAAAACGTGAAGAATCCAAGTTTCTAAATGCAAAATGTTCTATAGCTGCAGCATACACTAACTCTCCCCATTTGTGATCCACAGAAAAGGAGAGAAGCGCTGAACAAAGGAGCGATGACGGTAACGCGGATGATCCGAAGAAGAAGAAGCAGCGGCGGCAGCGGACTCACTTCACCAGCCAGCAGCTGCAGGAGCTGGAAGCCACTTTCCAGAGGAACCGCTACCCGGACATGAGCACCAGGGAGGAAATCGCTGTGTGGACCAACCTGACGGAGGCCAGAGTCCGGGTAAGAGACCGGGCCGACCGCCGCGCGTAATGCGTAAAGAAGATTTGAGAAATACATTGCAACTTCTCCCCTGCCCCAATATGCAACAATTCCTTCATAACGTTTCATCTTATATCTTTAATGCTTTTAAGAGCTGATCTACAATGGAGACAAAAATGATTAGTGGGTGGGATCTCGACCAATTACATAAATAAATGAAATAACTCCAACACTAATGAAATAACGGAATTAAGAAAATTAAAGCAAAAAGAAATGTTAGCATAATATAAACAAAACTATACCTAGAAATCTATTAACTTCCAATAATGGCTTAATAACAGAGGTACGCTGTTAAATGCACTGAATTCATACACATATGTAGTGTTCAAACTAACATGTTGGGGCGAAATGCACCATAATAATTGTTTTACTAAGTCGATCTATTTTTTTTAAAAAGACACTGCAGAACATTTTACATCAAATATGTCAACAGACTTAATTATAATATGTTGTGTGGTATTGAGGTTATTTTACTGTTGCTTAAAGATTAAATAATGAAAATCCAGCCTTTTAACGGAATTCAAGTAAAATACAGCAGTGGCACAATTCAGAGACCTGAAGAAAAAGTCTACCCTTGCATGCTTGGGTGCATCCAAAAAGTAAAACTTAAATTATTAAAAGATACAATTATTTCAACACTGCGCACGTTTCTTACACAGGCAGTTTACGTCAAAGCATTTAACGTGGAAAATGTGCAGAAATGTAAGCGGTCTTAAACTGTTGGGATCTGTTGGAATTGACATCTCTTTTTGAGGGTGTATCCGCGCTGCTAATGGAACCAATGGAGGATTTGTCTTTTGATGACATCATCACAGTTTGGACCCTTATATGTCCCCGTGGACTGGAGTGCACACAGCTAAATCTACCTGGAGCTGTGTGCAATGAATAGAAACCGCGTGTGATTATATTTAATCAGGGACAATGTTTGACATGCAATCATAACCAACTTTAATAATAAATTATGTATTTATTATAATACAGAAGTACAAATATAGCATGCTTTTTACTCGGTATTCCTGCAGGCTGCTCTTTCCTCGTTCGTTAAACACAATTCAGTTGGTTTTAATTTTCAGCAACTGGCGCCTGAAGGCCTGTCCTTCAAAACCCCTCCGTCTCACATTGCATTTAAAAAATGCATGGAGCTATTTAAAGTGCAGGGGGAAGTTTAAAAGAAAAAAGTATCCGAACAAGTTTAGAGTGCTGGTTTTTCACTCCTGGAGCGAAAGAAGGCGAATGTCAAACAGTCAGTCTTTTATTTTGGCTGAATAAAAAGAAAACATTGTGAGGCACATGTCGTGACAACTCGCAGCCTGAACATGTCTGGTTCATATCTGAGCATTTATTAAAAATGTTTTGACATTTTAAAGTGTTTGGACTTGACCTTTTAAGGTCATCAGTGTTCAATCAAGCTTGACAGATTATATATTGAGCTTGATTGATACGTGTGGGCCCAGCAATTTTGAATTTAGATAATGAGGGTTTATTTCTTGTTAACATGCTAATTTAAACCCACATTTAGTTTTGCATATTTTTTTCTTTTTTGCTCGGTGCAGGCTGTGGAGTCTGCATGTTTCCTCCGCAGCTCTGTGTCACATCGCTCACGTCTTTGTGGACAATTTGTCCGCAGCACTGTTCCCTGCTCGACTATAAATACCTTGTGCAGGCCGGTCTGATGATACCAATTGTAAACTGTTTCTATTATGAATAAAATAATGACTCGCAGAGTGCCGACTTATGGATACTTTGTCAGGTTTCGATAAGGCGTGACAATACCCAGAGGCACGTTTCTGATTCATGCACACTCACCCCCTGCGCTTTTTATTCATGCTGTAAACTTGGTTTTATTTCGGAGTGTCTGCCACACATACTGATTTAGTCTACACAAACGTAGACCTTTGTTCTACCCGCATGAACACAGTAATTCATTTCATCGTTAGATGTTTAATACTTATAAGTCATATCAGTTTCTTTTTGTTGGTGCCTAACACAACTTTGGCTAGCCTCAGGTCAGAACACGACTATTTTGTTGGCTATATAGTTTTATTTGAATGACATATTAATGTAGCCTTTTCATTTACATTGTGTTAACAATTCTTAAATCTGTGATGACAGATTTGGAGTACAGTATTTGGAGATTTTAATTTAATCGAAAAATGTTTATGCTATACGAAATTGGGTAAAAACCCGGTAGTTTGCGTTTGTACAATGATTGTACTACAATCATAAAAGCTATTTAAACCGGCTATTTGTAAATAACTTAAGCAAAATAAACGTGGCTTTGAAAATAACAATTCTAAACATATGCAAGCAACAAAAAAACAGTTTTGATCCATTAGGCTGCATTTCCACCTCTGCCGTTATTCACTCCTTGTTAAGCAAATTTAAAGGAACATTTTACTGGATGAATTTGATGCTCTTGCCTGTGCAGTAGCCTATTGACATGAGAGCTGCAGCAGCTATTTAAATGTAGGTTGCGTTGAAGAAAACATATTTTAATATGTAAATGTTTGGTGTGCTGGGGGGAAATAACAGCTAGTCACATTGTAACTGCACATATTTTATTCCTATATTGTATTTCTACGGGTATACATTTCTACCATATTCGATGTAAATATTGCTATATTTGAATGTTATTAGAGTTTTCTTAAAATTGTTGTCTATCAGTGTTTCTTATGTATGTTTATGTATGCAACGAAAACACCATGAATTCCTCGTGTGTATTACTTGGCAATACACCTGTTTCTGATTCTAATTATAATACAAATCCAGTTTTTAAATGCTCAATCCATCTAATACAAAGTTCAGGGTTGAGCTTTTAAAAACTGAGGATTAATTTCATATGGGCAAGTTGTTATTTTCCATATTTAAAAAAGGCACAAACTGATTTAAATAACTTTTGCCTTTATAGAGCCTAACTTTGCATTCGGCAATTAAGCCTCTGCATGATCAAAGCTGAAAGTACAATCTGGGCCATTATTTGTAAACACTACACACTGCTGTAAACACATTTTAGACATTAAACAGATGTCCTTATAAAGAAAATGTTAAAGGGGGATCGCAGCTTCAAATTAAAAAAGAAATGTGTGTGGTGTGCCTTTACGTTACATACATTAGCCTACAATGTGCAATTTAATTAGAGCAATATTTAAATAATGTATCACATAGATTTTTTTATTTTTGTTTTAAATAACACGTTAAAAGTGTAGTGTGTGTGTGTGTGTGTGTGTGTGTGTGTGTGTGTGTTTCCATATAGCGGCATAGAAAAAAAGAAGCAATATTAACTACAAATATTAGATTCGAGAGAAAACGATGGAAGGGTCATTATTAATATAATTATTTGAAGTTGGATTTAATTACTGCATAAGATATATAGCGTATACTGTTACATCATTCATTTGTAATAATACTTTTTTGTTGTTGTCTATAAACACATGCAACCAGACAAATGTGTCTATTCTGGGTCCACTTCTCCGGTTACTTTGCTTATTAATGTTCTCACTGTGTCTCTCCTCCAGGTGTGGTTCAAGAACCGCCGGGCTAAGTGGAGGAAGCGTGAGCGCAACCAGCAGATGGACCTGTGCAAGAACAGCTACCTGCCGCAGTTCAGCGGCCTCATGCAGCCCTACGAAGACATGTACCCGGCCTACACCTACAATAACTGGACCAACAAGGGCCTCACTCCGGCGCCTTTATCCACCAAGAACTTCACCTTCTTCAACTCCATGAGCCCCCTCACCTCGCAGTCCATGTTCTCCGCTCCTAACTCCATCTCCTCCATGACTATGGCGTCCGGGATGAGTCACTCCGCCGTGACGGGAATGCCCACCCCGGGCCTCAACAACATCAGCAACCTGAACGGGATCGGTACATCAGGGATCAACTCGGCCATGTCGTCATCCGCATGTCCATACGGGCCCCCCGGCTCTCCGTACAGCGTTTACCGGGACACTTGTAACTCCAGCCTGGCCACCCTCAGACTAAAATCCAAACAGCATCCAACTTTTGGATACAGCAGCCTGCAGAGTCCCGGATCCAGCCTGAACGCCTGTCAATACAACAGCTGACGGGCAAACAAGCCTAAATCCTATCTACAAATATAAATAAATATATATGTGTTGAACGGACACGGTGTCAAAGCTTTCAGGCTATACCTGCGGATGGGGGAGGAGGGGGTGGGGGGGGGGGGGGTCAAAGACAACTAAACTGGATTAGTTGCAGACAGATTCAAAAAAAAAAAAGAGAGAAAAAGGATTATGCGGGTTAAATGTGTTTACCGATGAACTTGCACAGCAATTGAAAGGTCCATTTTTGGGGATTTAAAAAATGATGAAGACTTGTTACATTGCTGCATTGTACATATGAAAAAGTGTAAATATATACAGGTCTAACGTATAAAACAGACGATGGGATTTTTTATTTCTTTTTTGTGCTTGCTTGCTTTTGAGGACAGCTTGGGGGGTCTCGATTTACATAAGGTTTTGCAAGAAAAAGATATATAAAGTTTCGTGCATATCATGAATCCAGACTCAATAAGAGAAAGGCAGCCTATATTGTACATATATTATACCGCTTCTGTGTGCTTTCTATTAACAGTTTGCAGACTCCCACCGGCCCGTTTGACTCCATGACGCCTCCCGTTTAGTGATTTTACTTTGAAATGTTTTTACATTTTGTTTGTTGAATAGAAAACCCCGCATGTTTAAACTTGAGTGCAACGTATTTTGTACGATAATGTAAGTCTTTGCAGAGCTAAGTTCATTAGCCTAAAGTGTATACAAAAGGTGATTCAAAGTCCCCATGTGCTTATGTTAACATGTTTGTTTGAATAAACTCCAGGAAAAGAGAAGTTTATTTCAAGTAGCCTATGTTTCAGAGGAGAAAAACCGCAGTGGGTCAGTTGTTTCTCAAAGAGGAGCGACATTAATAACTTTTTGATCCACTAAAGGCATCATTTCAGAAGATAAAGGATTTGTGGGACTAGCCAGGACTTAGTATATTTTATTTAGCTTGAGTTTAATTTTAAACTTTCTTGCACTTTTCATTAGGCCTATATTTGTGGAGAGAAATAATTCCACTACATCTTGCAGACTATCAGATCCCAAGGAATACATTTGATCCTTTAAGCCATTGTTTTATATTGGTATTTGGTGAGTATTAAATCAGTAGGCACATTGCTCGGTGAAGAATCTTAAATTGAAGGCGATTTTTATTTTATAATCTACTTTTTACAATTTCTTTACATTTGTGCATGATACGCTCTCATCACACTATAATAACTCTAACCATATTTCACACCAATCAGAGGTTGAACTAGGCCCCATGTGTGTTGAAGACATTTATATTTAAGCTGCACAAATGCATAACTCTGAAACAAACCCCTGTCAAAATGCTTGAAATAGGCCTACAGAAGAAATCTGCAAGGGCGATTTGGTGACAATCTCGCGCACGTTGGCTATCCAAACAAAATGAATTGCATCAATACCATATCTCGTTTTTTGACACCTGCAGAAATCCCCATATCTATATTACTCACCAGCAGACTGATATTAGCCCACAGCACAAATGGCAGTAATGACTGTGTGCTTTAACTGATAGTGTTCATGATCTATAAAGAGAGGATATAGGAAACACTTGAATAAACCATCAGTTAGACAGGCTTCTAATAATACAGTCTTTCTGGCATCTGAAGAATACTGATTTAGACAGCTACAAATGTAATTTTTTACACAAATAAATATTTGAAGGTGTCTTTTTTGGAAACATGAATCATACATAGTGGTTATAGCTCTATACTTTACCATAACACAATACAAAAATACCTATAAACTCGAACAACAGTTCCGTATAACCTCATGACCTTTCACTGCAACACTAACAAGTGAGTGTTGACCTTGAGGGGGACAATCTTCCTCAAGTATTTTTACAATATTTTTATTTTTCAATCTCGATTTGCATCATGTCAGTGAAATCTTGAGCTTATGCCTAATTTCTTTCTTTCAGTGACTATAATATTCCTATAATATTGCAGCACAGTGCCTTGACTTTGGTGGCTTTTTGTTCCTCTAATGTAACCTAATCTTAAAGTTGTTTTTAGTACTCATAGCGAATGTATGCGCCTTGTTGGAGAATGTCTCCTATGATTTAAGAATTCCCCATAAAAGAAAGTATTTTATCTCCTAATGATATGGCTTTCACAAGAGATCTTCAAAACGTAAAAGTGAGTTGGTTGAAAAAGTAATCCCATTTAGTGGCTCTAAAAATGTTACCTGCTTGGTGTCTTAGCCTTGCATTATTAATAATATATTAGTTTGTCCTGTTGTCTATATAAAAAGTGGCTTTATGTTCATATGCATATTAGATTCAAGATTCAAAGGTTTTAATGTTACATGCACAAAAGCTACAGTGTAGAAATGGCAATGAAATTCTTATGACCCGAGCTCCTCCCAACAATGCAACGTTTTATAAATACAAAAGTACAAACAAAAAATAGTGCATGAAGTCTATATACACGTAAATGTAATATGATAAGAACAGAATGTCAAATTAAATATATTACTTAGGTACTTTTTGTATAAAATAAATGTCTTAAATCTATAATATGGCTACCTGTAAAATTCCATGTAATTCGGGTGCTTTTCATGTGAACTCAGGCTTTTAATATTGCTATAATATTTTACCACCGTTCATAACAAGTCACAACAGTATACCAGCAGCGTGCGCGGACTCAAATTCTTTCTTTGGGCGCGCCCGCGTTTACTCAGAGCGGGCATGCGCACGGGCTGTAATTGCAACTATCGCTATGATTTCGAAATGTTTGACGAGAGGACAAAGCACACTCAAGGCTCATTGTGATTGGTAGCGAAAACAAAGTGCATATACTGTCGTAAAGGTGACCAATAATACTCGTTTCCGGTTATAAATAAGACCACTGTGAACGCGCCTGAACCTGGAGGACAAAGTTCAATAGGCCGTTTTATAGCAGTTAAATATTTGAACTAGGGTTTCTCTGGTAAGGAAATCCCCACTTCTTGGGAATTAGAGAGACTGTGAAAGAAAATAATAGAATACAATACAATGTTGTAATGAGTTGGGCAGTGTTTTATTCAGGGTTCATTCTCTCAAAATGACACACACAATTATAACTTGTGGTATTATCACGTATGTGTTTCTTTGAAGTTCAGCTCTTTCTCACAGAGCTTAAGTTTACAACAGGTTAGATACATAAACAAATAAGGTAAAAAGAAAAAGAAAATATGCTCTGCTTTTTAGTTGAACCTTTTTCATGGTTTCAGATATTTAATCAATTAATCAAATACTCAGCAGATAAATCATCAATGGAAATAATTGTTGGTTGCAGTTCCACACATTCTAGCCCAAAAGCACCACTAGGCCTATATCAACAAGGCCAGATCTGCATTACTTTATGTTGTGGCATTTACTTTTGTCTTGTGCCATTTTATCAAAACTTTTATCATTATGATTTTCATAGGACTTATGAGGTGCACATTCCTTAATAAAGTAGTTTTAATAAGTCAAATTACAGCAAAGTAACATAATCTGAAGTTTCCATTTGAGGTGTTAGTCAATGGGGGCCCAACAGCAAACATTTGCCCTTATCACAGCCATGGTTGCATTTACACTGTAGTATGCATGAGAGAAATCTAGATTGCATAAGGCTCATCCTCCTTTTCAAAAATTAAAGATGTCTTTATTTGGGTGACATAGCCCCCCATTACATATTTCATCAATGTCTTCAAAGGCCCAATTTTGCAAACACCACCGAACATAAAATGACAGAAACTTTTATTTGAAGCCATTACACTTCTGCTGCTGACATCTGAATAGTGTCTGCAACCATGTTCCTACCCTAATTAACAAAACAAGCACCACTAAACCAAGGCCTTCCCTGAGCTTTGACTACAATGCTGCTCAGCTTCTGTTAGTTTTCTGCTGCCAGCACCCTGCAGCAGCATGTGATCCTGAAATATGCACTACAGCTGCTGCATCCATAAACACACCAGGTCCCTATTTAGATCCCAACCTGTAGTTTATTCAGAAGGACTACATAGTCTTTATATTTTAACAATACTGTCTCTGTAATCAAACAACAGCAGCAGGGGTCTATTAAGACAGGACCAGCCTCTATCTCTTATAATGAGGGTGACTTGTATCTCTCAGTGTAAAGGCAGCTGCTGTACCACAAAAACAAAGACATTTCATCTGGTATGACAATGGACCTGAACTGGTGTGAGACACAGCGCAGACTTTCAAATGAACGAGAAAAGCATACACTTACTGTGATAGATGACTTATTTATAGACGAATATATATACCATATTCTAAGTGTGCTTCAAGTCTCTGCAGGTTGATTTTCATACCAGCTTAAATCAATCAAAAGTAATGGCTGCTTGGGGTGAAAAAAGAATTTGGTCCAAATGCTTTAAAAGAAAAAGCTGACGTGATGTGAAATATGTTGTTGAACTTCCTATATGGTCCTTTAAATCTTCACAATGTAGTCCTGAATAGCAAAACTATAGGTTACTTACGTAACCCCAGTTCTCAGAGTAACATGAAGTGAGATGTCTCACTACTATGGGATGCGCCTCATCGCGGAGCAAACAGAAGCATCAATCTCATTTACGCCAA
This sequence comes from Gobionotothen gibberifrons, assembly GCA_943591055.1. Classification (NCBI taxonomy): domain Eukaryota; kingdom Metazoa; phylum Chordata; class Actinopteri; order Perciformes; family Nototheniidae; genus Gobionotothen; species Gobionotothen gibberifrons. The sequence goes on from CALSBZ010046809.1 coordinate 2,663,936, forward strand.
TTCTGATTGGCGGGTGATCTCGACGTCATCGTCAGGGAATCCACCCCCTATAAGTAGCTTGCGCCACGACGCATGCGTCATTCAAAATAAGCACCTCTTCTCGCTTCACCATAGCAAGGAGGGCCGTCTGGTGAGACATCTCACTTCATGTTACTCTGAGAACTGGGGTTACATAAGTAACCTATAGTTCTCATTCATAACACTCCGTTCGATGTCTCACTATGGGAAATCGTAACTCCCGTATTGCCAGACGAGCTTATCTCGAAAATCACCAAACCAACCAGAACCTAACAGGTAGAGCTCTGACTCAGCAGGGCGCCCAGCACTGCTCGGGCCACACTGGGAGCAGAGACGTCTAGCCTGTAAAGGCGGACAAAAGTGAGCAGCGAGGACCAGCCCGTCGCTGCACAAATGTCTTGGATGGAAACACCCTTGAGCAAACAGCCCAGGGTGTAGCCAGACCCCGAGTCTAAAGAGCACGCAACCCGAAGGTGCCCGCAATTTCCGACTCGTATAGGCCAAAGCAATGGTCTCTACCATTCGGTGGGAGAACCGTCGCCTAATAACGGGCCTATCCCTGTAAGGGTTAGCCCAGGACACAAAGAGTTGGTCATTATGACACCAAACTCCCTTGATCTGTCCACAAGAGTGCATAAGCACGGGCTAGACATAGCAAATTCAAATGCTGTTCCCCCGGGGGACACAGCGGCGAAGAAAATTGCCTCAATGTCAATTGGGGTATCTGAACCAACCACCTTAGGATAAAGGTAGGATTGGGCCTCAGCAACACTCTAGTTTGCCCTGGGGCGAACTAGGTGCGTGAAGGATGCACAGTTCTGACTCTGTTCGACGGGTATCACAGATATAGTCTTGTTTTCTATAGGTGAGAGAATCTCTTCTCTCAGAAAACGGGTTGACTCTCTCCGGGCCTGTGAGTACAGAATGCCCGAGAGCGAGGGAGGAGGGGGGGGGTGACATTGGGTCGGAGACCGTAGCCTCGTGTTACTGTCTCGAGAAAGTCCCCGGCAGACATTGTGAACATCTTCTGCTGATTTCTCTTTAGAGTCAGCTGAGATGACATGTCTCCCACCCTCAAAGTCTCAATTTTGTCGCGTTCTCTGGGTCCTTTAGTGACTGAGCACGGTAGTACCCTATTTCGACAATTCCCACCGACACTGCGCATGCGTGTGGTGGTGGTGTTTTTAACAACCTCAATCGTCACTGCGTTTGCACGTGATGGTGGAGGCTTCACAGTACCAGCCGCCACTACGTTTTGCACGTGATAGTGGAGGCTTCACAGCCGCCACCATGCTTGCACGTGATAGTGGTGGCTTCAGAGCCCCAGCTGACACTGCATTTGCACGTGACAGTGGAGGCTCCACAGCCCAGTCGTCACTGCGTCAGCACGTGACGGAGGCGGCTTCAAAAACCCTGACGCCACTGCGCATGCGCCGGCGGCTTTAAAAAAAAACTGTCGCCACTGCGCATGCGCGCGGCGAAGGTGCCTTCACAGACCCGTTCTAATGTCCGCCTTTTGAGAGATGCCGTAGCTGCTCTCAAAAGGGGGAACAATAGGCGGACTGTTTATTGTTTTTTTATTGTCTTTTTATTGCTTTTTCTTTCATTTTTTGAGCTGCGCCCTCGGCCTGTGCCTGGATGCGTCAGCGGAGATGTTTTATACAGAAAAGAACAACAATATTTGACAGACATGTGCATTTGTGCACTTGAGGATGGCGTTGAGGCATCTCTCGAGGCAGGGACACATCTGGAGCTGGGGAACGCAGCTTTGTCACAGAGGGGAGAAGGGGAGGCCGCTCAGGTTGCTCGCTTATTCCTTCCCGTCAGGTGGCTGAGGATCTGGGTCGGTTGCGCCTGCGTGGCTGCTGCCGGAACCGGAGATCTGCTCGGCCAGCTCGCCCCTGTCTCCTGCCTGGGCTGGGGACTCGGGTCGGGCTGCTGTCTCAGCTGCCTCGGTATCATCAACCGAGCAAGGTGAGGGGCATTTCGGGTCGGGGGCTGCCGTGAGACCGTTGTAGGTGGCGGCTGGACCCTCCGAGGAAGACAGAGGTGGAGGGCCTCGTCTTCTCTCCTTTTTGACTCCCATCTCCGCTGTAGTGAGACTAGAGCGGAGCCGAAAATGCCCTCGGGAACGATAGGCATGTCGAGAACATCCTCCTTTTCCCGGTCTGGGAGGTTGGTCAGGTTGAGCCACCTGGCTCTCTCCTGCACCACCATTATGCCCATAATCTTGCCCGTGGCCTGGACCGCGCAGCGTTGTACCCGGAGGCAAATGTCCGTTACCGCTGCAATTTCTTCCCATAAGGCCGGTCCAGACCCGCTCGCCAGATCCTCGCAGAGCTCTGCCTGGTAGGCGGTTAGCAGCGAGGAGATGTTGAGGGCCCTGGCGGACAACGCTGCGGCCTTGTAGGCCCGGTCAGCCAGCGTGGACTGCAGTCGGTCCGCCTTCACCGGTAGCGTGGGGTTCCTGCTCGGTGCGGACGCCATCCTCGGGAGGAGGTGAGCTGCCACCAGCGGATCCATTGGCGGTATGCGGAGCAGGCCGAGCCTCTCCATACCGTCACAGTCCAGGGAGGAGGAACCCTGGATTGGGGCCTTGTTACTGTAGGGACGGTCCCTCCAGGAGACCGACACCTCATCCAGCAACTCTGGAAAAACCGGCAGGAGTTGCCTCTTTCTCCTCGCTGCTTGGGGCACATTTTTCCCCTCGTAGCGGGACCTAGGGGTCTCCTTGGCCATCTCGGGCCATGAGATGTCTAGCCTGGATGCAGCACGTTGGCACACGGCCTGCAGGTCCACGCTGAGACATGGCGAAGCTGGTGTGCTGTCGCCTGGGGGAGCAGCCATCGCTCCCGGCATTGCGGCCCGAGCTGGTGGCGTGAAGATGTCCTCTTCCTGCTCATCCGAGTCGGAGAGTAGGAACTCAGAGGAATCCTCTTCGTTCTCCATGCCTTCCGACTCCAGGATTTCATCCACGATCGCGGCCAAGGTGAGGTCCAGCTGGGAGCCCCAGCTTGGTGAAGCTAGGGGTCCCAATCTCACGTCCCTCGCTGCTACCGAGTTCCAGCCTGACTCAGGGCGGGACTTTGGCTTCACAGCTGCCGCCGTAGATGAACTCCCGACCGACACAGTGCGGGGTTCAACTTTAGCGGTGGGTGCCCTCGTGTCCTGGTAGCCGTCCGGCGCACCAGTGTACACGAGGGATCCCATGCTCGCCAGGTTAGCTCTTTCGGGACAAGCGGGAGCAATGTCCGCACGAGCTGGGGTTATCGACAGCCTCCTGGGCGTGTTCCAGCCCGAGGCAGGACGAGCAGACCTGGTGTGACTTGCAACTGAGTTCCCGGCTCCTCTGGTGTGAGGGAGAGAGGCGTCCATCTTGCCTGCCGTGGTGACGGCGTGGAGAGGGCCCGCTCTTAGCAGGAAAGTTGGCGGGGAAAAAAATCTAACAACTCGTCCTTAGTCCGGAGAAAAGCGACGGCGTAGATTTATTTCCGAAAGGGGTATTAACTGGTGTGTTAATAGCCCTTAATTATTTTCTTCTCTGGTGTGAGAATAGAAGAAAGCCTCCTCGCCGTCGTGGTATCGATAGCGAGGGAGACAAGCTAGCGGCGTGGTGTGCAGCTAGCTTGAAGTCAAAACCTTACCTCTCGATTTCCGGAGAAAAGGAAAAAAGGTGAGGTCGAATGTGGTACTAACTGGTGTGTTAGTACCTACAATCTTCTCTTCGAAGAATATCTAAAGGTAGCTCGCGAGCGCCCGTCGACCGAATTGTTAGCTAGGATAGCTTGGTTCCGTCTGTGGACAGTTAAGCTGCGCGGCTGCCGAAAAAGAGATGTGCTCTGAAGCGAGAAGAGGTGTTTGAATGACGCATGCGTCGTGGCGCAAGCTACTTATAGGGGGTGGATTCCCTGATGATGACGTCGAGATCACCCGCCAATCAGAATTGGCGTATATGAGATTGATGCTTCTGTTTGCTCCGCGATGAGGCGCATCCCATAGTGAGACATCGAACGGAGTGTTATGAATGAGAACCATTTTTTTACAGTAACGTGAAGGTATTTCAAATATAGAACATGCAGAGAAGAGAAAACTATTTCACAGGAAAGTGAACCAACAGGCTAAATCCTGAGTTGCTGCTCACCTTCGCTTGCTTTTGGATACATGTCGCCATGGGACTCACCTCACAAACACTTACTCAAGATGTTGTATGTTTTTCATTTGTTTCAGACATACTCTGGGTTAAAATTATCAACCTTTCTAGCTTTCACTGAACAGAATGGACACACCATTAAGTCACTGTTTGGTGAGGTGTATGTTATTGCAGTACAAGCAAACCTCCAAAATGTAATTCATAATAAACTTATGGCAACTGCCAAAGAAGAGCGAAACAAGACTGACCAATCCTGAAATAAATGTTAACAATTTAAAACCCATGAATTACAATCAGCACGACTCTGGATGCATTTTTTCCTAGTATAGATGCCAATATATGAAGTTGTGTTTTTGTATAATGTGCATATGCTAAAGACAACCTAATTAGCATTATGAATGTTGTGATATAGTAAAACAACTTGAGTATATCCTTAGCTAGCAATCAGGTGTGTGGGCAAAACACTCACCTTCATAGTTCCCATAGTTCCCACTACTCATATTCCAGCTTCACTATGACTTCATATCGCTCAGTAAGCACATATTGCACCAGTATCAACTTTGCTGATGTTAGCATTTTGATATAATAGCACCCTTGACAAAAGAAAACACCACATAGCCCTTTTTTAAGCATTGGCCTGTTGTCTATACCAATAGATAATCAGTGACTATTTAAGCAACTGTTTCCAAGTTGTAGAATATGATTGCTTTATAGCCGAAAAAGGGCAGTGGAGGTTCTTCTCTACTTTTTGGCACTACATGTCATGAGCAGTGTGTATGGACAGATTACTGAATGGGCCTACCAGGCCCAGGCCGAAAGCCCCCCTGGACTTTCAACAACAAAATGTACAAAAAAAAGTACAAAAGTACAAAGCATGAAGAGACTCAAAATGGCCACAAACAAACAAAACAACTACAAAGCAACTACAGAAAAACTAATTGCAACTAAAGGACCAAAACAAAACAACTATAAAGTATTGGCCTATAGCGGTGGTGGGGCATTTTGCATGTCTTTGCCAACGGATCCATTGTCTCATTATCTTTCCATAACTTTGTGTATTAATTAGGGCCGGGACTCGATTAAAAAAATTAATCTAA
>CALSBZ010046809.1:2679200-2757627 GCA_943591055.1 Gobionotothen gibberifrons
TGTGTGTGTGTGTGTGTGTGTGTGTGTGTGTGTGTGTGTAAAGCAGGAGGGGGGTGGCTCTGAAAGTTTGGTTAACACAGGGGCTCAGTTTTAGTTGTAGGACAACTTATTCAACACAAGCAGAGCAAGGCCCGTAACGAGAGGCAGAGGCTTGAAGGAGCTTTGGTGGAGAGGAAGCCCCCGACAGAATATAAAAAGGGGGATCAGCCTCAGAGAGCGGAGGGAGCTGTCTGAACAACAGCAGCGCTCTCCTCAGTCTCAAAATTGGACCTTAAGTCCTGAAGCTGTGTGGACGCTGCAGCCTTTTCTGGTGTAATGCGGTTATTGTCTGTGGTCAACCACAACTTTGCCGTGTCATTTGTCTCAAGTTTGTGTCATCTTTATTTTGTTGCATTATATCACACACATTTATTTATACAAAGAAAAATACTTAAATGGTAATTTAAGCATCTTTCAAGCAAAACCTTTGACAAGGAATGCTTTTTTAATATGGCCTTAAAACAGTTGCTAAATCTACAGTCTGGGACATTTATGTGCTCATTATGATTTTGAATGAACACACTATCCTGGCTTTTAGATATCTGTAAGACTGATTGCTGATCCTTTCCAACTGATTTCTTAAGACATTTTCTTTCCTCTCACACAGACATGTAGAAAAGTCACTGAAAGGTTAGGAGAACATGAATGCGACAAAATAGCCCCCATTAAGAACGTACCATTGAGTGAATGCTGCAGATATTCACTATGAATGTGATAATATAATGCAACATATTGATTAACAGAGCAAAGTATCCTATTAAATGATAATGTTGTGAATCCTTACATCCTTTTGACTTTCAGAGTGCTATTTGGACTTCGACACGCACGCGAGTATATTGAAAAAAAATTTAGAGTGAAATTATCACATTTTGGTAGCCATTTTGAATCTATCGTCGCTGTTCCATTACACAAGTTCTCTTGAAGAATGGTTAGACTCTGAATTACTGGAAAGCTATTCATTCATCTGCCTCTTTAACCAATAAATAAACAGTTTTGTGCACTGACAGATATTTACCTTGTTAAACGTTTCTATTCTTAGTTTAAAGGTCGGTCTTGTTCACTTTGTAGGAGATAATCTAGATAATAACAAGCAATTTTTCATTCCCAAACACAACTTTTGAGGCATTTTTCCCATCGCTGTAAAACTACACGTTTGTGGAGAAAGTTGAAATGCCATCATTGTCAACTTCAGCTAACATAACACAACAGTTGAGAATGCACAGCTCACCTCTCCTATCCAAACTGCATCTTTCGGCTACCAATTTCACTTGTGTCGCGTAAATGTTTCCACATTGTCCACCAAAACATAAAGCAGATGGTCATCAGTAAACATACATAACATAAGGCTTAAAACGTAAACAATATCAGGGACTGCAACTTAAAAACAAGCCCAAATCCAACGAAAATGTACAGTATTAAACAGATGTTTCCACATATGATTGCAGGGATTTTCACTGACCAAAGTGACTCCAGACAGAGGATTTCACTTCTCAAACCTGATTAAACATCACCGGACTTGATGAGGAAAATAACTCAGCAACTTTTCAGACCACTGCCACCGTCAACGCAGTTTACCCACATGCCACAGATAAATTAGCTGCTAAAGCATCTAACACTTTCCACTTGCTGTAATCATGGAAAATAAACGTAGAAATCCAGCTGTCATGTTCTTTTTGAGTTCATTTGCAGCTATGAATGTCCCTGTGTGTCATGTATTTAGCTCCACTTCAACAAAGTGCCACTGTGGATTTGCAGAGCCATAGACACACCTCTACCGCCCCCTAAAGACCACAAGAGGAAGTGTTTCAACGCACAGAGGGGATTTGTTATTCTCATTATAAACTCTCGGGGATCTGATTTCTTCGAGCCCATCACTCGCAGATAAGTGGCGAATGGAAATCAGCCAGCATGTCACTCCTCATCTCAATTCTCCCCTGGTAAAAGCCCTTTAAGAACAGCCATAAAAAACAAAGCTACAGTATGTAAAAATACATGGAGGGAGAATAAAAGACAGCGAAAAAGAAGAACAGAGAGACAGACGGAGAGAGAGTTGCCAACATGTAAAATTGGAACAACATGAGCCCAATAACATGGGGCACAGAATGGGAATAAGAGACAGAGAAAAGCAGAGATTGGGAAAGGAGTGTGGCAAAGAGCAAGAAAAAAAAACAGAAATGCACATCGACCAGAAGGAATGATGGGGTTGTTAGTGGTTTGTGAACCAGATGAAACATTTTAACCAATTTGATTGTTTGTGAAAGAAATCATTCTGATCGAAACCTCAATTGCTGCCAACTGGACGCCTGGCGTGTCTCAGGGTAATGCAGTCTGACGTGTCGGGGTAAGAGGAGAGGCTTTAGAGCCAGGAGGAGTCGATGGGGGAGGTCAGCGCTTGGCCCCAAACTTCAAACACGGGGAAGTGTAAAAACAGACTATGTTAGGGGCTAAAACAACTAACGGCAGGATTAGAGGAAGTCCGCTAAGTGGTCTTGTTGAGATGTTGCAGTTTAGGTCGTCCAATACAGGACTGAGGAAAGTGGTAGGCTGCCTACCAATACTGTACTGTCAAATGTATAAATTAAAAGAAAAGGTTCAAAAGTGTTATGAAAATGGACTTGGGGACGAGAAAAGTTCACAAAGGCAACTGTGTACTATGGTGACGATAACACCAGAGCAAGCATTTGTTAAAAAAAAGCTGTGGAATATTTTTGAAATCTCCCAAAAAAAGTTAAGTAAGTGAACCTTGAGTTTTTACTATTTAAAAATAATACTGTAATTTCTCAACAAGATTGTTTTAAAAATAATTTTTTCAAAAGTTTCAATGTTAACCCATCAGGGCAACATAAAAAATAAACCTACTAAAACACACACATTTTAAATGTATGTCCTACATAAATGCACAACTTTAGGAATTTTCATTACGTTTTGGTATTTTTGTCATGTGATCTCATGATGGATGGGCCATTTTGAGGGTTTGACACAAAAAAAACATTAACTGATTATAGAAAAATATGCTCATATTCCTCAGTATCATTTCCGTATGGCAATACTGTAATATATCTAACTGTATAGATATCTTACAGTTTTGGTATAGCATTGCAACAAAACTGTACATTCCATTTTAAACGGAGAGCAAAGACCAGGATTGGGCCAAACAAATTTGGTTTTTCAAGTACTATAAATAACCACAATTTAAATACAAACAACTTTTTTGCTTATAGCAACGTAAAGTTACAAGACTTTAAATACTGAAGCGTCCAGCACGCCCTGTCGTAATTAGCACCCCATGCTCAACCAATTATTAATGAGTTGGAAAGAATGGCCTTTTCTTTCTTATAAACAACCTTTTAAATGTCATCAGTGCTCTACTTTGCAGGTTGGAACCAAAAGAATCCAACGAAAGCAGAGAGGAACCTGTCTGCCGCTACACCTGCAACCAATCAGCATATAAACACAGATGAATTTGTGTTTCCGATGGTTAGCGAGATGGTCGTGCGTCTGGCGGTCTGCATTCTGATCCCCATCAAATAAACTTAGAGCCACTTTACAACAGCCCCCTAAAGACCAGAGCAGCAGAACGCAGAGGGCAACTGATTTCCCCCAAAAAAGATGACAGTTTGATAGCAGACTCTACCGGCCGTCTGGAAAAAAACACTGAAGCAGATGTCAGCTGCCAGTGTGTTTTCTCTGTCATTATGAATTTAATTAAATCCCATATACACACTCTAACCAGATGCACAGTGATGCAAATTATGTCCTATGTTATGATCCCTGTGATTATGTATGACTGGTAATCTTGTCAATAATGCCAAAATTGTATAATAAACAAAAACAATTGTCATTATCTGCTTGTTAAAGTGTTTTGAAAAATCCTTTAAAATTGCTGCTCACCCATTTACATTTGTGTCTGTGAAAACATCATAGTGTATAACTAGCATAGTTCTAGTACATTAAATGCACTGTTATGATGCATTATAATGTGATTGAGTGACTCTTAGTAATCACTGTTGGCTTGATGTAAAGATTTATTTTAACATGTGTTGTCCTTGCATGGATTCAATGATTATTATTATTTTTCAATTTACCTAAAGCAACCAACAAACACTAATTACCTTATGATGCATTATGACAGTGATTATAATGCATTAAAAACATATGACAACAATTCTTCAAAACAAAGGTATAATAAACTATGATGCTTGCAAAAAGATAATGTCACCGAGTGACAATTGTGAAGTATCATGATATATGACCTTGTAAGTGATTATATCAGTGACTTTTGTAAAGTGTCTTTGTGTGTTTGTAAAGCGATATATAAATTACATATATTATTATTACTATTATAAGCTGCTTGATGATGATTTACCTGCTGCTACACACTATGTTCTTCAGCATTGGCAAAAAGTAATTTATATTGTACATTTCCCATTTGTGGGACAAATAAAGGAATTCGGATTCTGATAACCTTAAACTCAAATCTGAATCGTAAAAAGAAACAAATGAAGTGACAAAAAAAGTCAACCTGCATTGACACACACATGTCAGAGGTACATCAACATAAATACACACAGTCACACACACACCTGATTAAAGGTTTTGAAGTGAAGTTCTTTGAAGATGGCATCACGGTCCTTCACCTCCACCCATCCCGCGGTCCTGAGCTCCTTTACCTGCTGATCCCGGTCTGCAGGGGACAGCCAGTGGGAAGACTGGACACAAACATACACAAAAGTATTAATGTTAATAACTTCATTTTGTAAACCTTGTCAACAACTTATTCTGTGTTAATTCTCTTTTCTCAATATGCTGTGGTGTGCTCAATAGGTTGATTTAATGTTGTTTTTGTATCAGTTTCAAACAACATCTTATCTCGAAAACTAATATTTTAAGCGACAAAGTACATAATCTTGGTTTTTTTTAATCTGACAAAACGTCATTTTTATCAAATAGATTTGATTTATAAAATGAACTTAAAGTTTGAGATGTGATTCATAATACTCAAATGTCATCTTCATTCTGTTAGGCCTACCTGAGTGTTAATAGTGCTGTGTCCGCAAGGTGGCAGTATAGCATCAATAGTGTGTACTTCAGAAATTACACAGAAGTACACAGAAATTGTACAAAGTAAGTTAAACAGTTAAATACATATTATGTAACAAATACTAATTAACTGTATGAGCGTGACTATCATCAATATGAGGTTGAAATCACATCTGTACAGTAGAAAAGCATACTGAACGCCATTATCATTGGAGAATTCAAAATGAAAGTTGTATAACATTTAGACTTTTCTTACTTGTTGCAAACACTATACAATTCGGCACGTTTATAATCGCAAATGAACACATAATAGGAGTCCCATATGATGAAATAAACAGTAGGATATATAGCACGAATTAATTCTCACTCAGTTAAAATGTCATGATAATATTGCATGCAACAGCCGAATTGAAGAACAGCTCCGAAACTATTAAAACATTCCAGAAATGCTGCAAAAAAACCTGTGTTCAGAGTGTTTTGATTGGAGTTTGGCGTAATTACTTCTCCATAAATAACTATGCGTCTTGCATGGAGCTATGGACACTTACTAGCCTACTTCAGAGCTATATACAGGTGTGCATTTCTTAACTGTCTCATGAAATTAGACACTGCATAACTGCAGCTTCACATTGTCAACACAGGTCGGATGCTAATGCTAACACCCTGTCTCTACAGGCAGCCCTCACCTCTTTAGACGAGTGGTTCTTGCTGAGCCCGGACAGCATTAGACTGCTCCGTATTAACACACGGTTACAGGGCCTCAGACCACACATTAATACAGACATAACTGACCCTGTGTCAGCTTTTATCCTCTTTCCAAAACCACCTGCTCTCCTGTTTCCTCTCCTGTACTCACACACTCTACCATAGCTGTTCGGATAACTGCCTGATTAAAATCCAAATGTTCTAAAGGAGTCTGGGTATGGCTAAGTTAAAACTCCATACAGGTCTTGCAAACCAGATATTCTAGTCAATGCTTTAGCAATAATACTGTATGTGATTATGGTCATGCTAATAAAGCTATTTGAATTGAGTTAATAATGACAACATGCAGTGGTAGAAGAAGAACTCAGATATTTTACTTGAGTAAAAGTAGGACTACTACAGTGTAAAAATACTCAGGTCAGCTACAGGTAAAAGTCCTGCATTTAAAGGTAGGGTAGGTAATTCACTTCAGAAACACTTTTTGTTATATTCCATGGAATGCTCTTAACATCCCGATAGCAATGAATAAATTAAATGCTTTGACAATAATATATACAAATATTTCTTCTGTGGAAGCCGTGGCGCTGTAAAAAGCAAGTCCAATTATCTGACTCAGCCCGCAGATTTTTTTCGGTTGTGTACTTTCAAATTCTAGCTTACTCGAGCTGGTTTCTCCATTCTTACCTATGATTCTTACCTACCCTACCTTTAAGATCTTATTTAAGTCAAAGTAAAATAATATTGACATCGAAATATACTTTAAAGTACCAAAAGTAAAAGTACCTATAGCTCAATTCAGTATCATATTAAAATACTGGAATATTATTTGTTATGCATTATGTGTTCATCACAGCTGTTGAAGGTGGAGCTACTTTTAATTACTTAGTTTAAATACAACTGCTGGATATCTTAACCTATAATTAATCATCACAATTTACTATATTTTTGCGTTAGCTAATTATCTGAATCTGTAAAGTAACTAATTTAGTCAAATAAATGTAGTGGAGTAAAAGTACTATATTGGCTTGTAAAATGTGTTGGAGTAGAAGTATACGTTAGCATGATAAAAGTACCCCAAAATCGTAAATACAAAACTTGAGTGCATAACACCACTGACATGACAATCTGTTATATTTAAGCAGGATTTTAAAGTATATGATATCCCACTGAAATAACCTTTGAAAAGGCTTTTTCATCATTTGTAAAAGCGTGTATAATTTCTGTAAGCACAAAATGGTATGCATTGGAAAACATAATTATTGTTCTTATTTTTCAATACTGAGAGCCATGTTCATCTCTGAATATTTTGTTCACATTTCTACATATCCTTACCTCTCTTACATCTGCTCAGCCCTCCACTTAAAATAAAATATAATGCAGTTTGTCACATACTCATTGTATACATTTTTCTTTGTTTCTTTTATATATTTATATTTATATTTGGTGAAAATACTTGTCTTTATTCTTTTGAATGTTAAATACTTAGAAAAAATATTTTCTCTTTATAACCGTCTATTTTTGATCTTCTCTTACAACTTATTTCCTTATGTTGTGTTTAAGTTTGCACCCACATACACCAAAGCAAAGTCCTTGTATGTGTAAATGTACCTGGCAATAAACTTGATTCTGATTCTTCTGATACATTCTTGTTATTTTCTTTTTAATGAAATTAGTAAACTAAACTCCATTGCAGCTTTTCCTTAATGTGACCCTGCTCATACCTTATTATAGCAGCTGTTTTCTTCATGATATAAACAATATTTAATAAGAAATAAGAGAATAGAAAAAGCACAAGCCCTGTCTTCAAACATAGCCAAAAGCCCTGAATGGTTAACAGCTGCAAATCAATACATTATTTATTATAAATCACAATTGCTCACACACTTGAAACATAAGCAAATTAGCAACTGTTAATTTAAAAAAAAGAACTAAGTTGTTTGCACAGAGTGACTTGAAGTCTGTCTGTGTTTTCAGTCCTGATGCTCGTGCTCCTGTCCCGGTATGAGCCAGCGGATGCTGTCCGTCCGCAGGATGGCGTACGTAATGAAGCCTGTGATAAAGAGGACAGAGAAGACCAGCAGCCAGTCGATGCTCTTCACCGGGACGCTGGGGAGTGGGCCGAGGCGGTCTGTATCCGTCACGTTTTTGTCAGAGCCGATTTCAAACCCTTGAGCACAAAAACAAATGATCAGAAAATAAAGCAGGCTAGATATACTGGGATTATAAACCATAAAAAAACACTAACAAACCACACAAATTCAAACATGTTTTTTATTTTGTACATATGGAATCATCTTTTTGCCATAAAAAGTGTCCTCAAACCACACACATTATCTTACAAACACTTAAAGACACAGTCCAATTTTGTGGGGGATTCTGAGAAGTCAAGTGTCAGATATTCAGGTGTAGCAGCAAAAGGTAGTTTAGTACTTTAGTCCACGTTCGCAAACATGAGAAATACCTTGTTGACTGCACTTCCAGTCTTCTTACAATGATGGTACAGATCCAGTAGCTGTCGGCTAATCCCTGCTGTTAACCTGGACATAGTTGTAGGACCTGATAACCTGATTTTAGGACTGTGTTTTGGATTATGAATACAATATGTATCATGATACAAGGGTTATGATGCAATATCTTGCAATATAGTAAGCAAGGTGATATATTGCTGTACTTTTCTAAATCTAACGTTAGGAAAACTAGCATAGCATTGATAACATACCTTCATATGAAGGAAAAGTTTACTTCATGCAATCATAACGGTGGGATCTGCTTTTGCAATTATCAAAGTCCTTTCAACATTTATCATCATAGCTCTGCTTTAAGAGGGCACGCAGAATGAGAGGGCGATTATTTTGGAAAACTAAATGAAGTATTATGCGAGTTAATATTACTTAGTTCCTGAGAACCTTTGTGTTAACCTTCATTTCAAATTATGATTTCATCAAGTGCGGTCACCAACAGGAACTGATTAATTGAAACTAAACCAGCTAAGAGCAAGCCTTATCTTCAAACAACACTAAACTTGCTTGTCTCTAACCTAAAACCGCATTATTGTAGACTGTTTCTATTTAGTGTGTACCTGTCTGGTTAGCGATGAAGGAGGTGAGCGTCTCCAGCGTTCGGTCCGTGTGGTTGAAGCGGGCCATGGGTTTGGCCCCCTGGAACAGCAGGATGTTGGGCACTGCCACGGTCCCAAATCTGGTGGAAAGGCTGGTGGACCAAAAATGGGAACAAACAAGACACAAAAATTACAAATGAAGTTATAGTTTTAGATATGGTCAGTATGCAGTATATTTGATCTTAACAACAAATTATTCCTAACATTATTATGTTTTAGTTAAGAGTTTGGCGGCGATTATGTGTTCATCTGCATTATATTCCACGGTGTTCCTACATTTCAGACATTTACATACATGAGGGTATACAGAATATAGCACACACCTCTCAATGTATCACATTCCATCACAAACGTACCAAAACCTTATATACAAGGTTTACAACATTTAGATTTATCTTGAAATCTTTTTTTTATTTTCTCTAAAAATAAGACAATCCAACAAAGGGAAAATGTCATTTTTGACGAAGTTGTTAAAACCAGCACTGGATAACCTTTTTCGATGGAGCCATGATCTAATTAGACAGTTTACTAGTTGCGATAAAATAGTGAGTTGTAATTCTGCCAGGTATAAGCACATTTTACTTAAGCTTAAGACCATAAAGAACTCATAGAAATTAGAAATCTCAAATGCCCCTATAAAGTGGGCTTTTACAATGAGATGGGAGGATACACATTAATATCAGAAGAATAATCACCTGCTGTGGTGCGAGGCATCCAGTGCCAGGAAATGCATGCTGGGAAAAGCCCGGGGCAGGGCGTTGAAATGAGGTGCCAGCCCGGCAGAGAACTGGCACCAGGCGGTGAAGAAGAGCACCACGGAGCACTCTGTGCCGTTAGCATTCAGGAAGTCCATCAGGTCCTGAGAGAAGAGAGGAACAAGAACAAAGACTGAGGGAGGGAGGGATCCTTCTCCTTTAAATATGAAGCATCAAATCAGCAAAGTCTGATCACATCTTTTACAAAGTCTGGACCAAAAATAATGTTGCCCTCATACAGTAGGTTTGAAGAAAATATTGCAGAAAAGCACAAAGATGTAACATAAACGGATAAAAACCAACCCCTTGTTTGAGTCCACCTACTAGTACTATCAGCACTGCACATCAAACACTTGATATTATAATACAATGTAATGAACAGCATGTTATTATATGGTGAATATTTAGCTTTAAACCTACAGTATTAGGTCTATAAAAATGAAGAAAAAATTATTCGACTTCTACTAGGATTGAGACAATAATACAAAACTGATTTTTGTATTATTATAGTAGCCTTCTGATTGTAATGAATGGATGATTAATCATATTATGGCTTGTTTAATAAATGTGTCTTTAACATAAGGAAAAACTCAATAGCATTTGGAATTGAACAGTTCTCATAGCACTCCTCCAGGGCATGTTTTCTGTTTTCTTTTTTGTATTACTGTCGTATTTTATTCCATTTTATTTATATGTAAATACTGCTATATTTTACTATATTTCTTATTATTTTTTGATGTTATTTTTTATGTATGCACCATAACATCAAGTCAAATTCCTCGTATGTGTAAACCTACCTGGTAATAAAGCTGTTTCTGATTCTGATCATCATACCTGTGAAGCGTTGAGGACCTGCACACTGAAGTTGTCCATTCCTGTGGTGTTCCTCTTATCGCAGGTCACCTTGTATGTCTTGGCGGTCTCTGTGGTGTTCTGCTCCTCGGTTGGCGTTGTGTCCACACGCACTATGTCAAGAGTAATCTGGAGGTACACATTGAAAGAGAAGTCAACTTCTGAACTACTGCTCTTATAATAAATAATAATAATAGATTTATTTTGTTAGCGCTTTTACAGGTGTGCCTGTATGCCTACACTTTTCACTCTGATCATTTTAACTGAACTTAGCCTAGTCTATCCAAGCATGCTTCAGAATGTCACCAAAATTAAGTTCCAATCTTAGGCAGAAAATAGGTAAAGGTAAAGAAATGCAGAAAATCTTCACATTGGAAAATCTGCAACCAGAGAACAATTGGTATTTGTGTTAAAAAAAAATACTTTCATGATTAATTGACAGTTGCCATTGTTTCAGCTCACTCTACTCTTCAAACTGCAATGTACAACTGCTATTGGAGTTACAGTGCTCCCAGTTACCTGCTGTGAGGATTCGTCGCTCCTCTCCTCCAGTGACTCGCCTGCAGCAGCCAGCTCAGGGGAACCACACTGGGCACTGTCCTCATCAGAAGGCGGGAAGAAGCCTGACTGTATCACATTTTTGGGGAAAAGGGACTCGATGTCAGATCGATCGATGGGGGTCTCGGTCCCCATCAATGCATCTGCGATCTCAGCGGTCTTGAACTGCCTCTTTGGTAGAGAGTCCGGTTCTTCTGACTCCACAAACTTAGGGCTGTTCTCCAAGTCGGATACTGCATCTTCTGACAGACTGAGCTCCAGTGACTCATGATTTTCTGGAGAAAAAAAGTCATACATAGATCAAAATCAGTACATTAGATAGATATAAACATCATCAGATTACTGCTACATTTCTAAAAAAGTGTGGATTACTAGCAGGAATACAATGTCACTAAAAAAACAACTAAAAATATATAATATAATATTTCTGCTTTTTTAAAACTGTAGTATGTGCTCATGTGTTTCATTGTTGGTGTATAGGCTACTGCCTGGGTATGCTTAATGAAAGGCAGGTTTTCCTATAAATAAACTCATTTTGATCCTAAATATCTTTATTGTTCTTCTTTTCTAAGGTCACATTGCTCTGTTGTCTTGCATAATACACTCGAGTAAAAAACATCTTATTGATTTTTATTTTGGCTTTTATTTATTTGCATTGCATTTGATATTGAGGTAATCCAAAAGTAACGTTGGGTTATTATATTACTTTTATATTTTGATACCCAGGTTTTCTTTTACAGGTAACTGGTCATTTTAAAGTAAAATGTTGATGTACTTTTACTTTACTTGAGTATTTCAATTTGATTCTACTTTCTACTTCTACTCCACTACAATTCAGGGGTAAAAAGTGTACTTTTAACACTTACATTTATTAAATTTACCATATTTTGTGTAATGATGTGAATCATAATCAACCCTTAAATACACCTGGAGTTACATTTACATGCTAACCTGCAGCATACCAAGTCATTAAAACTAGCTGGACCTTTACCAGCTTTGATAAACACCTTCATGCATCAATATAACACTGTGAGTTCGAAGTGTTATTTAACATTAACAATTTAGTATAATAACCAGTCACATGTTAAATAACACTGTTAGGTCGCAGTGTTTTGCTAGCACTGTTTAGCTAACAAGCAGCTGTCAGTCTCTTACCTTGTGCGATCACAGCCGAAAGCCTTAAAACATCCGAAAGACATAACACAAATAATAAAACATACGAGATGTGAAGCTTATTTAAAGTAGCCGTCATATTTTTCGATTTCAGCCTGGTGCAAATATGAACGGTTATCACGACATGGTGCAATTTTTCAGCTCTTAGGAAATAATGTTCCGAGCAATGGCGGAAGAAAATAAATGTAACACAACCGGGCATTAAGACATCTATGCTTCCGGAGGCAGAAATGTTTTTACGGGGAAATAACTCCATGGATGTAGTATAACTCTCTTAACATTTCCATGAGAAAAATACATTTATAGATACCATTTGCTGCATGTATCTCAGTATTACAACTGGACAAAAAAAACTAAAATATTGTAACGTCTTAATACAAATGTAACATTATACTCATTACATATTGTTAGAAAAGTTACTAGGCTACATGAAGTTATTGCATAACGTCACAAGATTTGTATTGATTTTCAGGTAGAACTGACTTCTCCCCCCCGACAAAACACACACAACTGTATTTACAGGCTAGGCTCCTCCTGCTCAAAGTCTACGCAGCTCAGACGTTCCCCCCCCCCCCCCTTTCACAGATCTCACAGTTTAAAGACGGGTGTACGCACCATGTGGTGGCACCATAGACTGTGTATATATAAAGGGTGGCACGAGTGCTGAAAAGCCCATACATTGTAGATCAGTGATTCAACATCAGGGAATTCGCTTTTCTCTGGAAGACATTCACTGTCGTAGAGGAGAAATGGCGCAGCAAGTGAGTCTGGGTCGGGAAAAACTGAGCTGTTCGATCTGTCTGGATATTCTAAAGGATCCTGTAACTATTCCCTGTGGGCATAATTATTGCATGAGCTGTATTAAAGACTGCTGGGGTGAGGAGAATGAGGAGAAAACCTACAGCTGCCCGCAGTGCAGGCAGAGCTTCACACCGAGGCCTGCCCTGGTGAAAAATACTATGTTTGCAGAGTTAGTGGAGGAACTGAAGAAAGTAGGGCTTCAAGATGCTTCACCTGATATTTCCATTGCAAAACCTGGAGATGTGGTCTGTGATTTCTGCTCCGGGGTGAAGTTGAAAGCCTTCAAGTCCTGTCTGGTGTGTATGGCCTCTATCTGTGAGCAGCACCTCCAACCTCACTTTGATGTAGCTCCATTAAAGAAACACAAGTTGGTTGAAGCCACCTCAAAGCTTCAGGAGAACATCTGCTCTCGTCATGACGAGGTGATGAAGATTTTCTGCCGCACTGATCAGCAGTGCATCTGTTATCTCTGCTCCATGGATGACCACAAAGGCCATGACACCGTCTCCGCTGCAGCAGAGAGGGCTAACAGGCAGAAGGAGCTCGGGGTGAGCCGGGGAGAAGTCCAACAGAGAGCCCAGGACAGAGAGAAAGACGTCAAGGCGCTTCAACTGAGGGTGGAGGCTATCAATCGCTCTGCTGATGAAGCAGTGAGGGACAGTGAGAAGATCTTCACTGAGTTCATTCATCTCATTGAGAAAAGAAGCTCTGAGGTGAAGCAGAAGATCAGATCCCAGCAGAAAACCCAAGTGAGTCAAGCTCAAGATCTCGAGGAGAAGCTGCAGCAGGAGGTCACTGAGCTGCGGAGGACAGACGCTGAGCTGCTGCAGCTCTCTCACACCGAGGACCACCTGCATTTCCTAAACAACTACCCCTCACTGTCACGTCTGAGTGGGTCTGAAGATTTACCCAGCATTGATATCTGTCCTCTGCACTTATTTGAGGATGTGACCGCGGCGGTGTCAAAGACCAGAGATAAACTGCAGGATGTTGTGATTGAGGAGTGGGAAAACATCTCTCTGGCAGTGACTGGAGTGGATGTTTTAATGACCCAAGCAGAGCCCAGAACCAGAGCTGAATTCAGGAAATATTCTCAGCAAATCACATTGGATCCAAATACAGCACACAGGCGGTTGTCATTGAGGGACGGAAACAGCAAAGCAACATTAATGAAAGTAGATCAGTCATATTCTGCTCATCCAGACAGATTTGTTGAACATCGGCAGGTCCTGAGTACAGAGGGTCTAACTGGATGTTGTTACTGGGAGGTGGAGTGGAGCGGGAGAGCTTTGATAGCAGTGGCATACAAGGATATTAGCAGAACTGGGAAACATGATGAATGTGGATTTCGATATAATAACAAATCTTGGGCATTAGATTGTAACAGTGGTGGTAAATATACATTCTACCATAGCAGTGTTTCTACTCCCGTCTCAGGCCCTCATTCCTCCAGAATAGGAGTGTACCTGGATCACAGAGCAGGTTCTCTCTCTTACTACAGCGTCTCTGACACCATGACCCTCCTCCACAGAGAGCAGACCACCTTCACTCAGCCGCTCCATCCTGGGTTTTGTCTTCCAGATATGTTTGGTGGCACAGCTCAATTGTGTGAGCTAAAGTAGTGTCATCTCTCTACAGTTAATGTTGAGGTGTGTCTGCACTCCAGAGAGCAAACATATTATACCGTGATGTTCTCTTTTGGATCTTTTGCCTGTGTATTCCGTACGTTGTATTTTGGAAACATTTTCATTTCACACTATGTTTGGAAATATACTACATTTGTAAAATGTCTAAACTGATTTGATATAAACAGGAGTTATTATGTAGAAGAAAAAAAGTGTAATTATGTATGAATGTATTTGGAAATGTAATAATATGTAACATATTATTTTGTATGCTAATGGTGTTTATACTGCATTCTATGTTGCTCTAGTTCTGATAATATAAATGCCATCTATTTTGTTAGAGTGACCGCAAAAGTATGGGTACAATTTTAAATGTCAAATTGTTTGAAATAGCTTGTTAATCTTCTTTTTAAGGGTATCTGTATTTACAATTTAGCACGCTTTAGGAATCATTTCTAAAAAGTGTATGTTCATAACTGTACAAATAAATACATAAATCGATCAATTGTCAGCAAACTTCTATTATTTAAAAAAAGAATTACTTGGTTTTAAGTAAGTTAGTAAGTTAAAGTTTTTTTCTACTAAGTATCAATCATTCCGTTTTTAAGATATTTCGGTAACAAAAAAACCTGTAGATAAATCAGTCAGATAAACCCTATTTGTGAAATGCTGGTTCTTTTGCAAAGGAAAGTATTTCAAGACAATATTTCAAAGTGTGTTATTTTCTGATTTATTACACAACTTTTGAACATTCCACAACAATCATGCAGGAATAAAATAGGAATTAGAGAAAGCTTTACAGGCTTCACATTGTCTCAAAAACACTCGATAGGTGAGTTAAAGTTTGGGAAATCATCACCTACAGACAACATACCATGTGTTGCTTTATTGCTGAAGATGGTGGGAAGAGTTCATCACATGGGAAAAGGAAATATAACAAAGTATGAATTTGTGTGCATTGATTTAACTTACAGCTTAATGACAGGAATTGCTATAAATTAAGCATATTAGAGTCTTTAGGTAAACCAACTTCCATAAACATCCTTATCCCTTTTGTGTTGTCCTCATTCAGAGGTCCATATCCAAAATGTCAGTTCAGTTCAAATGTCGGTCAGAAAGAAAAAAGTACTTTGCATGACATGCGTTCCTACAGCTTTTCCCAAAGAATTTAAACTCAGTGAAACAGACGTACACAGGGTGCTCTGAGTTGACTCAGACACCTGACAAAATCAGTCATTACACTGTTAACATGTGAAGGTATTGGCTCTTTAAAACAAATCTGGCAACAGTGCAGAAAAACTAATACCTCCGATAATAGGACAAAAGTGTTGTGATGTTAAAGTCCTGCTTTAATTGTTACCCAAATCTTAACCATGTCAAACAATGTCTCTGTACTATTAACATTTGTATCTCAATTATTTTTCTTTCCTCAATCTTCTTAATAAGATTGAACTCCAAAAGCCGAAGACATTTTTGGGAATATTAATTAACATTAAAATAAGGACCAAGATCTGCAGATGAAAGATTGTATGGATTTACAGAAATTAGTGTTAGAGAAACTAGCTCCTGTTCCACCAGCAACACCTCCTGGGAACTAACGCTGTCACAAAATAAACGTTGTTTATGTTAATTTAAAGACTTGGTGCTTTTAAGTGCAAAAGGAGATACCCAAGTTAGACTTGAATATGAATATAAAAGTCAATAACGTGTCAGCTTTTAAAAAGCAACATTAGCATGCGGAAGCTCGTGGAACTGACGCTTCCTTAAACATGGAGCAGGACCGATAAAGTCCTTTTTCAAAGCAGACATTTGACCTGGTAAAGAAAACTAATAATAATGTGTTGCTCATTTACGGTTAATGCAAGTGTCTCAGAAATCAGTGACATGGTGACAGTGAATTTTATAATGTGACAGTCCAAGACGTCTTCTGTGAAAGAGGGACTGCTCAGAAAACAGTGCATCCTGCCAGCATCCATTTAGCCTCCCTCATCATATGCATCAAAAAGACTTGAAAACAAAATGAGTACAAAAAACAAAAAACAATCTAACACAAAGACTTTAAAAAGAACTCAAACTCAAGAATGTAAAACAGGCGTCATGTCAGACATAAACCAAAACAAAAATCCGTCATTGAAAAATACAACGTCGCTCCGTAAGAACTATAATTAAAAGAGAACTACTGCCAAAGCTGAATAGATTATATAAATATGATAAGTCGCAAGGAACTAATTTTACATTATCAATGTGTAGCCATTTACAATGCATTTAAGAAACTGGCTTTGTGAAACCTTTAAATGCAATTTAAAGTATTTTTACTCATTCAAACAATCATACCCTTTAAAGAGATAGTGGTCTCCAAGTGCTTTTTCATTTACATTTGACACAGTAACGTACATGCTAAGGTTATTTTTTGAGATGTCGGAACATTTTTTAAATCAAATAGAGTAAAAGTCTACTAGGTAACGTCATAATCTTTGGTAAAGGAGTGTGAAAAGGATGTTTGTATGTGACATTTCAGTAACACTACACACATCAAGAAAACAGGTGAGAGAAGGCCTTGTACACAAGTATAAAAATACAACGACAATAAGAAAGTGATAGTATCAAAGTTCCCACAGTACAATACACACATAAAACAGATTATTGCACCAAATGTAACAATTTTATATTTCACCATGAGGGAGCAACTCAGTGAAGCTTTACTGTCTAAACTCTCAGGATTTAAAATGCCTTTATACCAATACCAAAAACTGAGTGGTAATCAGGGCAACGTTTTACATTTCTAATAAAAGACAGTGTACGGTGATGCACATATTCAGTCATTTCTGAATATGACTGACTCTGTATTTAGTGTGCATTAAGCATCTGGTGAAATGACAAAAATGTAATCAATAAAACGACTGCATCTTTCATTCCTAATTATTAAACATTTTAGCATTTCATTAAAACACCAGCTTCCCAAACAGTCTAAGATCTACAGTATGGTATTGTACCTTAGACAACATGATTAAACAAAAGACACCATTTGACCTCCTCATTGTTAAAATGAAAACTTGAAATGATGATGAATGTAATGGAAGTGATTTATCCTACCTCTGCTTCTGTAATAACTGTAATAACAGCGCCACCTGTCTGCAGATTCTCCACTACATAAAACCTGGTGGCTCACAGTGTAAAAGCACAGAAGAGAGGATCATCAGTGATGGTCTCCTTTGTTTATGATTCAGCATTAAAACCATATATGATCATGATTAAAATGCAAATTAAAAATGTAACTTCGTATTTTTTCTGTAGCAAGACTATGTTTGAGGCTTTAGTTGGGGTTGGTAACACACAAGTATTACATCAAATAAATGCTCTTTTTTAGCATGGTTTCAGTAAATACATGTTATAACTACAATGTCACTACCATATTAGTAATAATCAGTGCATTCAGCAACACATTCATGTTACAGATAAGATATTTTGAATATCAATCTTCGGATTTTCTTGGGATGAAAGGGACCTTAAAGCTAATATATATATAGATCTTTTTTTTATTTAAATTGTGCATGTTAGCTAAGTTTGTATCCCTTAAATAATGGAAACGGGGGTTTTGATGGATAGTCAACATTCTGTTGGAGAAGTTTGCAAAAATGTTTTAACTTGGAGATTTGATCATGTGTAACCACAAAATGAAGGTATTAGAAATAATGGCAAAGTGGCAAAATTGAATTGTTTTGGAAAATAAAACTAAATATGTCCGTAGAAACGAAAATGAAGAAATGTCAGATAACAAAAGTTCAAAATGAATGCCTGTTGATACATTTGTTAACTTAACCTTTGACTAAACCTTATTTTTTGTATTCAATTACAGATTTTTCTATTGGATTAATTTGATTTCAATGTTTGGTAGCAAGTATCGTGGAGGTTTAGCCACTGAGCAAGGCACCTGACCCCCGACTGTTACTTTGATGATAGATTCCTCCTTTTACAAATGTAACACATAACAGGTGATACATATAACATTTTGCTTTTGAAATTAAAGACCACATTTCTGAAAAACCTTCCATGTTGCTACTTGTCCCTCTTTCTCCTCGCTTCTTGCTATGCATGTGTTTGCAAATTAAGAACAAGAGTTCATTCCCAACATCCGCTAAAATGGAAATCAAATATGGTGTGATGAACATACAGTAGCAAAATGTGTCCTTGTTTTGTGCCCTAAAGCGGCCCAACATGTTTCACACACCTGCGGCTCACAATCCTCTCATGAGGGCCTACTTTGTTTTATTTATAATAAAAGATTTTAAAATGACTACAGTAATAAAAAATACGAATTATTCAATGGTGTTTGAATGCTACATAAAGCAAGCTAAATATTGAACTTGTCCTGACCTATTACTACAGTCGCCCCCTGCTTAATAAACATCTGGTTTTACTTTTTTCCCAAGAAAACCGATACAGCAAGGTGTAGTGAAACCTTCTCACTATAGATCTCCAGCAGTAGCACTGAAAAACTAACAGTATTATATCAGGTGGCAGGCACACAGATGACACCAACACGAATAATAACAAAAAAACTCCTCTCAGCAGACTGGGAAAGGTTGCAATCTCCCCCAGAATCTGGCAAGAAGACCTGTACACATGCGTCGCTTATTCAACCGACGTAGGGGAATCGAGCCTTTACTCATTAGCTGTCTTCTCTTTGCAGGAAGGTTCACAGAGGATTTCCTTGTGTGCTAGCGGATAGGGGAAAGCCGCTCCACTGCAGGTGCTACCGTAGGCTAGTTTGTTGAGGCGAGAGAGGCCCTTGATGCTGCCAGGAGGCCGTCCCGGGCTGACCTTGTACCCCGCCGCTCTGGTGGTCCCCAGCGGCCGTCCTGGGCTGGTCTTGAACCCCGCCGCTCGGGTAGTGCCGAGGGGTCGCCCTGTGCTGGTTCTGTACCCGGCTAGCTTGGTTGTTCCCAGGGGCCTCCCACGTCTGCCACTCTTCCCGGCAGCCTTGTTCTTCTTCTTGCCGTCATCTGGTGCCGGATCAGTGCTCTTAATGCCGGATACTTTCCCAGGCGAGTCCCCGAGCACTTCCTGTCTCTGGCACACCATGGACTTGTGGCTCTGGGCGGGTAAGACCATGGGAGCCAGTGTCATCTGAAGGGCCGACGGAGGGGGAGGAGGGTAGAACTTGTTGGCCTGGGTGCACAGGTCAAAGTGGGAGGGGGGGTGGTGGGCATCATCGGCGAGACACGACGGCCGGCTGCTCATGCAGAAGTCACTGGTCGTCACCTGGCGCATCATCTTCTGCTGGGGGGGGGCGGAAAAAGTTGCAACAGCGTTATCGTAAGGGTTCCTACAGCTGAAGGGAAGTTAGATTTATCAAGACTTCTAATCGCAATGCATTTGAAAGTCTTGATAAATCCAAACTGTACAATAACCACAATTTAAGATTTTTTTTCATCAATTACTTAGAGTTTGCTTCATTTTGCCCAGATATTGTTTGTAATGCAAAACTTGACTTTGTTGGTCCACTTGAAAAACATGGAACACTAGAAAGAAACACAGCTTTCAAAATATTGTGTTTGTTTTTCCTTGGTTTTAATGCGTGAGGCACTTAAATATGTTACTGGTAAGCTTTATTTATTCATTTTCATTACCCTGTTTAATCTGTTTTTTTTAGACTTCTGAAAGATGTATTGTAATTGTTTTAGATACAAGGTCTTATTTTTAGATTGATTAACACCATATATTTTCAGACTTTTTATCGCTCACAGACTGAAGTAGGCCTCCTAATACAGTATCTCTCTGGAGTCAGTGCTGTTAAATACAGTTAAACCAAAGGCAGCACGCAAAGAATGTTTTAAGGCTAAACCTAACTTACTCAAAATAAAAAAAACTTTATTGTGGTGCGCAAATACGTAAAAGTGAACATCCATAGGGGCAACCATGAGCACACTTATAAGGACACTTGAACAAAACAGACAACGGTGAGATTTCTGCTTTATCTGAAGTGTTGTCAAGCTCTGTTTTTCAGTCTTACAAGAGGAGGATTGGATTTTAAACCCAATCAAAATTATGTTAATATGCCCTTCGAGCTATTTCCTGAATGCAGTGGTGTAAAGTAATGTAGTACATTTACTCAAGTACTGTACTTAAGTGCAATTTTGAGTGTTTTGCTACTTTGTTCTTCGACCCCACTACAATTCAGACGTAAATCTTGTACTTTCACTTTTCACTTTACCCTGCAGAATACAAAGAATTTAAAATGAACTACACCTTAACCAGCTTTGATAAACACATGAATGCATCAATAATAATCAAAACATAAAATATATTATTTTGAAATGGGTCAATTTGCAGAATGAGTATTTTTACTTTTGGCACATTTAGCTGACATTACTTGAGTAACATTTTTGAATGCAGGACTTTCACTTTGTGACAGAGTATTCCTTCACTGCTACTTCTACGTAAGTATAGCCTAAGATCTGAGTACTTCTTCCACCTCTGCCTGAATGCCTGCTGGAGCTGACCTCTGACCTCTTTGTAGAGTGGCAGTGAAATGACTACTTTCTCTGAATCATACACACAATAATCTTGTTATTGCAATGAGTTGATAGTAGGACCAAACTCATTTTTGTTGCTAGCAATACATGTCCATAACTATGAGGCAATAAATACTTAAAGGCTGCTGCTGATGTTATTCCTGCAGAGGACACAGGATGCGAGGAGGTGTGAGATTTACTATCAGTAACAGTAGTACTATTAATTCACAAAAAATATGCACATATTCCGCATCTCTAACGACAAAAGCTCCTGTTCTCCATGTCACGTTACAACACCAAGGCTTAATTCAGCCTCGGTTTTCATTAAGGGTTTAACATTAGCATAAAAAAAGAAAAGTGCGCAGATAAGCGATCCGACAGCTTGCATCTAGGATAAATAACCAATAGAAAAATACACCCTCCTGCCTGCAACACTAGCGATAATGTAACAGTACCTCGATTGTTTCTCAGATGTCGGTGCAGAAAGGGTTAAGGACAAAAATGATCTTTCATCCCTCAAAGCGTGAGTCGATGCATTTTTCCCAAATATCTTCTCACCTCGGCGTAAAATCTCCACATCGGATTGTTTCGTTGTGAACCCTAACGAGATGCGCCAGTTTGCAAACGTTTTTTTTATTGCCCAGCTCCAGAGGTTTGGATAAGAAACGCAGCCATTTTCCATTAAAATTTAATAAGACGGGAGCGCATTCTGAGCATGCGCAGAGTACTAACAGGGGGTTCGTCTCCTTCCCCTGCTGAACCACTGTCACATCCAAACCCTGGGTTTTTACTTTAAATTACACCAAACTGTTCATTTGCGTCCAATAAAGCTGAAAATCCCATTACAAATAAATACAGATGTTATGTTAATGTCCTTAAAATGAACCATAATCCATTTCCATTGCTTATCAAACAGCACTCCACTGCTGATGAATAATATACAAAGGAGAGGCTACTGAATAATTAAAATAGTAGGCAGGAGAACAGCAGATGTGTTAATGCAAACAGCTGGACACATGTAATTCATTTGCAACACATTGTTTTATTGTGCAGAAAAGTAAAAACATATTTCATCTGACTATTCCTTGATAAAGACTATGGGTACGATGTTGCTTGTACATATCACCTGACCCCCCCCCCCCATTTAAAAGACATATTGGAGATTGTGATGGTACAATGACACTGGAGGTCAAAACTGCATCAGACATTTGGGTATTTCTGGTCTGTAGGTATAAAATCACAGGAAAGTCAGGTGAAGCACAGAGGAAACTGAGGGAATAATTATGAATAATAAAAACAAAACCATACAGTAAACTTAGGTATTTCAAGGGAACATTATTAAAAATATAGACTCAAATAGTTTTCAAACACGGTGAGATGGCAGGGGATTGTTGAGAGACGGAAACTCCTTCCATGAGCCTTTGATTCTTCTCTACAACACTTTGTAGCGTCCTTTGCTCGTCGGCTGGTAAGAATTTTGCTGGAAAGAAGAAAAAAAACAATAAGAAACATCTTTTATAGATATTTAATAAATTACAACATGCCCCGTTTTATTTTTCAAGCTCCAAAAATATGATGTTATTGATTCCTGTAAGAAGAAAAGGATACTTACTAATCTGATGAGCTCCTCCTTGATCAACCGTGTGATCTCTGTTTTGGCTTTCTGCACGGCCATTTCATTTGCACCTATAAAACAAACGCTTCTTTATTAAACAGTAAATAAAGATGTATTATACACAATAAAACAGGAGTGAATACAGAGCCCAGACGTAGCTCAATGGATGCTTAGAGAAAGATTAGGAACGTCATTATGAAAGTAATGTTCTTAAAGAACGCATTGAACACTTGAAACTGATTTCCCTGACACATACTTTCAATAGCCAGGTAGATCTTGCGTTCTCCCTCCTTGGGCTCTTTGCCTGGAGGGAAATATGTTCCTCTGATGGTGATGGCGGCCTCAGAGTATTCACCGATCCTCTGCAGAGCTTCCTTAGACGTCACCTTCCACCTGGCCGTCTGCGGTAGATCAGAACGAGAAACATTTTTAAAGATTTTTAGATAGATTCTGTCCTTATTTGCAACAGCTTCCATCAAAGTAGAAAACAGAATACACATTTCTCAGAATTTAAAATACAAGTCTTAACATCAAAAAAGGCCCTGAAATAAGAAAAATTGGCCACCTGTTTTTATGTTGAGCAATGTGGTCCATCACAAAACACAACATTTTCTGACAAAGTTGACACAGTTTGGATTTGTCCTCAAGTGAGAGGACATATTTGACTGGTAACGTTGTGGTATAACGTGAGCATTGCTAAACTGGGAAAAGAAGATTGGATCACACATCCCAATGACGCAGAGAACTAAATAAATAATACTCTCTCCAAAGCCTTTACATGTATTTCAAAATGGTAAACATTTAATGCCATTCTGAAAAATGTAAGATGTTTAAAAAAATGGATGTGACAATAAAAGATACATAATTGATGAAGTCAAGTGACTTTCAAAGAAAACTGCTTCCAGAGTTTATATTTTCATTTCTTATCCGCTGCTTCTAGGCACCGAGAAGACGCGGTTCACTGTGACCAAGGGAAACTACAGCCATCTAAACTTCCTGAGCCTCATCCCGTAGTATAGTTAAAACCTACTGTGGCATGTGAGGAATAAAAAAGATCCAGGATAAGCTAGGCATCTGCTGAATGTTTTAGTTCTTTGTTTTGTGCTGCCTACCTGAGGGAAGTCATTGATCTCCAGCTCCTCTTCGTATCTCTTGACGGTCTCGGCCTGTTCAGCCGCCTGCCGCTCCTCCTCCAGCTTCTCCACGGGGGTGTAGTTCAGCTTGGCATTGATCTTCTCCGCCAGCTGCTCTGCGATGGTCTTTGCCGACACCGAGGGCGTCATGATGGTGCCCCCCCGCAGGATGGCGTTGGTGGCCTGCTGCATCACGTCCTGTACAAGGAGAGAAAAGCAGTTTGACTTTATAGGGTACATAATTCAGATTGGCATAAGATATAAAACTTAAAGAACAGAGAATATAGAAAGAAACTAGATGGAGATGAAATTAGATGGAGAGTGTTCAGTTTAAGAGGAATAGACATAAACCTTAGGGCTCTTTCAATTAAGATGATGGCTACCTCGTCCCACAACCAGAGAGCAGTGACCACAGTCTACAAATAATCTTTGTAATATATGGTGATAAGAAATATAATTACAGTGCAGTTGTAGTTTAGTAATACACACATTTATAATGCCAAATAAGTGTTTGTAATCTCACACTTCCATGTTAAAAATAAAAGTTGACATTTTCTTATTACAGAAGGACTTTTCAAATGTAATTGTGTATATTGCAAATTGTGCAATTTTAAAATGTTACTTAATTTACTACAATATGTACAAAAACAAATAAATTCTTTGATGATACACATTTTTGGCTCATGTCCATCAGTGAGCATTTTTTGCTATTCAGAAAATTTGAAATGTTGGTGTCCGTCTTACAAAAGGCCAACAATGCGACTGAAACACAACTGCATTTAAAATCACCAAGTATAATAGGTGAGGATTGACAGAACATTTAGAGATAGCAAATCCTCTCCATGTCTCCTCTGGCATTCGACGTACCTGAGCCTCGGCGCCCAGGTTCTTCTGAGCATTGATCTTCAGCGCCAGCCTCTTGGCCATCTCCAGTTTCTGGATGTTTCCAGCAGACGTCGGCCCGAGGCCTGGCAGCCCCCCGGAGGCGGACGATGTGGAGGACGTTGATCCTGCAGAGCCGGAGGTCGCCCCGGGAGCCGACAGGTCCTTCACCCGCTTCTTGGAGTTGAACATGCTCTCGATCTGCTCTTCAATCTGAGGAGGGGAAAAAGCAGGGGAGATACATTGAGATGGGTTGGAACGATTCAATTAATAATCCATATGATTTTGTAATTTTCACTTGCTGGGTGGCACACTTGATATACCAAAAATGTTATTTTAGATGATGCAGAGAAACAGTTGAGTGCTGCATTTTTTTTGCAATGAGCATGTTGGCAGTTTTACAAACATTTTAAGTCATGTATTTAACAATGACATGTAAACACTACTCACATCCAGGGCTCCATCCTCGTCATCAGAGTCCTGCAGTCCGAGAGCAGCTTTCTGCAGCTTCTTTCTCTCATTAGCTAAGGCGTGTTCAGTTTCATCAAACTTGAAGCCTTTCCCTGAGAAGCCGCTGCTGCTCTTAATGGTCTTACCCTCCTGGAAGGAAGAAGGGGGGAGAGGGGAATAAGGAAATAATGAAGATTTAATTTTGCCAGACTAATAGAGACACCACACACTCTTAAAACTTTGAGGTCGCCCTTTCTCTCATCTTACCGCCTTCTGTTGGTCTCTGAAGGAGGACCAAAGCAGCTCCAGTTCAGGCGGGACAGGAGAGCCGGAGAGCTCCAAGGCTTTGATGATATCCCCCGCATAGCGAACCTGGTCATCTGTGATGAAGGTGTAGGCGAAGCCCTAGAGGAAAGAACAAGATTTAGACACGATAAAAGATATAAACTTCCATAGGATTGAAGCTATTAAATATGCACCTGAAAATCATGCAAACATATTCCTTAGTAACGGACCTTGTTTCCTGCGCGGCCTGTGCGTCCGGCCCTGTGGACGTAGTCCTCGTAGTGGTTGGGGCAGTTGTAGTTGACCACCAGGATCAGCTGCTTGACGTCCAGGCCTCGCGCAGCCACAGAGGTGGCAACCATCAGACGACATGCTCCGTTCTTAAAGTCGCTGATGACGCTGTCTCTGTCGTACTGGTCAATTCCTAACAAGACAGCAGGGAGTTAATCAATAAAAGACAAAAACTAGACTTCAGTTATGGTAAGGCAGGAATCAGACCACTCCCTTTGCAGCTGTAGGAAGGTTTTAGACTCAATACAAGAACAAAGTGGCCATATTAAGATAGCAGCAGACTATACTTAATAATGTATGTAGTGTACATACTTTTCACAGGCAAGGCAAGTTTATTTATACAGCACCTTTCAACACAAGGCCATTCAAAGTGCTTTACAAAGATGAAAGACATTAAGAAAATGGCATTTAAAAACAGTCATTAAAAAGCAAAGATAATAAAATAAACATTAAAAGAAAAAAAAATTCATGAATAAAAGTTACAGTGCAGTTTAAGATATGAATAGTTCAAGTTCTTAATTGAGTGCTCTTGTAGTTGTAAATACATTTACATTTGTGTAGAGTTAACACATATCTGGGATTATGGACTACTAAAAGACACCACTGAAACACACCCAAATTGTAAACACATCCAAATATCACAAAGTTGTAACGAGTGGCCCCCTTACCTCCGTGCAGTGACATGCAGGGGTACGAGGCTTTCATCAGGTCTTTCAGCAGAGAGTCTGCATGCTCCTGTTTGTCAACAAAGATGAGGACCGAGCCCTTCTCCTGGTAGTGACCCAGAATCTCAAGAAGCTTCAGGAACTTCTTGTCCTCCTCAATCACCAGCTACAGAAACACAAAAGGAAAAAGAGAAAGATGAGGACTGATTTGGAGAAATGTGAAATCATGAAGTTTGTTAAAAAAACCTGAACAAATAAATACATTTGGCATTTAAATAAATCATTTTTTAAATGAGAGAAAGATGATTTACCACGTGTTGTTCCACATCAGAGCAGACCACACTGCGGCCCCCCACCTGGACCTCCAGAGGTTTGATCAGGATCCTACGGGCCAGAGCCTCCATAGCTCTGGGGAAGGTGGCGGAGAACATGACCGTCTGACGGTCTGGACGCACGTTGTCTATAATACGCATCACCTGGTAGAGGAACCAGAATACACCTGAAGGTTAGAGAAAGCCGTCTACTCGTTCCTAAGCTCATTGTTTTCTATCCTACGTTTCACTGCTTTACTGGGAAGCACAAAATCCAAAGTAACAAATGACAGTCAATGTTGTTGTAGTTTTATTATCCAAAATATTTCTCTCCTTTTTCCCCTTCTTTAACTTTGTAATTTGTGCTTGTTTGAG
Source organism: Gobionotothen gibberifrons (assembly GCA_943591055.1). Lineage (NCBI taxonomy): Eukaryota > Metazoa > Chordata > Actinopteri > Perciformes > Nototheniidae > Gobionotothen > Gobionotothen gibberifrons. The sequence goes on from CALSBZ010046809.1 coordinate 2,706,389, forward strand.
AATGTGGGCAATTATACATCCAGGTGATACTAGGTATGGGACAATATGAAAATGTAATTGATCTGGCCAAAAATAAGGATTCACAATATGCTCCTGAAAATGATCCAAAATATGCATACAACTGGCATTACATTATAACATACTGGAATTACTTTGAGTTTTGCAAAGGGAAAAATAATGTAATTGCGTCAAAGATAGGCCACATATTTGTTGAATGCACATCCTTTTAGTGAGAAAAAAATAACCTAAAAGAAAAGGTCATCATAAATCATAAGAGATACATTTAAAAAAATAGCAAAGATATGAAAGACTGTACTTTCTTACATTATAATCCTGTGCCTTTTAAAGGTCACCTACTATACAAAATCAACTTGTTTATGTCTGTTATACATAAACATGTGTCCCCTCTGTGTTAAAGGAGAGGTGTCATGGCCATTTCCACAGATCATAATTCCATTGTTGAGGTATACTAAAATAGAAAAATACTGTGCAATTTTCCAAACTCACATTGGTTTCGCATACAGCATCTCTGTAAAGTATGTGTATTCAGCAGTATTCACTTTGTCCACTAAACGGCTGGCTGCAGCTCTCCCCCCGCCCCCTCCCTGTGAGCCCAGTGTCACAGCCGAAGTGTGGCTTGATATTGAGTAAGAAAAAGGTTTATAGGTTGATAAACGCTGTGAGAATGGGTCTGCAGAGAGAATTTCGCCGCGATCCCAACTGTCTGTTATCAGCCTGCAGCCAGGGAGCAGAAATCAGCAGAGCTGCCTGCACTGAGTGTGTGTGGATTGGTCAATTTGGACCAATCAGCGGGGGCTTAACGTAACGGCTCCGCGGACGTAACGTAACGGCTCCACGGATTGGCCCATTTAGTTCCGGGTACGTGCTTACGAAAGCACGTACCCGGAACTAAATGGACCCGTACCCGGAAGAATCAAATGACGATGACGTCATGATGACGTTTCACCAACGAGGCGTTTTGGGGAGGTTTGGCTGTGTTAGAGTTTTACTCGCTACAGGGTGTACTTTAAGGGTTTTGACTCTGCACACCGTTTACATGCAGAAAACCCTTCATAACACACAAGGGGACGGGTAATAACCGGAAAAGCATGACATGTCACCTTTAAGAGATTCGGTAAGTTTCGGGAAAAAATATTCGCTCACTTTTTGTCCCGATCCATTTATATAAAAACCTGTCTGAAAATTTGCTGATCAGATTCTGATTTGTGATTTCACAATGTTTTTTTGGTTGTGTAACCATTAGCCAATAACCAACGAAGGTAACACCTGCCCACTTCATCACCTGAAATTCCTCCTAGAGCACCATGGTGTTTTATCTGAAAATAAGGCTGGGGTTTTATTTTCTCGAGCATTATGGCAATCTGAAAAGCTTTTCAAGTCACATTTGATGATATTCACGATTAACAAGAAACAAAATCCTGTCCGTGCTAACTTTCAGGCGCTGTGGTCAAGGCATAGAAAGATAAACCCGTATATACAAACAATACATCTTGGAAAGACCCACCTGTGGCTCAAAGCCCATGTCAAACATCCTGTCTGCTTCATCCAACACCACATATGTAGATCTGCGCAGGTTGGTGACTCGACCTACACACCGAAGGAGATGAGCACAAGGAAAACCATTAGCTTCAAGAAAAGCCAGTCCTCATTCTCATCCCCACTCTAGCTTTCATATTAAACATATCTACAAAACAGAGAAACGTTTTCGTTGTAAGACTACTTGGCAAAGAAAACAAGGCACATGATATAACAACTTCAGCGTATTCTTCTGTGGACTAGTTTCAAATGGCCAGGGTTGGATTTGATTTATATTTATACATGTGTTTTTTATAGTTTTTCTCTGGGCTTGCGTACCATCTCAGGGACATGAGGGACCTGTAAAAGTCAGAAAACAGCCTCAAGATACAAAACAAGAGATGGACGCCCAAGCAATATCTGACCAATCGCCTTTTCACCTACAAGGGAAACATATTACAGATTACCTCGCATGTGTGGAAACAACAAAAACCTTTTCATAATAAAGGCTCAGAAGATATTTAGAAATGCACGATTAAAAAGTTAAAGTTGTACAATAACTGCTTTCTTAACACATTTCCAATATTTATTTATATTTGTATGCAAAGGCCTACCGCTGCACAGGGCTCCACAGTGTTATTAATTGGCTAATAAGCTCAAATAAAAACATTAAAAAACCTAATTTGTGAGATATAAGTCATCGCTCTCTGAAAGAATGTACTTGCCTTTTACTTATTTTACATTATCATAATAGCAGTGACTCAAAACTCTTTAAAAATGGAATCAATATTGTTTATTACAATTATTAGTAGTAGTAGTTACTTTGACAGGCATTTTGTATTCACAGTATAAGAGCCAAAAGAACAACTCTGTAGAACCCTGCTTGAGCATCAAGGCGACTCCTAATATAACACCAGTACTAGGGCTGTCAATTTAACAGTTTTGCTCTTTTTTTGGATAAATTAATAGGAATGATTGGATCAAAAACCATTGCGAATGAATGCACATTTTTATGAATTAAGTTGATATACGGATGGTATTGAAAACCGCTGCCCTTCAGCAGGAGCAGTCTTTGTGGCTCTGGTTTTTGGCCAAAAGATAATTAAAATAGTGAATTAACCAATGCAATACTCTGAAATCACGCAGCGCAAAATGTCAGTCAGATGGATCGTAAATAGTAGGCACTGTCAAATTGTTTTAAATAACCTGTTATGGCCACACAATAGTTTACCCGCTGGTAAAAGTCTTCCCCTCAAGCAACTACGGATTTATGCGATTAATAGTTTTAAATTTGATTCACAAATGGATCTATTGACAGCCCTAATAAATACACATCCTGATAAACCAATGTACAATACACTTATCAAACATTTTGATGATCTCTGGCTTGGAGTTGAGGAACCACTGAGACAGTGCCAGGTGGTCCACCTACCTGTACTTGCCCTGATCTTCAGGAAACACATCACTGTCTGGTAGATATGACTGATCCCAAGGGTGGTCAAATAATGTCAACAGTTTAGTAAGTGGTACTGACTTGGGCAATTATGTACTTTATCAATTGTTACATTTAATGTCATGCAAGGTAATTAACAAAAGGCTCACAAGGCTTTATAAATGCTTATTTGCAGTGACATCCTACAAGAAGGGAGGGTCGAGGGGGAATGAACTTACCGCTGTTGGCTCCCAACATGTCAATCATTCTTCCCGGTGTGCACACGATGATCTCCGCTCCTCTCTTCAGCTCAGCAATCTGGAAACCAACAAAAAATGTAAGTATTAGTGTAACGTTCAAATTAACAAAATAACAATCGAATAACTAACTAACAAAGTTATCCAGTCAATGGCTTTTAAGATCATCTAAAGATACTAGTAGAAGGAAGTGCACAAAATAGTTTTAATGCTGATTTGCAGCAATAAAAAGAAAGAAGAAATGAAGGAATATGGAGGAGAACATGTTTGGGAATATGAGGGAAGCTAAGGAGTAACTGTTCTGCAGAGTGTTGAAAGGAAATAGAGGAATAAGTCTCCTTTAACCCATATACTATGCTCTCATTGGCTCTCGGTTGTTACGGTCATCATTGCCCGTCGAAACAAATTTCAGAATACAGGATTTGGACTTGCAGACCAATCACCATATTTAACCTGCTCCAAAAACTGTTGGCCAGAAGAAAATCATGGCTAAAATCATGTAGTGTAAATGTAGGCATAAAGCCATTTCATTTCATCAAAGATTGCATTGCATCCTGACAATGACATAGTGTATTATCGTGCAGCATTAAGCTTGACTTTACTGTTTTGATAGATTGACTTGAGTTAACTGTAAGCTGATTAAAGCCTGTGGGGAAGTAACATTAACAGGAAACATTAGCGTGGGTGTTTACCTGTTCACTGATGCCTGTGCCTCCATAAACACACACCACCCGGAGTCCCAGCTGTTTGGAGAACTTCTTACACTCCTTGGCGATCTGAAGGGCCAACTCTCTGGTCGGAGTCATGATGACAGCTGAGGGGGAAATAAATAAACAAACGGGATAAGAAGATGTTTTGGCAATAACCTGGCAATACAATACACTTCATGAGACAAGGGTTAATATTTCAATACATTGAAACTATGTATGCATGCAATTAGGGCTGCGCAATTAAATCGTATTTTAAATCGCAATTACGATTATGGCTTGCAACGATTACGAAAACAACGTAATCGAAATAAAACAAATTATACTCAGTTGAATTATACTTAAAGTTCAGGGTAATCAACTGTTAAAAACATACTGTTCACATCTTTTTCTCTCCAATAAATGGATGTTTTCAAAGTCAATGAATAATTACAATTACAATTATTGACCCAAATAATCGAGATTATGATTTTTGCCATAATCGAGCAGCCCTACATGCAATACTATATGTTGCTTTCTTTATGAAAGCATAACGGCCAGTTGCTTATTATTCCAAAGTGGAAATAGGTCCTCATTTAGTCTTCATTGCCCTATATTCAAAGCAAGTCTTTGAAAAGCACAGTCATTTTTATTTGTAAGAAATATAAAAAAGGAATGGGCATGCTAGATTGATGCCTAAAGCAAGTAAACAATGATCTAGTCCTTACCTATTGGCCCCTCAGACTCCTCCAGGGGCCTCTGGTCCATGATGTGTCGGAACATGGGCAGCAGGAAGGCGATGGTTTTCCCGCTGCCGGTCTTAGCGATGCCAATGAGGTCGCGGCCCGTCATGATGGCAGGGATGGCCTGGGCCTGGATGGGAGTGGGCTTATCGTAGCCCTGTCTGTGTACATTTGTGAGGAAATGCATGAATATGAAGTGTGAGTTTCTGGTCAGGCAAAAAGAAAGTCATGATTTTTGGCTGATCTGAGCTGTAAACTGTTCAAACATTTAAATAGGACAGACTTAATTAAATAGGATACTAGGTTATATTTGTATGGGAGCTGCTCTCTGCACACGAACCTAAATCACAGCTTGGGCCATTTCCACACATGCCGAAACAGATTATTTTCTTTATTACTTATTTTGCCAAAGAAAAAGTTGCCTAGTTCATCACATCATAGGTCCACAGTGTCAGACTCACTTCTTCATAGAACCGAGGATCTTCATTGACACTCCACACTGCACCCAGGTCTTGATAGGTTTGGGACAGCCCTTCCCTTTGAATGTAATGCCTTCCAGTTCCAACCTGTACAAGTGCACGTCTGTATTGATTCAAAAACAAACCACCCAAATAGGAAAGGTTAGACAGGGAGTGAAGGATGGCACAACATGCGTGTGTGATGTTACAGATTATTTTCAAAGTAGCTGGCACTAGTTTCAAAAGCCACCACATATTGGTTGCCATGACATATTGAGGAATGAATTATAATATATCTGAATATAGTTATTTATTTCCCCCTGATTGTCTGATTAAGCATTGAAGTGTCATACCTAGCCCCTTAATCAATTAAAATCTGCATGATAAACTGGGGGGCCTATTCTTGTAAATCGTGACATTAGAATCATGTGTAGACTACAAAAACTGCATCTGATCAACACATGTGCAGTCTATTCATTCAAATCATGAGGGTACAGTGGTCGTGTTTATCTGATATTTACCAAATTAAAAATCTCAGTTGTGGGGTAAGAGGAACTTGTGTTTACAAACCTTCTGGAGTCATCCTGGCGAGCTCAGGAACCTCCACATAGAAGTTTTTGCGGTATGGCTCGTACTCAATCTTCCCGTGATCGACAGGCTCTAGAACCTTCCTCGTTTTGGTCTGGAAGCCCGTCAGAGCCGTCTGCAGATCCACCTCCTCCTCCTCTGACGAGTACTGTCAAACACAACGGTAACATTTTGGAAAGTTAGCATTGTGTTCCATCGGAGGAAACGTTATGGAATTGTCAAACTGTTCACCTGATGAGTCTAAATCAGGAACTGTCAACATGTTTTTGTCTTTATGCAATGTAAAACCCAGTGAGTTATGTTGCTTTGGGGAAATAAGAGCTCTTTTAGCTGATAAAGGAAAAGCCCTTAGTAGGGCTGCTCAATTAAAATCGTATTTTAATCGCAATTACGATTTTGGCTTGCAACGATTACGAAAACAACGTAATCGAAATAAAACGATTACCGTAAATTCCGGACTATTAAGCGCACCTGAATATAAGCCGCACCCACTGGTCGGTCACCAATTGTGGTTAGTGTGGCTGAGCTTCTCCGGCGTCTCCGGCTCGCCCGGAGAAGCCAGCCAATCAAATCCCGTTTCTGAAAATCTGACAGCTCAAGTCCTAGCCAATCAAACCGTGTCTAAGCTGGGAGCGATATCCCGCCGTTCATTTCTATATTTCAAAAACAGATGGAGGATAAACTAATTATCGCCGTAGCAAATCACCCGGTTTTGTATGACCAGTCCCTATTAACTTACCGGGATACAACCGGAGGAACCAGGCATGGGGGGAGGTGGCAGAGACAGTGGGTGAAACTGGCAGACTTTCGCCTGTTTGGGGATTTTATATCCAGTATATCCAAGCATAGCTTGCTAGCTATGTTAACACTACGTAAACGGGGCGGGACATTCATGTGATTGGTTGTTGGTTGCGGGGCTCGAATAAAATCCCCAAGCTTCAGACACGCCCAGCTCCAAGCTTTTTTTGAAGCTGTAGTGTAAGCCGCGATGTTCAAAGCGTGGGAAAAAAGTAGCGGCTTATAGTCCGGAAAGTACGGTATTTTTTTTTATTATAATTTCTTTTTTTTTAATTATTCTTTTTTTTCTTGGTTTTGCAGTTGAATTATACTTAAGGTTCAGGATAATCAACTGTTTAAAACATACGGTTCCATTTTTTTTCAATAAATGGATGTTTTCAAAGTAAATGGATAATCGTTTTTAATAATCGTGATATCAATTATTGAACCAAATAATCGAGATTATGATTTTTGCCATAATCGACTAGCCCTAGCCCTTAGTATTGAAGAAATGCATTTCAAAGTGTTTCCAGCTTCCCAAACCATCATGAACGAGTGTTCATATAAACCAAAACAACTTACTTCCATAGCATCCTGGTCGTTCTCCATCAGCTCACCCTTCTTCTTGTGAGTGTTGGGTCCCTTCTTGGTTTTAACAACCGTCATCACTTTGGTTACTGACATTGTTCCTCCTTTCTGTTGACAGAGGTAAGAAACATGAAGGTCATGTGGCAAATCAAAGTAAAGGCAAATGAAAAAATATGTCCAACACTGGTAGACAGATTGATAACGGGCAGCAGGTGGTCATCCATCTTGCTGCAGTTCCTTCAGGTCTCTTATCAAAGTCAATACATGATGTGAAGCACGATAAGCTGCAACTAGAAATGGTCCTTTAACATTAAAATAATGTCTACAACATTAAACATTGGAAAACTTATCTCCAGGCTAAAGTGATCTTCCCCTTAAAACTTACCTTATCATTTCCTTTCATGGATCCCATGTTGAACTTCTTCACTTCCTGTTTCACCGCCTCCATGTAGGCGTCCAGAGTGTCCACGTCGTCCTCCTCCTCCTCCAGCTCCATAGGGGTCTCCTGCTCCGTCTCACCCTCCTCTTTTTTCTCCTCCTTTATCATCTCCTTCTCTTTATCCTCCCCCTTCTCTTCCCCTTCTTCCTCATCGTCCCCCTCCATTGGAGCCGACATATCCTCGTCATCATCTGAAATGAAATAGAAATGGCTGAATGGAAATGAAGTGCTAAAGCTCAAGTGTTACTGGTCAAGTCTGTAAGATTATAAATAAATATATATTCTTTTGTAAACATAATTGATTTCTTATATAACTCTTGTGCAGTCATTCTTAATGTTAATGTTTGCTCACCTTCGTCATCCTCCAAGCTCCACTTCTTGCCCTGCTTCATCTCCTCCAGTTCTTTCTTGATCTCCCCGATGTTCTCTATGGCCTTCTTCCTCTGCTCTTCCCTCCACTTCTCCACACGCTCCTTCCTCTTCCTCATCTCCTCCTCAAGCTTGTTCTGGTCAAAGTCTTGCTGCATGGAGACACAAAGAAAGATCAGGAACATTGCCCCATTTACAAGGTAGTGACCTTTAAGATGTTAACGAAATGTATGAAACTTACATCCTCAATCTTCTCATCCTCTTTCTCCTCTTTTATCTTTTTCTTGTCGGATAAAGGATCAATGTTGTCTTTCTCCTTGCTCCTTGGCCTGTAGGGAAGATATCACAGCGTGGTTTGGTTACCAGAGCTGTCAGTTATGTCTTGAGATGTTATATTTTATAAAAAGGAAGTCTTACTTTTCATCAGGCCTCCTGCTCTTGCTTCCAGATCGGGACCTCCGGGCCCGGGTCCTGCTACCCGACCTCCTCCTGTCTCTGCTTCTGGACCTCCTCCTCTCTCTGCTCCTGGAGCGCCTGCACAGCAATGACAAACATATGATATAAAAAACACACAATGTTCTCACTTGTTCCGTCATATTATCTGAAATAAATCACTGAAACCATGTCATTTCTTTTAGAGCTTATGCAAACAAGTAAGACCATAAACTGTAATTGTGGTTCTGACTTACAGATCGTAACCCAACACAGGGCTTTATGGTTTAAACTGCATAGAGCACAAGCAACTTAAATTAAACCTTGTGATGGAGATCATGGCATCATTGAGGTACGACAAGCTCCCACCATATGCTAATTACTTCTGGTAATGAGGGGCTCGTTGAATCTGTTGAATATGGTCCATTATAAAGTGGTCATATTTATAGTGACCCATGCTTGCAATGACCACATTGTAATATATTTACTAACCCGATCTCCAATATGTATATATTCATTCAAATGATCAACGTTTACCTTGTTATGATATCTAATTTGAACAATTCCGTATATAATTTTTAATTGTGTTATCCTCGTGTGATTCTGTACTGTCCCGTTTCCCACTCTGTTGCTGCTTTAAACTTATCTTATTATGTTGTCCGTTGCAACTTGATGTCCTTTTTACATATAACCATGTAAAAAACGCATTTAAATTCTGCACAAACCCTGAAGCATGGATTAGGTTTCAAGGAGACGTGCATTTCATGTTTTCTGAAACAATAGTCCCCCAATGCAATGAGCCCTTAACTATAAACTAAATTATGATTCTGATTTTCAACACTCTGGCATTTTCCACAAACCCACACGTAGGACACACACACACACACACACACACACACACACACCTGGGTCGTTTTCTGTCTCTGGACCGGGACCTCCGGCGATCTCGGCTCCGGGACCTCTCCCTCCTGTTCCGGTCCCGGTCGTCCTTCTTGGAGCGTTTGTCCGGGGAGCGACTCTTTGATCGGCTGCCTGACCGGCCCCGAGAGGTAGAGCGCTTCCTGTAGTGTCTGAGGAGCAGACAAACATAAACTCACTTTAACTGGCAACCACTTGTTCATTTCTCCTCTTTACTTTGGTGTCACATTTGACCCGTCTGTTTTAACTGCCTTTACATTAACACAAAAACCATTAATCATCACCAAATTTTATTGAACCCCCTTTTAAGCTATACAAAATGTCTCAGACTACTGGTTCACATGAATAACTGCAATGAATGCACAAGAAATTTCTACTTATTACAAAAAGAATAGCAAATATTAAACAAATTACAAGGAATTGGTTAAGAGAACAACTTAATTAACTCACAATGGAAGAATCTAGTAAATTAAATGTATGGAATGGAAAAAATAACCATGAGAATTAGAAACCAAGTTCATATCTTTGATGAAAGATGGGGAAAATGGCTAAGTTATAGAACACAAAACATTTATAATGACCAGGTGGTAAGAAGTACAAGTAGGTATGAGTATTAATGTGGTATCCATTATGTGGAAGCTATGCCTTACAAGTTATTATAAATATGTGTGTTTGTTTTGTTTTCCTGATCTGTAGATTGTTATCTGGTTACTTTATGTATCTTTGTGTCTATTTAACAACAAATGCCTTGTAATCAAATAATGTATTAAAATGCAAATACATTAAAAAAAAGTCATACTGAAAGAAAGAATAATATATAAAGAATAGACACTTAAAAAATGTATTCCAAATATAACATGTCGATTTGAGAGTGTACTATCTGATGAACATAATCTAGGGTTACCCATTCATTTCCTATGGGGGTCACTTTGGACCTGGAACATCATATGTGTTACAAAGTTGTCTAAACTACTCAAAATACAATGAAAGTCATTTTATATGTTAAAATTCAGTAATGTTATATGTTCAAATGCCTACTGGGAAGGATATCATAGGGCCTTGAGTCAATGCAATGTAAAACACAATATCATTGATGAAAGTAGTACATCGATCAGCTTTGACCCGAACCTCACAGAAGGGTTAAGAAAACACATATGAATTCATATCCCACCAGTATATGAGAGGAACTGTCGGTTGGGCTGAATTCACATTATGTGTTTTAGCTAGCATGCTAATCAACAATACAACGTTTTTAACGGCCACAGGAGTTAGTCACCATGGAGATTCTAACACCAAATTAACCTGATATTTCTCACATACCTCGACTCACGTCCCATCGCTCTTTCAAGAGGTTATATCTTGTAAAAAAGTGAAATTACTCCACAGACTTGGTGCCGTGGACGGTTGTTTGTGTCTTTTGAAGCACCACGTTAGTAAACTGCGACAGCGCTAACTTCAGAAACTCCTGCTGTGAGCCGCGTGGTGCGCCCCCGCGTGGAGGGAGGTCAGAACTACAACACTGCCACAAAGCAACAGTGTCCCAAATATTTTCTTTTTAAATAACATTTCTAGAAAAGACATATAAACAAAGACCTTTATGAAACATCAGAGGGAAGCGTTCTTTTTTTCTCTGCTACATTTACTAGAAACAAAAGTGAAAATTACTCTAACCTTATGATTGGGTTTTAGTTATCATTTGGTCTCTTCCTAGTGTAACATCACATTTATTTTTTGCATTTCAAGGATTTAAAGTCAATAATATTTACATAACCAAATATTACAAGTCACAAATTTGCATTTATGGGCTTTACACTCTGGTGTAAAATAGGTCATGTGAAATCATGACACCCTTTGTCCTTAGACCCTTTATTCTGAAATGTACAACAATAATGCTATATCCTTACCTATACATTGCTATAACTTAACCTTATAAATAAAAGAAAAAAGCGAGTCAAAATACAATATATCACACAAGTAGTATTTATTTGGTTTGAATTGTCCGGTTAGTCATTCCTGCGTATGTCTTTATTTAGAGACGTATCATTAGGTTATATTGTAACATTGAATTTGTTACTGAAGTAAAATATTGTGAGAGCCACTACAAACAGTTATTCTGTAAATATTATCAAAAATAATCAAGTAGGTCAGACAAGTCCAATTCATTTACATGAAATAATACATTCACATTAATAAATAATTTGGATGAATTAAGTTATGGAGAAGACATTACTGCACAAAAGTAGTAGTAGAGAGTATATGAAGTATGTACGCATGAGACTCAAACAAAGCAAAGCAGGACACATCACCAGAATTACTCAACACAAATAAGCATACAAACTGCCCCTAATACATTTCCAGCGGGAGTACTGTCCAGTATAACCCAAAACATTCCCCTCAGCCACACTTACTATTACTAGTATTATATCGTATGAAGTTTACTGTGTTTTAAGCTCCTATAGCCATGCAAAATAATACACACCACATTCAAGGACTAAATGCTTCTTGTACCTCTTAGACAAAGAAAGGAAAAGTTGTAATTGAAAGAGAGTTCAAGTTCTTTAGACACCAAATAAAATCATCGGGAACTTGTTACTGTAAAATGCTCAAATCATCTTTTTAATCTCTTACTAACTATAAAATGGAGGATCGTAACTATGACACTCCACTTTTGGGACTTTTAAAAATCAAAACATATGTAGGGGATAGAGAAGAAATTCCTTGTCATTTATTTTCTTTATCTTCTTTTCTGGATAGCCGATTCATTTTGACAGGGGAAAGGGCCCTATGTGTAGAAAGAAACCTTTAATCCCAGAATTTATGATAAATGTGAAGATTCAAGTCAGAAACTTGAGAATAAAGAGAGATATCTAAGAACAAAACAATTTTTTTTAAATCCTCCTCTGGTTTTTCTGATGTAATGCAAAGTACTAGAAAATAAGTCATTGCGTTGAAACAGTTTGCTTACTTTATGTGATTTGGCATACACTTTCCATACTGTGATATGCATCATTACTAGAAATGTTTACTGAATGCTGTGAGTTTTAGAATGATCGCTCAGCGCTTTAATAACTTAAATGCACTGACGGATAATGAGCTGAACTGGTTTCTACTTTTCAGTATGATTTTTTTCTGTGCTAGACCTGACAAATAGATATTCCTCAGCACGATAAATGCCACAGAACATCTTTTCAAAAGCAAACACATGCTGTCTTCCTGTTTCACAGGTTCAGCCCGGAGCAGATATAACCTAACGATCTGTAACGAACACTGGAGTCTGGTCGCATGTACAACCCTGATCATAAGGCAGTAAGGACTCGTTTGCAGACTGTCCACAACAAAAGCCACGTCAGCCAAAATAAACGACCATGCACTGTTGCTATGGGAGAGAGAGGGAAGTGATAACAAGAAGGGGGGCGGGGTTAGTAAGTTCCCCATGGTCCATCAGGGAGTCTCTGAACCAATGAACAGTAGGATCTCGTGTGAGAGGATGAAGGTGAAGAAGTAAGCGCAGAGGTCAGCAAAGACGTCCCCCATCCTCCTGTAGGTGTCCATGGAGCGGTTGATGACCTCAGCGGGGATCCCGGACAGCAGCAGGGCGGCGGTCAGCACGGTGGTCTGGGGCTTTTTATCTACCTGGAGGAACAGGAGTATAATAATAATACCTTTACCCTATGATGCATGGCTGCAAGTTAGTATTTTTTAACTCGTTAGAATTTATCCAATTTATTTTTTTAAAGGAAAATCGATCAACGGTTAAACAGGGAATTACTGGAATATTTATTTCCTATGGCAGTGACTTCCCTGAGTCAACCAGTCTCCACTGGTTTTCTTGAAACCTCAAAGAAGTTACTGCCAGCAGCCTGGTGTGTCTTTGAATATAAATACACGATACAAATAAATTCACAATCAATGGGTTATGTTTAGATGGGACCCAATTGTTGTCAACAACTAATACTACATCTTGTGAGAAACAGTACATTCCCAAAAATAAAGAAAGGGAAACATGAATTAATGATAAATAGGACTGTATGTTTTCACACCTTTATAGTAACTTTTTATAGTTTAACTTCTGCAAAAACATGGCTAAAAATATAAGAATATGTATCCAATTAACACTCCTTTCATACATGCTATATTCGAGTCTCTAACAATGGGAAAGGAATTATAAAATATGTTTTACCAACTCACCTTGGGAAAGTATTTGGACAACCCCATGTAGGCCAGTTCAAGGGTCAGAAATGGAGCAAATATTGACTAGAATGAAAAAACACACAAAACAGATGTTACGTTTCTGGTAGTCAGGTGCCCTAATATAGCTATCTTTGGCTCTTTACTTTCTGTAACACATGTACATTTCCACTCAGTGGGACAAATAAAGGTATTCTGATTATTATTAAATGTGGGTTGAGAAAAAAGTATTTACAGTTTGGTACAAGTAAAGTGTGGGTGTTCAGGGATAAAGAAATATAACTGTGCTCATCTGGTTCAAGGGACTCAAGACATTCTCTAAAAAAGTTATTAATGAATTGTGCCCTATGATGGGAGAACAATCCTGCCTACCACAGTTTCAAGATGCCAAATAACCCATGGGTCACTCTCTCACAGTTGTCATAGTTAACACAGTTAAAACAGCCAAAAGACTCACCAGAAATGTGCAGACAAAAACCCTGACAAAAACCGCGAGGAGGATGCTGCCAGTGAGACGGAAGATTATGAAGGGATCAAACTCCTCTGGTTCAGACCCTCCATCTTGGTCCGGATTCTCATTGGCCAGCTGACCCCGCAGTTTCATGGCATCGTCAAACCGGGACAGGTACTTCTGGAGGCCTCTGCGTGGGGAGCCACTGGGGTCGTCTGATACCCGCTCCCCTCTGGGTTTCGGGCGAATCCCTCCGATGTCGTCTTCCAGAGAGCCTCCCAGTGGCTCACTGTCAGGCACAGGAGACCCCCTCCTCTCGGGGGTGGCACCTCGGGAGCGGCTGACCAGCCCCGAAGCCTCCGACAGGAAAGGGGACGGTCTTGGGGAAGATGAGGATGATGACCAGGGCTCTGTCCTGTCCAGATCCAGGTGGAAGCGAGGCTCTGTTGGACGCCGGAGCGCTGCAGCTGAGGATGTTAGACAAAGATTTAACTAGTGCAGAAAAGTTGTTCAAATTATTTACCAAGGGGAGTGACAAACATTATCCGGTTTTAATATACAGCTTTTTTCTCTGTGTGATGTCATTGTAAATATTGTTCTTTTTCTAATATCCAAGTCTGGTTGTCTTATTGCCAAATCGAGATATGTGGTTTTAACTGTACTAGAAGGGTAACAAAAAACTAATGCAATTTGCAAAGTTACTTAGGCCAGAATGATTTGGTCAGATGTTTAACATGAAACATGGCAAACAATACAACCTGAAGATAAGGACATTTTGATATATTTTGAAGGTGATAGAAAAAGAAAAGAAAAGCGTGTACAGTTAATTTGTATTAATGGACACATTCCACATCCATAGGAAGAGGTGGACTGACTCAAGGTTTTAGACACTTTTCACAATAACTAGATCAATATGGCAAAATGATCAAAGCATTTAGAATAGATTGGAATTCAAAAATAATTGTGCATTTGAAAAATATGTTATCACCATTTCTATTTGTCTGCGTACCCTGGTGTGAATATTGTCGTGTGTGTACAATGTATAATGTATTGTTCATAGATTTTCAGGGGGAAAACGGACAATATTTAATCTGATATGTTGTTGAGAAGAATTATAAAGTTACATAAAATGCAAATACTCAAGTCAATACAAAGTAACTGTTGTATCTAGCAGTGTTTATACTGAATATACTGAAATGTGTATAATGACAAAGAGCTGACTGTAGCTTTAAACAGCAGTGTGATAGAGCAGGTGATAGTCAAGCCTCTTCTGACATCACTGTTATGTAAACTGGATCATTTACAACAACCAACCTTTGATTTCAGGCTCGATTTTAGTGAAACCCGTGATTCTGTTCATCCTATCCTCTGAATTCATGAGCAGTTTTCTCCTCCGGATCTCTGCCCTCCTCTGCGCCGCAGACACACTACCTGCTGCCTCCGCCTCGCTGGCCTCTCCGGGCTCCATGAAATAAATTAAGGGTCGACAACAAACTGTACTCACTTTACACCAAAAATATCGATTTAACTGCGACACAACACGTCCCTGATGTATGAATTAAACGTTATGCATTATGAAGTGAGCCAGAAGAGCGTTGTCTGGAGAAACAACGCACAATGATGACGTCAACCTCGAGGGCTATAACAACGCCCTCAACGCTGACTTGCAGGAAACATCCGTTCAAGGCTTATGGTTACGTGGATGCAACTGCAGAATGTATCATAGGTGGTAGGCAGGCCCGGCTCCAGGATGAAATGACTGAGGGGGCTGTTAAAAAATCCGAGGGGGCGATTCTTTTTCACAACAACAAAAAATACTGGCAATGTAATGAATTGACACACCAAGCTTTTTTCCTTCTCACTGCTCTACAATCTCTTTGCTTCTTTATTTGTATTCCGGATTGACCCCTCTCATTCTGTTCCTTTCCTCTGATCTTTAACGATAGTACATTATTAGATGGCTGCACTTTGGTTAACAGACTAACATTGATTTCCTCAATTTATAAATTGACAGGCTCTGTAATTATACCATAACCTTTTCTAGTCTTCCTATACAGATTTACTTGCTTACTATCTACTATATATCAGGATTAAAGAAAAATTAATCTGGTTGATTTTTTATTTCCAGGATTTCATTATGGAGCTAATTTCCTGCCATAACTCCACAAACAAACTAAACAGGTTTTACAAATGCCTCATGATTCACTAACAAACACAATGTGGTTTGCAAATACAAAACACCATCTACAAACTAATGCATTTAGTTTTGCAAAGAAAAAACGTATCTATCATCTAACATTTTTCTAATAAATCATGTTTCAGATACAAATTCAGCATAGGATTTACAAGTACACAACTTTTTTTTACAAGTACAACACTTTTTTTTTACAAATATACAGCTTTTTTTTTACAAGTACCAAACTTTTTTTTGCAAGTACAAAACTTTTTCTTCTCACGGCGGAATATTACTGCCAAAAGTCACACCGTGGCTGGCTCACTCGCACATGCTCCACGGCAGCAGGGGGCGCTACTGAGTCCATTGGGAAGGCGGGAGGTTGAGCAGAGCATGGAACAGCCCTTGCCAGTCTGATGACAGCGGTGTTGCTAGCGATCCAGCGATCTGGGTCAGTGTTATAGTGATAATATTATAAACAAGGTGAATTTAGTGATCACAACGAAAACAGCCAAGACACATATTGAGCCCAGAAAATGAATGTTATTAGGACCGTAAATATAATAAGCCTTTGTCTAAAATGGACAACATTGGTCAATCAGCTGCTCTTCATTTTCTTTCCTGCTATATTCAATGAGTGATACAAATATTTGTTACCACAAGTTCTTAATAAAACTGACACTGTTGGACTCGGTACTAGTTGACTGATACCAGAAATAAAATGAAGTACTTTACTGTGTACTTTGTGAGTAATCCTCTGTCAGAGTCCCCTCCATAGTACATAATGCATGTTTTCTGCTATCTTTGATGAATTATAAAAATAAAATGTTACCATTAGTTCTTAAAGAAATGTATACTGTTTGACTTTGTATTAGTAAGCCTACTACTAACAATACATTGAAGTACTTTTACTGTGTATTTTTTGAGAAATACTCTGTCAAAGTCCCCTGCTGAGAACAAAATCAAGCCACTTCTGCTAAGTTTGATGAGGGAATTCTTTTTTGTTGCCATTAGTTCTTCGTGAGATTGATCCTGTTGGACTCAGTACCACTGAAACTACCCCCACAAGTACTATGAAGTATGGTGTACTTTTCCAGTAATCCTCTGTCAATGTCCCCTCCTGAGTACAAGAATGCATGTTTTTCTTTTAATAAGCGTTACAAAACATTTCTTCCTGAGACTGATATTGTTGGACAGAGTATTTTAAGAGGATGGTAGACATGATATCAGCAATACTTCCAGTCAGTACTCCGGCAGCAGCATTTTTACACCTTGGAAAGTCTTTAGAGTCTGGCCTGGATAGCTGGTCACAAATATCCTTCATGGTTGCCCTCTTATGATGCTGCTGTCTTTTAATATACAATTATTCCTCTGCCACTAGTTTGTACCTTGCCGATTCTTCAGTCTCATCAGACTCATCCTTCCATCAGTCCCAGTCAACGCCTCCAGCACACTTCCAGTGTCTGACTCCATGATATTGTCCTGATGCTGTAAGGGTGATGCCCTATGATCACAAAATGACCCCTCTAGAGTCTGAGTGCCAAGGACCTCATTATTATGTCTGTCATTAATGTTACATCACCCATTATAACAATTTTCTTTCCTTTTTTCTCTTCTCTTAACTGAATAGTCCTGTCTTTAAGTATAACCCAATGTAAAGTCCTTTTCCTGCACCATTTTAAGGCTTCATAACAGGCATTTTTACTGTATGTGTTTGGAGAAATTACACAATCAATGGCCCAGAATTGTACTTTATAAACTATGAATCTTGTGGTGCTTGAAGAAATACAGACTGGTTAAGCCGGCCAGGCTATATATATATATATGTGCCTTTTTTGGAGCCCTTTTTTGCAATATTTATTAAAATGTCACTAGCTATTTAAACAAACCACTATCTGAGGATAATAAAAGCAACCATAAAACACCCTTTATCTAGAGAGCCATTGAAGCCCATGAAGAATTTATCTGATGTGACGTAGTGCTGCTTGCCCTGAAGATGCTCTAAAAGTACATTTTGGTTCAAATAAAACAGGAACATGTATGTGATGTGTAAACGCAGATGATGGATTGCCCCTGTGTATTCAAATGTAAACAGAAAGCAATCATCAATATAGAGTTGTGGATTCAAAATGTCAGTAGAGGAAAATCATAATATGTGCTGGTCACTAAAATGAAATATAAGGTCATTGCCAGGGGTTATCGCTACAAACCAAGTCCATGGATCGAATAATCCTATTTAAATATTGGTTGGTTGATTTACAGGAGAAATTATATTATATATATACAGTATATATATATATATAATATTGACATTAAATGTGCTTTATTTTGTAAGGTGTTTCTTTGGTTTTGAATGGTAAGCTTTCAAAAACACATCATTACACATATACCGGGCTTTGATGAGGATGGATTATGATTACGTGGTTTATTAAGCAGCAGTTAAAAGTACTACAAAAAACTGGACAGAATAGAATGGAGAACAATGAGATTACTGTGGGTTCCCTTACCCATACAACTGTACTATTTGGTATGCCAGAAGAAACAGATTAAGTCATTCAGCAAAACCTACAAGTATGCCCTACTGCATATTGCAGTATGGAAGCTAGCATATGTATATGGCTATTCTGACCCACAATACTTTATCGAGCAAGAGGGCAAAGGTAAAGATGCAATGTTGTGATGAAGTAGTGCAGTGGTGCCCTCTGGACCTGATAGTGCAGCAAAAATAAATTGCATAATGCATAATACCAATTCAGATTTCATAAAAAATCTTACATTGAAATAAATAGTTAAGTTCTTTATAACTACGCATAAAGATACAAAAGAGAAACAAATGGCATAATTTAAAACAATAATAAACAAGCTATTGTCAGAGTCAGTTATAAAGAATATAAAAGGAGGGCTTACTATTTCCTGCAGTTGATACAATGAATGATATTTACCAATAAAGAATGGCAATATTACTCATGTCAGACAAAGATATGTTTGAAAATGACTTAAAGGAGGGGTAGGTACGTTTGAGAAACCGGCTCGAGATACACTTTTTGTTATATTCCATGGAATGCTCTTAATATCCTGATAGCAATGCATATTCTAAGTGCTTTGAAAAAAAATCCATAAAAAAAATTAATCTGTGGAAGCCGTAACTATAAACTACGACCAATTATTTTAGCCGGGCCGGCTAGAATAACTGGTTGGCCGACCTGTCTGTCAGCCTTCAATCTCGTGCACACACACACACACACACACACACACACACACACACACACACTCGTGCAGTCATTGCGTGCCGTCATTGGGCGTGTTTCCCGTCAGCTGTTGCTCAGTCGCCAG
Organism: Gobionotothen gibberifrons; assembly: GCA_943591055.1. Lineage (NCBI taxonomy): Eukaryota > Metazoa > Chordata > Actinopteri > Perciformes > Nototheniidae > Gobionotothen > Gobionotothen gibberifrons. The sequence goes on from CALSBZ010046809.1 coordinate 2,725,757, forward strand.
CATGGCAGAGTTTTCTTCAACATCGTCTACCGGTCGCAAAAGAAAAACTGTAATGGAGCAAATCATGAAGAAAAATAAAGTGGAAACTAGGAGAAGTCAAACCAGAGTCAATATCGGAGTTGCTTTTCAACTATGGCGACTATTTACGGAGCACACCGCTGATATGTAACGTTACCGGCGCAGCCTGCTCTCGCCAGCCAGACGTAACATTTGTAATACATTTTCACAAAACAAACATGCTAGCTTCAAAAATATAAGCACTGACAATAACTGTGTTATACATTTGTTTTACATTCATTATCATGATCTTGTGCGCGTTCATGTGTGTTAGAGGAGGTGCTCTGTAGGAAGTCTGAAGGAAGGGGCGGATTCTTTTCGGTTGTGTACTTTGGAATTTTTGTGCACCCGAGGCGGTTTCTCAAACTTACCTACTGCTCCTTTAAATACATACGTAATTCAAATATGAACGTCAAAAGTCGGAATATGCCAATCTTTTTTTTCTTATTATCTTATTTGCTAAACGTTCTTGTATAGTAATATGCATGTGTTGTATTATTCTACTACGTCTATTTCTTAATGTTCAGCAATAACCACGTTTTCCCAGTACATCCATGGGACTGACGTTCTCAGGTGGGGTGATTCCGCTTTGAACAGGAATTTTGTTAGCCAGTAACTTGTTTTCCATGTGCTCAATAAAGTTTCTTTAAAAAAAATTCTAAAGAATTCAACCAATCAGAAGTGGACCCACTTGTCTTTTCATCCAATCAGACTCCGCAGCAATTGCCCCGCCTAGAACAAATAATACACCTGTTGCTTGTTGTTGTTTCCCTGGACTCATAAAGGCCCTGCTGTGAGAGACAACTTTGCCTTTTCTTGATCGAAACTCTCTCTCTTCGGAAAAATGGTGAGTACGATAGTGCATGTGTATTTAACCAAATGCAGCGCTCTGAACGTGTGTCATCATGCGAAAACGTAACCAGCTTAACGTTTTTTAACCGCTTACTCTTTAAAGAAGACGCATCTTTTTTATAGTGAAACAAACATTTTGCGGTATAAACTGGTAAATCAAGCTTCGTCATTAATAAGTCGTTTTAACTGTGGTGTTGGTAAATTAAGTGTAACTCGACGGCACAGTCAAGATGTTGAGTGACGCATTTACAATCGGCGCGAATTGTTGGAAATAAATATACTTCCTGTCTCATTAGTGGCCAGGTTTAATGGTTTCATATTTAAAACATGATATTAACACAGATAAAAACATGTTTTTCCGAATTTCAGTGAACCAGGGCGTTTTTCCAACGTAGGCCTACTATAGGCTATATCAGGATTAAAGAAAAATTAATCTGGTTGATTTTTTATTTCCAGGATTTAATGTTCACACCAAGGCCTAAAACCTGGCAAATCATAAGCAAGTGACTTATATATATATAAAACAAATGTAATATTGTATAAAATAATACACCAAATGGACAGACACAGATTAAACAAAGTCCCCTGGTTTGTCTCTGTCTAACTGCCATGAGAAAAATCAGATCAATGTTCCACAATCTGCCACTAGATGTCATCATTGTACCAATACGGTTTATATAATACATAGGCCTACCTATTAATATTATTATAGTAAAAGGGCTCGCTTTGGCAAAATCCTGATCCATACAGGTATTGCAGCCCTAAATAATAAGTAGGCTAACCATCATGTGTGGTGCTATCTGTAGGCTAGTTGTCTGTCTTATTTTTTGTTGAGTTCATATTGTTTTCACAGTGCTGTGGAAATGAATTTCCCCCTGGGGACAATCAATCTAATCTAAACTAATGTAATATTCAATCCCACACGATTGGCGATTGAGAATATACATTTGTAGTTTACTTCGTTTAAAGCACTTTTGTTGTAATAGCCTACTATGGATTTAGTTGACACTACCAGCCGAGTTTATTTTGTCCAATATTTTGCGGGAAGGTATAGCTACATTGAAAGAAGTAGAAGAAGAAATACGCTAACGATACAAGCAGGCACAACACTGTTACTCTGTTTTTACTGACATGTAACATTTTATTTCACCTTGCTCTATGGTTTTTAACCGCACATTTTCGGGAGTTTCAACCGGGTACCGAAAACGGGGACGTTTTGGTCACCCATCCCACTGTGTTTACAGCTAAGCACATACGCTAACATTAAGACTACAAACTCACTTGGGGTTGAGGATTTTTTTTTTTACACGCTTGACTGCCTGCCCACATATCTGATCTAAACATAGTAACGTGTTTTGGGGGAAATAATTATTTAATTTTGTGACATTTATTTTACTTTTCGATGGATGAATGATGCTCAATGTGAGGGGGCAAAGAATAACTAGCTTTAGATAAGCCAGTCCTTTATTAGTGTAGCCTATATAAGTGCGTTGTTAGTAATTGTAGCCTATTGCTCGAAGTGGAGTCGAAAGAGATGAGTTTTCAGTCTGCGCCGGAAGATGTGTAAGCTTTCTGCCGCCCTGATGTCAATGGGGAGCTCATTCCACCATTTTGGAGCCAGGATAGCAAACCGACGTGTTTTCTCTAATGTCTTCACACACGAGAGATGATCAATCAGATGAGAGACATGGTTCCAATTTTTACTTTATTTAGCTAGAATTAGATGATTATTATGTGCGTTTACGTTCTGGCCTGCCACACCACTAGTCTCCTAAAGGGGTGTGGCAGTGGCGCAATCCCTGTGACACACAGAAAATGTAAATGCATAGTCTCCTCTCTTAACACTGGCCCACATTCACATCCAATCGTGCCACCTGTCTGCCAACAACTGCGTCATTGTGCTTTCGGTATTATACGTATAAACAGTATTTAGCCTCTTTTTGTTTTTAATTATAACTGTCTTTCTGTTCAGATGACAAATGTGTGAGTCAGGTGACTTAAATCACGATATGGTCTTTGGTTCTTATTAAAATAGCCTTTTTCTCTAGAGCAGTCCTCCCACATATGCCACTAGTATGTATGTTACACTGTTTTTGCACAAGAATCAACCAACTAGGCTTCCTTTTATGATAGTTTCTTAACAACCTTTTTTTCCTTTTACAGCGCGAGTGCCTCTCAATCCACGTTGGTCAGGCTGGTGTGCAGATTGGCAATTCATGCTGGGAGCTTTACTGCCTGGAACATGGGATCCAGCCGGACGGCAGGAAGCCTGGTGACCAGAACATCTCAGGAGGAGGAGGGGACAATTCCTCCAACACCTTCTTCATGGAGACTGAAACTGGAAAGCATGTCCCCAGAGCAGTGTTGGTTGACCTGGAGCCCACTGTCATCGGTACATTCTCATTAATTATAAATGATAAAAGTATCATAAATGCCTTTTCCCCCCTCTGTCATTCAAAACCTTAAATAATCTAATGCTCATTACCCTTAGATGAGGTGCGCACGGGGACTTACCGCCAGCTGTTCCACCCTGAGCAGCTGATCACTGGCAAGGAGGATGCTGCCAACAACTACGCCCGAGGACACTACACCATCGGCAAGGAGATCATTGACACAGTGATGGACAGAATCCGAAAGCTGGTCAGTACATTTAGAACAGAAGTACATTTTTCTGAAGAGTATTAAATGGAAATGAATCAGTTTATTGCGAAGTAGGTTTTCACATACAAGGAGTATGCAATTGTATTGTGGTGAATGGCAAAAATAAGTATTGCAAAGTGTCATAACTAATAATAAATATGTGAAGTATGTTTTAAAATGTAGAGCTGTACAGTGTTTTAAACAAACACAAGACATAACAATCGTGTATCACTCTTTCAAAGTGAGCATATTTCCCCGATCCTGGCCCACTTGCATCGGCTTCCTCCACCCTGCAGAATTCAGTTTAAGATCCTCCTGATCGCATTCAAAGCCCTCCAGAGAAGGCACCCTCTTATCTCTGATCCGTTTTCATTTAATCTATATGTTTACATGCTATGCACTAATACGCTTTTGTATCATTAGCTGTGAACCCTTGGCACTGCTGTCTTTGTATTATATAATTACATTTATTATTATTATTATTTGATGATTTTCTCTTTTTCTTTTCAGTCCGACCAGTGCACCGGTCTTCAGGGTTTCCTGGTGTTCCACAGCTTCGGAGGGGGCACCGGCTCTGGTTTCACCTCCCTGCTGATGGAGCGTCTGTCCGTCGACTACGGCAAGAAGTCCAAACTGGAGTTCTCCGTCTACCCAGCTCCCCAGGTGTCCACCGCTGTGGTGGAGCCCTACAACGCCATCCTGACCACCCACACCACCCTGGAGCACTGTGACTGTGCCTTCATGGTTGATAATGAGGCTATTTATGATATCTGCTGTAGAAACCTTGATATCGAGCGTCCCTCTTACACAAACCTGAACAGGTTAATGAGTCAAATTGTGTCCTCCATCACTGCCTCCCTTCGTTTTGATGGTGCCCTCAATGTTGATCTGACAGAGTTTCAGACCAACTTGGTGCCCTATCCCCGTATCCACTTCCCTCTGGCCACCTATGCCCCTGTCATCTCCACGGAAAAAGCTTACCATGAGCAGCTCTCGGTGGCAGAAATCACTAATTCCTGTTTCGAGCCAGCCAATCAGTTGGTGAAATGCGACCCACGCCGCGGTAAATACATGGCCTGCTGCCTTTTGTATCGTGGTGATGTCGTTCCCAAAGATGTGAACGCTGCCATTGCCACCATCAAAACCAAGCGCTCCATCCAGTTTGTGGACTGGTGCCCCACTGGTTTCAAGGTGGGCATCAACTACCAGCCGCCCACTGTAGTTCCTGGTGGAGACCTGGCCAAGGTCCAGAGGGCTGTGTGCATGCTGAGCAACACCACTGCTATTGCAGAGGCCTGGGCTCGGCTTGATCACAAGTTTGATCTGATGTACGCTAAGCGTGCCTTTGTGCACTGGTATGTGGGTGAGGGTATGGAGGAGGGAGAGTTCTCTGAGGCCAGGGAGGACATGGCCGCTCTGGAGAAAGATTACGAGGAGGTTGGAGCTGATAGCCTGGGAGATGAGGAGGATGAGGAAGGAGAGTATTAGAAAGGCAAACATTCCGCTTTATTGATCTCTGATCCATGCTCTTTTATTAAGAAAATAAAGTTGTTAATTGACTGAACCTATGCTTTCCTCTCGTCAATAAATACACTATTAAACATTACCTATCTGCCCAGATGGGTTATATGTATTCACTTGCTCAGTTCAATCAAAAATGGTTTCACACAGAGATGCTATTGCTCAATTCAGTCACTTGGAGGCAGTGGTGTTTAACATGTATATCTTTTCTCAGAACAGACCAGGCAATCTAGTAAAATGCTAGAATAATCACTAAATTATTTCTCAACATCAGATGATTCAAGAGTACCATTTGCATATCTTACATTTACATATTTAAGATTGGATTTGTGCTTTACGTGAGAAGAACAGAGTCCTGACCCCGGCCTGATCTAAAATAGGGTGTGGTATTCACTCTGGCCCAAGGGAGGGATAGTAGTGAGGCGGCGGGGTGGGGCTCTCATGCTGGCACTGGCAGACAGGTGGTGTTTAAAAAAACTTAGTTCTGCTGTTCCCAGACTGGAAAATGAATGAAACTGAAAGCAATACATTAGGAACCATGTAAAGCCAACATTGAAAAAGGCTAAATAGTGTTGTAAAGAGATTAGTGTTTTCACAGGTGTTGTAAATGTTTTTTTAATTTTCAGTTCTCTAATCATTCACCATGTTCAGTTGCAAATAAATGCTTTTTCTTGACATTAAGCAGATATTTAATATCAATAAAACAGAAACAAAATGGATTCTACAATACACTGACCTAAATTAATACATTCCTATTGCACTTTCAATTGCCTCTTTGGTAGTTATGGGATTTTGTACATTTATGATCAGTTATTGGGCAGAATCGCATGCCAAATAAGAAATGTATTAAAGCTAACTTAATGTAAAATGTCACTTTATGCGTTATAACACCTCCCAACCAGTTTGTTCATTTGCAAAGGAAATTCATCTTAAAACCTTTGTACTTCTCAAAAGCAATGTGTTAAATGGCTAAAAGATAATATAGCATATCTGGAGGGTGCTCTTCTCACCGTAAGACATGGAGTTAAGAACCATTCAATATGTTTTTCTCCATCTCACGATCATGAGGTAATTGGACTGTTTGGGAAATAAATTAGTTTAGCTTTGCATAACTGCCTATAAAAATTATACAACAGAATATTTTGAATGCTGAAAAGATGTGCACTTCAAAATGATACAAAAATACAGACGCACACACACGGTTCCCTCATACAGGTTGACGTATTGGGCTCTACTAAAACGCCCTGAAAATAAGGCATTGTGAATCAGAACGGACGGTTTAGTACACTAAGACATGCATCAAATTGTTCACAGGCCAAAACATCCCCTTCTGTTGTGTATCGATGTAAATTGAGGAGCTTACATCATACAGTGATTGTTTTTTTATTAACATAAATCCTTTCTCTTGTTTGCTCATTCTATTGCAAAACATACACAGCTCTCATTAATTAAAGTGAAGTAGGCTGCAGTGAATACATCCCTTATATCCCTTCACAGAACTAAAGTATGCTTTTAAAAAAGGTTGAATGAGACATGCTGAAAACCCAATCCCAGAAGGGGGGTCTGGGGGGGGGGGGATTCTCCCCCCAGGAGATTTTTAGAAATACTAACATAAACTACGCATTCTGGTACACTCTGAGAAGAAAATAAATACATCTATTACTACCCGAAACATCACTTCGTTCTGACAGCTGAACTTGCTGCTCCTCACAGAGAGAAGAGCAAAGAGGAGAGAGTCTGTGAGAATTACTTTAAATAGTGGGTAAGGGTAGATAGCTCCCATTGTTCTGTGGCCTGTCAATCAAACCGGGCGTCATATTTTATTTACGTTACGTGTTCATTTTTATCTGAAGTTGTACCCATGGATGTATAAAGAGTAGTTCTACCGCAAAGTTATTCTCCGTGGGGACTTCCGGCAACAATCTTGATTTTGATTGGCCAGAAGACTCGAAAAAACATCAGCAAAGATGTTTTATTGTGAAGATGATCACTACGTGACAGAAGTTTTCAAAACCGTTTATGGGCCCAATCCCAAACCACTCCCTCGACCCTACCCCTCCGTGACGGAGTGAACTCCGTCTGTAGCCACACTCGCAGCTCAACGAGGCTCCCTCCTGTCATTACATTACATTACATTACATTGCATTTAGCTGACGCTTTTATCCAAAGCGACGTACATTCGACCAGGAAGATACAACCTTGAAGAAAACAGAATCATATAAGTACATCAGGTTTCATATAGCCACAACATTTCAAGTGCTACTCAACTGGCTTTAGATAAGCCAGTCCTTTATTAGTATGTAAGTGCTCTGTTAGTAATTCTTTGTTAGTAGTTCTATCGCTCGAAATGGAGTCGAAAGAGATGAGTTTTCAGCCTGCGCCGGAAGATGTGTATGAGTTCAATGGGCAGCTCATTCCACCATTTGGGGGCCAGGATAGCAAACCCACGTGTTTTTGCTGATGGGAACTTTGGTCCCCCTCGCAGCGCGGGTGCAGCGAGCCGTTTGGCCGATGCAGAGCGAAGTGCACGTGCTGGGGTGTACGGTTTAACCATGTTCTGGATGTAGGAAGGGCCAGATCCATTCGCAGCATGGTACGCAAGTACCAGTGTCTTGAAGTGGATTCTAGCAGTTACTGGAAGCCAGTGAAGGGAGCGGAGGAGCGGTGTGGTGTGGGAAAATTTCGGAAGGTTGAAGACCAGCCGAGCCGCTGCATTCTGGATGAGCTGCAGAGGTCGGATGGCACATGCAGGTAGACCAGCCAGGAGGGAGTTGCAGTAGTCTAGGCGTGAGATGACGAGTGCCTGGACCAGAACCTGCGTGGCTTTCTGGGTCAGCTGGGGACGTATCCTCCTGATGTTGTAAAGAGTGTATCTGCAGCAGCGGGTTGTAGCAGCGATGTTTGCAGTGAAGGACAGTTTGTTATCTAGGATCACACCCAGATTCCTTGCAGTCTGAGTCGGGGAAACAACAGAGGTGCCGATGTTGATTGTTAGGTCAAGAGTGGGACAATCTTTCCCCGGAAGGAAAAGCAGTTCAGTCTTGTCAAGGTTGAGCTTGAGGTGGTGAGCAGACATCCACTGAGAGATGTCAGCTAGACAAGCGGAGATGCGTGCGACGACCTGGGTCTCTGAGCGGGGAAAGGACAGAATTAATTGGGTGTCGTCAGCGTAGCAGTGGTATGAAAAACCATGCGGGCTAATGACAGATCCGAGCGAGTTTGTGTACAGAGAAAAGAGGAGGGGACCGAGAACAGAGCCCTGAGGGACCCCTGTGGTTAACTGACAAGGGTCGGACTCGGACCCTCTCCAAGTTACCCTGTAGGTGCGGTCTTTGAGGTATGAGGTGAGGAGGGAAAGGGCAGTGCCTGAAACTCCAAGTTCTTGGAGAGTGTGAATCTGACAGCAAAGCTTGCTGTCAGATGGAGCAAGCTTTGGGACGGCCTCCCCTCTCTCCGGCAGAAACAGGAAATGCGGTGACTGTATGTAACAACGGTTTCAAATCAGCATCTCTTTGACAAAAAATGTAACTTAAAAACTCAAATAAAACTCCAAACATCTTTAATTGTGTTACTTTTTTGTAAAGCTCTTTTAGTTTTAAACCTGATGTTTATAAGCTTCTTAGTTTTTGCAACAGTCTGTAAATATACACAACTTTATAATAAAATGCACACATTTACCTTTTTCTAGACTAAACACAGGTATGATCCAGAGTCGTATAATAGGAGAGTTCTGTCATCTCCGTTCACTCCATGGATGTATAATAAGAACATGGACCACTTTTTTACAGCAATGGCGGATCGCGGAGCCTCTCATTCGTTCCCCGGAAGTTAGCGCAAAGGCTAGCAGAGCTGTGGAGTTGCAGCATAATAGAGAGGCGAAGTCCCTCCCCTTCCGGTGGAGCTCCATGGGACCCCGGAAGCGGAAAAATATACATTGAAGTCAATGGAGAAAATGGAGAGGAAAAGGTTATCTTTTGATCCCGTTTGAATTGTGCCACGAATTACACATATGATGTTTGTCAATTTAAAAGAACATTTTGCAAGTCAAAAAAATAAAAATGTGTCGTAAAACTGTGAAGTTACACATTTTTTGTGTGAAACTGCTCAGTGAACTACATCTCCGGTAGGGCAGAACAACACACGTCACCAAGATGTCCGTCTGTCTTGTCAACAAAAGGATTGACTACACTCACTATCACCACAATGAAACACGTCCAGAAGAATGTCATGCAAAGCTGCCTGTCTGCCTTTGATTCTCTCTGAACTGCCTGGTCTTTTTAATGTTTAATGTCAACCATTTGTGCAGATAGCATGACGTAGAAAAAAGAAATCGCCAATGCTAGCGTTACCGTTAGCATTTCTCCCCCAGGCTTAAGTTGTGTATTATAGAATGATCACACCGCTGTGACAGCACTCTTCAAAGGGTTCACGAAATATGACTAGCCTACTACTCTTACTGTTCAACATGTTGGGTTACTTAATGTTAAGGCTAATACAAATGACACGGGTGTAATGCTAACTAACGTGCTTGCTACTAGCTAGGTAGCTAACTTGATCCAGCCACTCCTGTTCCTTTCATCAGACGGGAGGCGAAAGAACGAGCAAGACCCATTGCTGGTATGATAACAACCTGGTACTAAGCACATCTTGTTAAAGTTATCTTATCTTAGCCAGCGCCATATATATCGATGATATATCGCGCTGATATTAGATATCTCTTCGTGGAGGAAAACAATGGTGACATCACTTACGCGACTCTGGGATTTGTAGTCTTTCTAGTTGCGTATTTTTCATAGTCTTATATTTCAACAGTTTTACGACAAACTGTGACTTTTTTTACATGGAAAGGATTGTTTAAGATTGACAAACATCATATGTGTAATTCGTGGCACAATTCAAACGGGATCAAAAGATAACCTTTTCCTCTCCATTTTCTGCATTGACTTCAATGTATATTTTTCCGCTTCCGGGGTCCCACGAGCTCCCTCGGAAGGGGAGGGACTTCGCCTCTCTATAGAGCTGCCATCCCCACCATACGTCATCTCACATAATTCAGAGCTGATTGGCTGTAAGCACGTGTGCCGCGAAAAGTGTAGTGTGTGAAGAGGAGACGAGAGAGAGCAGCGGAAACCCGGAAGTAAGCTGCGCACGGGTTCCCTCCATGGATGTATAATAAGAACGTTCCCTCGACAAAAACAATGATATTTCTCCATAGGATTTTAGAAAATAGCTCGAAATAAGAACTGTGGGAAACGGTTAGATAAATGCACGTTTTGTTCAGCCGGATAATATCCACATGTCTACCCTACTTTTATGATTTTCGAATCATAAATCTATCCATCATAAATCTATCGATTAGATTTAAGATTTGACTTTTGAAACTACAAGAAGATAAGGAGGACTTTTAGAAAAAAGTAATAGAGATTTTTGTCCAGAGGGATAGCATGGACTTCATCTTCAAGTCAAGGTAAGACCACAATTTTATTGGAAATGGGGTCTTACTAAGAGAGAACAATCCAATATTTAAATGATAAAATGACATTTTTGAACTGTATGTTTAAAATTAATCGAAGCATCAGACTAAAATAATAGAATATTTTGATTTAGGTCAAAATAGAATATTTGTAAACCTGAAGAGTCAGTGCCAGTGCCTCACCATCCATGAACCTCACTGCATGTCACTGCAGAAGTTTATATATAAACATCTACATTTTTTGTGCCCCACCACTTTTGTACATATAGAAACGCCACTGGTGGTTGAATACACAGTATTAGGAAACACTTTATACTTACTGGACATGTTATACTCATTACATACTGTATATAAAATATGACCAAGAATGTGAGACAACTTTATAGAAATTCACATCACATCTGTTACTGATGCCATTTGTCATACTTTGTTAAACTCACAAATAATAAAGTTCCATAACTTCAGTTGGGAACAAAGACCACACCTTATCTCCCCAAGGCAATTTCCCATCCAATAGGTGTGCTATATAGGTGTGTATAACCCTTTCTCCTGTCTGTTACTCCCTCTTTCAGCACAAGAACCAGAGGGGGATTCAATGGAGCCTGAATACCTGCACTGAGACCCTCACCCTGCACCCTGAGTCTCAACTCTGTGTTTTTCAAGCCTTTCCCTGTTTTTTTGTATTAAACAAAACATTAAGCTTTCCCAATGGTGTGGTTTTCTGTTGGTCGTGAAATTGCTCCTGCTGACTTGAGCCAGCCATTTATTCCTCCGCTCTGTGTCAGTGGGGAAGCCGTACATTCGTACTCCTTTCTCGGAGCGATTTGAGCATCCCCAGGCAGCACAGCAAACCATGGTGGCGACTAGGAGGCAGCACAGCAAACCAGGACAACACGGAGGAAAAGGCACAGACAAACTGCATGATATGCTATTCAGTGTTTATTGAATTCCATGTATTTGCATTGGATGTTCCTAAAACAACACATTTAACATCATCATCATCATGCTGCTGCTGCTGCTGCTAGTCCTTTGATAGTCACCTGTCGGTCTCCTGTCCTTTCTGAAAGCCATAAAGATGACATTAGTCATTTAGATAACTTGTGTCCTCAATTATCATGGGATTACTGAAACTACGTTTTTGGACTTCCGGTGTCGTAACTCTTCTATTATACGGCTCTGGTATGATCCTAAGTTAAAAAATATGAGGTTATCATGAGGTTGTTAAAGGAAGGCTCCACTCATTAGATATTTAATCAAAACTTCAGTTTTTAGTGAAACATGTTTAAACCATACCCTGAAGAAATCAGCGATATTCCCCGGTAAATAATGATTGTATAGTGTGGTGACCACGTATTAATGCACTGTTCATAATTCAATCTAGGAACTACAGGCTAGGGGTATTGTTCCCACACGGACATTGTTGTGTGTTTACTATATGTTGTGTGCACCTCCTTCCTCTCTCTCTCTTCTCTTCCCGGGCTGCGACCCGATGACACCTGCTTTGCTGCTGCTCAATAAAGCCAGCTTTGTTCCTCAATTGCACCGCCTCTGACTCCAGAGGCACTACACTGGTGACCCTGACACGTCTCGAAGTTTCCGGGACGGAGCCGAACACGGCAAAAGGAACTCCGGTTCCTTTCTGGAAATGCCGGGGATTTTTGGAATCGTCCGTGGCTGCCGCCGGCACACGGACCGGGGCTCGGTGCGCGCCCCGCAGAAGAGCTGGGGACGTGGCTCACCGTTCCCGCATCAACCTCCCATCCAGCAGGGAGACGATGCACGACCCGCTGGGTCGACCAGCAAACAGACTGCTACCTCGTGGGTCTGTTTCTCCGGGGCGTGCGGCTGCACGTCCCGGCTGCGCTAGCTGGCGACAACTAGCAGCTAACCACGTTGGTTAGCGGCTACGGCTAGCAGCTAACCACGTTGGCTGCCAGCTAGCGGCTAACGGCCACAGCTAACGGCTGTTAGCTGTGACCTTTTGAGCTTTTCTCTGGTGCCTGAGAGGAGGTTCAACCAGTCGGTTGGCCTCGTGTGGACAATCTCACAATTTCACCTACCTTTTTGGACCATGGACAGTACGGCCTTTTTGAGTTCTTTCTTCGTCTCGGCGGCGGTTCCAGACGCCACTCACGTTTACATTAACGCCTGGGTGGTGCACTCCTGGACCCCGTCTCGGCTCAACGGTTCCAGACGCCACTCACGTCATCGACGCCTGGGTGGTGCACTCCTGGACCCCGGCTCGCCTCGACTGTTCCGGACGTCGCTCATGCTCCATCGGCCTGGGTGGCGCGCTCCGGGACCCTGTCTGGCCTCTCATCTGTCCACGGCTCCTTCTTCCTGCGGAGACTGCTCCTGCCTCCCGGGGATACCTCGGCGCCTGCTGAGGACCTCGTGCCCGCCGCCGCTGTGCGTCTGCCTGCGGCCGGGTGGTGCTCCGTTCTCCCGGGGTTGCTGCTCCTGCCCCCCGGAGACCCGGTTCCTTTCCCCCGAGGACGTCATGCCCGCCGCCGCTGCGGCCGGGCAGCGCTCCCTCCTGCTGGGGACCACCGGGTTGTTTTCACCGACTGGCGGGTGGTAACTGCATTCGCTACTGCGGCCTCCTTCCGACGGCCCGGCCCTCACCTGCAACCCCTTTTCCTCTCGGACGCGGGGATTGTGTCCATGATTGAATTCTGGGGGGGCTTGTGTGGTGACCACGTATTAATGCACTGTTCATAATTCAATCTAGGAACTACAGGCTAGGGGTATTGTTCCCACACGGACATTGTTGTGTGTTTACTATATGTATTGTGTACCCTCCTGTGTGTATGAATATGCTAAGATATATAAAGTATGAAAACGGTAAGCAGTGCAAGTATAGTATAAAATATATAGATATTAATTTCATGATGATAAACATTGTGGAACAATGATGAAAAATGTTAATGGAAGGGGCGACGTAAAACTGACACAAAACAACAACAAACTTTTGCCGAGCCAATTGGAGAGTTTCATCACCAGCACGTGGTAAAAACCACCAATGAGCGCTCAGCTCGAGATACCAGCGAGACGTTTCCCATCAAGCATTTCGCTTCCGCAACCCGTGGAGAGGAACTGCGGCGCCTCGCCTCGCTTCGCTCTCAAGGCTGCGGGCGTCTTTGTCCCGCGAGATTTCAACGTCTCATGTAGGCGAGCCTCCAGAGCAAGTCGGACAAAATGACTAACCATCATGCAACGCACAAGCAAGACGTTGATCGCAACTGCGCAGGTCTTGCTTGTCTCAAACAAGCCTAGTGTTTCTTATAAATTGTAGGGGCAGGGGAAAAGGTTAAGGGAGGTACTTTAGATTCAAATGAAAATCTATGATGCATCCTCGCAACTACAGTCATTAAATGTCCACTTTTGTGTAAGGTTTGGGGGTGTGGTTCTGCAAGCCTCATTTGCAGATTCACCTGTCGCAGCGCGCCCAGAGGCTTTTTAGTGGGCGCGTCACGGGGATGCCAGGGGTGGTTCTCACGGGAGGAGGAAGCGTGTGTGCGGGTATTCAGCGGGATATTCAAGTTTTCCTCAGCATGTCTATATATGTAAAATGCAACGGGGAAAGTAACCGTGTGGATATTGCATCGACCAACCTGGAAGCACGTCTCCCTGGAGAGGACGCGCACAGAGAGAAAGAGAGACTCTCTCCAACAGGGTGAGATCGCTCCTTTGTGGATCATCGTGTTTCCTTTTTTGTGGATTATAGCCTAAATAGGCACTACAAACATTTCTGTTGTTGACGCCGACGGGCGCAGGAGCAACAGCCTTTTTTTGTGTTTCAATGAACTATGGTCTGGATTAGACCAAAAGACAATTTCAGTGTATCGTGAGTGGACTTTTTGTTAGGTTTTGTTTGGCTCAAACTGTGAATACAGTACACTTGAATAACGCAGAAAACCTGTCTTTGTTTATTTTTTGAATGTATGCATATAGCCTGTAGTTAATACATTTCCGTGGGGACTATTTTGGGGAAAGAGCAAATTATATGTTTACACAGGGAATGCCCCTCTCTCTCCCTCTCCTGACAGCCTGACCCGACAGTAGTTTAGCTTGTTCCAGAGGTAGATAAAATAGTGAAGTGTAGGTCTAACTCTTGTGTGTTTCGCTCCGCTCACCGAAGCACACGTTGCATTCCGCTATTTTACTGTCTTTTTCGGACACCTTAAAATAATGCCACTGCATCCCCATTAAGTAATAGATGGAACCGAGCATTCCGTGGATTGTTCCTATCCGAATTGTGGCAATGTTTCGCGATACAATGAGGCATATTTAAATATAATTGTGAGAGTAACTACAGTAAACAACATGAACAAAGCACATACGTCCTCGACACCAAACGCATAGGTCACGTCACGTCCGGTAAAATAAGTCATGTGACTCGTCAAAATGGCGCCGCCCACAGGGTTGATGTAATTTCGGTAATTAATCAGCTTAAAATCACTGATAACGTCATCGGATAAAAAAAAAAAAAAAGACTGGCAGAGACTGGTCTGTTTTATCGGATGATAATTTAAAAAAATGCGTGTCATGAGGATTCCCTCCCTTTAACATCGCAGTTTATCAGTGGATGTTTGCTGGAACTGTTTGTAAATGGCGTGTTTCCTGACGGACACACACAGCGTGACTCCGGTCAGGTAGAGACCGGTCTCAAGTCGGCACCGCTGCAGACTCGCTGTTTGAGGGCTTGATAGCCCACTCCCGCTCCACACTCGTTGCTTTGGAACAGCCCTTAATATGGCGGACCCTCCGCGTGAACGCGCAAACGGAGGGGTAGGGGTAGGGTGTAGCAGAGGCTGTTGGAGCTAAACCAGCTGTGCTGGGCCTCACCCCACCTGTGCTCCGCGCCGTTCGTTGGATGAGACTGGTCAGATTAAATAAAGAAGGAGTTCAAACACCGGAATAAAAGTTATAACAATAATCTGATTTAATGGTAAAAAACACAATACAAGTTACAGAGTACCCTTGGGCCTACCCTGGGCCCCCAGTTCCACTGCCGTGCGATACAGATATCGGGACCGGCCAGTCCGAACCAGGGGCCCCGCTATGAATAAACATTTGGTTTACATAGACATTTTGGGGATGGAAGTGTGTCGGATGTTCCGCCCCATTTTACTCCTAAGCGAATCAGAGAGCCCGATGGGGAGGAGGTGTATCGGATACTCACTCCCCTAAGTGTTCTTACTGGTTGGATTCACTTCTGGTCGGGCCCAATACAGCGAATCAGAGTTCTGAGAAAAAGCATTCTTCTTCTGAGCAGAGCGTGAGATCTTCAGAGACACCCAAGGACGGAATCACTTTTTATCTTGCACCTGTATTCACTCCTTTACTTTCCCAAGGGATATTTCACACAAACTATTCTTTCCCAGACAATCAAACATTGTACACAGATATATTGGTACACAGATATATGGGTGCTTGAGATTATATGGACCCCAAAAAGAACCTTGAAAGAATATGTGTGTGTGTGTGCTAGATGTCTGAGTCAGCGTGTAAGTGGGGATGTGTGTGTGTGAGCTGATAAGAATATGTGTGTGCTGATTTCTGAGTCAGTGGAGTGAAACAAAGAGGATTATATATATGATTACTTGAAAACAGTTCAAAATAATACATGATTACCTTACAACAGTTCAGAATAATACATGTTCACTTTAATACAGTTTAGAACAATATCTGCTGACTTTAATCCCCCTTTTGATCTCTTCTCCAGAGATCAATAACACACAAAGCAACATAGCCACTGTCATTCTTTTCTACTGTGTCTGTCCTGCAACATTTATATAAATCCATCAGAAGCTGGGATTTAGAGCACTTTAAACCTTTAGGAACAGTCCACCATAACAACTTCTTATGACAGTGGAGGGAGAACAAAACATGTTAAAAAACTGCGTCCTTGTTTGTTGAGTCATCATACTCGTCCTCCCCCTCCGACCCACAAGCCAACAAGGGCATTTGGTATGGAGGGGGGAGCAGCTTTTCCTTCAATGGTGGAACTGATGAGTCTGATCAGAGGGACGTGGACTCATCGGTTGCCTCGCGAGCTGTTGTGTCTTTGTCCCCCGGCCCGCTGGGCGGCTTCTGGGCTGTCTGCTGGAGAGATCCCCTCGGGGTCCTCCTCCTCTGGTCCGCTGGTGGCGCCTTCTGGGTCGTCTGCTGGAGATACGTCCTCGAGATCCTCCTCCTCCGGTCCTGATGTCGTCTAGGGTCCCTGCTGGTGGTTTCCCGACTGCACACTGGCTCCAGTGGTACCAGTTGTCCCACTTTCCTCCTAGGCGGACGGCATGGGAGGTCCTCTGGGTCACTCGGTAGGGGCCGGAAAACCTGGGGTTGAGCCACTTAGGCCTGATGACTTTCAGTCAGACGAACTCCGCGGTGTTGGCTTCGTGCCTCTCGGGTCCCCCTTTGGCGTCAGCAACCTGTGTGGAAAAGTCTGCTACTTCCTTTCCTACGCTCAGGGCTCCTGGGCCCCAGAAATATTATCAAATACATCTTAAAATTAGATTACTAAATTGAACAATAAACCCATTATACCCCTCCTGGAAACATTGTCCTCCAAACTATGGAGACCATGTTTCCCAAATCAGATACCTCAGAGTACCCATCTTCTCGTACAATGTTATTTCAAAGCCCTATGCCTCATCATCAGGAACACTTTCTCCTGTTGAAAAGAATCAGCAATGTTAAAAATAAAGTTACAGTCATCAAGATCATGCAGAGTCATACAAAATTCATGCGTCATGTCCATAGTCATGTCTCACAATGGTTCAACTCATATGGCATAGTCAGAAAACCACTGCCAAAAGCATTGTGTGCATCCCAAAATAAAATCACCTTGTTGGTGGGTCAGTGTTACTGTAACAGTCAGGAATTTACAAATCAATTCACATTCATTCAGTCTTTGCAAAATCTAAGTCAAGTCAGTCTCGAGATCTCATGTCCTATAGTAGTAGTGCACTTTGATATTCTACCAGCTGGAGTTTTCAATCAGTGACATCATTGTGTTGATGTCAAACAATGCAACAAAGTTTTTCCGTGGTTGCAGCACCATTTTCTTCAGATGTTAAACAAACAAATTATCAATATACTTCATTAATGTACTGCCCCTAGGAAACACAAAGCCTGAACATTTTTCATACAAGGCATCCTTAAGTGAGACTGCAGATAACAGCCTTTTTAATTAATATTCCAAATTAATCAATAATAACAACAAGGCGCGGGAAGGTATTTTGAGTGGGGGTGCTGAGGTGCTGGACTCCAGTGAACACTATTACGGGCACTATAGAGCACGCACAAAAGCGCGAGCACCAGGGGCGCTACAGTGGAATGTTCTACTGCAACACTCCCCACACGCAAACACACAGTACACCCGTGACTGTTACAATCAACGCTCGATAATCAGCTCACGGCATATAGGCAGGGGTAAAGTGCTATTTTTTACGAGTGGAGGAGCAGACCTCACCTCCTCTAGGGGGGTCCAGGGGGATGCTCCCCCGGGAAGATTTTGAAGTAAAAGCATCAATCTGGTGCACTTTGAGGGCAACATTAAGAGATCTATGGATACATCTCTCAACATCCATATGAAACAGAACTGTAATCAGATGTTCTTTTTCTTTATGGATATTTTACAAATCACTCCCCTTTCAAACTGTATTCTTGTTTTACTGCCTGTGACGGGGTTCTTCAATACATAGGCTTAGTCGGTTGTTTAAGCTCCAAAAACTTTATTTTCAGCAGCACAAAAAAAATATATATACTGTTCGACAAAAAGGCAACAGTATAACTTAAATAAACAAAATCAAAGATTACCAAATTAGGTTGTCTGTCCCTCTAATCACATCCTAGCTGTTGCCTTCACTGCAACACTCTTCCCGGGCCCACACCGTCCCCATAGCCCCTCCCCACAGGCTTACCGTCAACAGGTTATACAATTATCTCCAAATCACATTGTCAACATAAATCTAATCCCTCAAACATGAGGAAACTATCCGACCCAAACATACACAGGTTAACTACCTCTTAACACAATCATTCCCCATAATTAATAAACGAAAAAGAAATAATAAATTGCATCCTATTTAAATCACGGAAGTGATGCGCCTCCGTCTTTTCCACCTTCCCTTTGCTGGGGAGACGGAGGCGAAACTCCGCCCGCCGCTCCCCACGTAAGTATCGTGGGGAGTACACAACCGAAAAGAATCCGCCCCTTCCTTCAGACTTCCTACAGAACACCTCCTCCAACACACATGAACGCGCACAAGATCATGATAATGAATGTAAAACAAATGTATAACACAGTTATTGTCAGTGCTTATATTTTTGAAGCTAGCATGTTTGTTTTGTGAAAATATATTACAAATGTTACGTCTAGCTGACGAGAGCAGGCTGCGCCGGTAACGTTCCATATCCAGTGTTTCCCCTACCATTACCATTGTCCGCCAACGGAGCCCCGCGCCCCCCCTGAAATTCAAGGTGTTTAAAAAAATAAAAAAGATACATTTTTTTATTTTTGTATTTTATTTTATTTGCACCCAAATTGCAACTAATCTATATCTACTCTCACTTTTCACATTGAATATGTGCTTTTTTATTAAATAAACTAAACGCTTTCATTTTAAGTTGTGAGTTTAGTGTTTGTGACCCTAAGAAACACTGATGCACTAATCAATAACAATAGCTCCTCTCTCTGCTCCAGAGGATGTAAAAAAAAAAAACATCTCAAAAACATCTCAAAGGGCTGAATTATTAAAGACCGTGGTACCGTTAAGCTCCGACGTTATCGGTGTTTTTATCGGTACTGAAGACATCTAAAATATATATGTCGTATGTATTATTGCTACACAAACATTATATTGCAGTTGTAGTGTCGCCAACTCCGTTTCTAATACGCAGAAAGACTGCAAAATAGTATTTTCGATCTTTCCAATTCAGACGAGATCTCTCTCCCCCCGTCTGTGTGCGAGGGGGCGGGGCAGTTTACACACACATAGCTGCTCCATGCAGCAACACACACACACACACACACACACACACACACACACACACACACACACACACACACACACACACACACGGGCACGGGAAGGGGGGTGCTGAGGGCGCTGCAGCACCCCCTAGCGGCAGGCAGGGGGAGCGGAGCTCCCCTGTCTGAATTATTTGACGGTTATTGCTGCTCCCGCTGTGCATAATCTGTGTAATATGTAGCCAATAAATTCCACATTGTTGGTAAAATAATATTTTACATCTTTGTAGTGTGTGTGCTCGCCAGTGGCATCGCCTGGCCTGCCCCGAATGTTTTTTCTGTAGCCCCGGACAATTCTACCTCAATAATATAATACTGTAGCGTTCACAGATGGAGTCGGAGACAGGGTTCCAGTTATTAGGCTTTAATAACTCTTACTTAGATAATGATGATCACAGGTTCACGTACAGCTTATGGGTTCAACCTCACACTAACTCCCCACCCAGCCCCTATGTATATCAGTGCCTACGTCACCACTCCCCGCCCTCCCCCGTCTGCTCCACCAACCACAGGCCCGCACCTCACCCAGCATCACGGTGCAGCCCTGTGATAGGCAGAGACACGGGGGATGCCTGAGTGACACCCTCAGCATCCTATCCCGGTCGAAATACGTAAACATATTAGTAAAAAAATCTCCCAACGCACAACATTTCAAATACACTGAACTCTGACTAGGAAGGTCTGGGTGGACTACCATCCCTTCCAGTGAGACCAGGACGCATTCTTGCCCTCTACAGAACTGAAAGGTCTCACTATAAACATTTTTACCACACAAAGTCTCTGAAACGACTCGGGGGTCGTGTCTGCCTTCTCGGCAGGGGGGCTGGGGACAGGGGGACAGGGGTTGTCGGCTCTGGCCCAGGCGGGGAAAGGGGAACGAAAACAGAGGGACTCTCAGTCCCTGATGGGGGGGCCTTCTCGGCTCTGCTCGCCGGGGGACCTGCGTGGGGGTGTCGAGGGGGCGGCTGTGGGCCCTGGTGCTCCTGGGGCCTGTGGAGAAGCTACTCCTCGGTACGGAGCCAACCTGTCTCTGTGGAGCACAACTTTTCTCCCCTTTGGTGGCAGCTGCACCCTGTAGACCACGGGAAACTGCTTCAGCAGAGCATGGGAACGACCAGGTTCAGTTCCTAGGGTACTCAGGGTGTGTGAAGGGGGTCCTTCCACCCGCACCTCCGACGGGACTGGAGCCTCAATCCAGTCCGGTCCTTCCGCAGGTTCAGCAGGGTTGTGGATACGGGTCCTAGCGATCACGGGCCCCCCATGGAAACTCACGGTGTGTGTAGGGGGTCCTTCCACCCGCGCCTTCGACGAGACTGGAGCCTCAATCCAGTCTGGTCCTTCCGCAGGTTCAGCAGGGGTGTGGATACGGGTCATAGTGATCACAGGCCCCCCGTGGAAACTCACTGTGCCTGCTTGAAGATCCAGGTGGCAACCAGACGCCCTCAAAAAGTCCATGCCCAGAATACACGGGTCCTGTACATCTGCTATCCACACCGGATGATGCACTTCAACTCCCCCCACCGACAGTCAGCATGCCTTTTCCTCTCATAGGTGCCAGCTCTCCTGTGACGGTGCGTAGACGCACCGTTGTCGGTTCTAACTGAGTCCCCCTGGACAACACATCTGCTCTCACCAGGGTTACTGTCAAGCCTGTGTCCACCAGTGCAGTGCAGGGCACCCCTTCCACGGTGACAGGGACATAACAGGAATCCCCACCACCAGCACGGCCCACCGCGACAACAGGCTCCAAGCATGTGCTGTCATCTTCTTCAGGAAGGAGTACAGCCTGGCTCCTCCGGCTGAGCTGTCGGGCTCCTTCCCCGGATGTCCGTGTTGGTGGCAATAAGGCTGAGGTTTGGCTGGGGGGGTTTTGGGCCGGGTTCCGCATCTTCCCCTTTATGCGGGCCCCACGTCGTTTCCCTGAGCCCGGTGTGCTTTGGGGCAGTCTCTGGCCAAATGTCCTGGCTGACCACACCCCCAGCAGACCCTGTTACTTGGCCTGTGTGTTGGCTGCAGAGACACAGCCCTTATCAATGCAGTCATTTCAGCCACCCATGCAGGCTTCTCCTCCGCTCTGCAGCTCCTCACAGCCGGTGGTCCCGGCCCTTCGCTGCTCCTAGCAGCTACACTCCACACGTTCTCTCTCTCCACAGCCATCTCCAAGGCTGCCTGCAATGACTGTGGGTGCTGCAGCTGTACCTCGACTCTCAAGTCCGCAGGGAGGAGGGACCTGATTAATTGATCCCGTGCCAGCTCACTCTGCACTCCGGGTGGCATGTGTGCATACGCCCGCCGCGTCAGGCTCTCCACGTCGTTAGCCAACGCACGCAGCGTCTCTCCAGACTTCCTACAGCGGTTACTCAATTCATTCCGGAGCAGCTCTCGTCAGGATAGACGTCCTCCGTTCGAAAAGTCACTTCTGACACCAATGTAGCGTTCACAGATGGAGTCGGAGACAGGCTTCCAGTTATTAGGCTTTAATAACTCTTACTTAGATAATGATGATCACAGGTTCACGTACAGCTTATGGGTTCAACCTCACACTAACTCTATCTCCCCACCCAGCCCCTATGTATATCAGTGCCTACGTCACCACTCCCCGCCCTCCCCCATCTGCTCCACCAACCACAGGCCCGCACCTCACCCAGCATCACGGTGCAGCCCTGTGATAGGCAGAGACACGGGGGATGCCTGAGTGACACCCTCAGCATCCTATCCGGGTCGCTACAATACATTAACCGTGCTTTACGTGAACCTCATCATGACACTAGATAGGACGGCAGGACTGTAATTTCCCATGTTCAGTGAATGCAACAGAGGCAATACACCAGACCCAATCAGAGAGTTGCATGGAAATAAAAGTGTGCTTGTGTCATTCAAGCTCGGCGCTGTGTGTGTGGAAATAGCGCATTTAGTGTGTGTGTGTGAGAGAGAGAGAGAGAGAGAGACCGAGACCGGTGCCAGCAGGGACCGTATTGTTAGCATCTGGTTAGCTAGCTGCGCTAACGGACATAAGGAGCTGTTTGTTCCACAACAAGCTGGAGGAGAGTCCTCTCCTCTCAGACTGAGAGGCTCAGGTGAGCTAAAGTACTCTCTGACTGTTTAGATGGTTAACTTTAGTCTAAGTTATCTCAGTGGGTCTCAAACGGTTTGATTACAAATTATTCAAAAGATGATTTCCGCGGCACACCTTCATATGATCATTATCGTTATAAAAAAGAGAAGGGAATAAAAGAAAAACAGTTATGAAATACTATATGGCAGTAAAACAAGAATACAGTTTGAAAGGGGAGTGATTTGTAAAATATCCATAAAGAAAAAGAACATCTGATTACAGTTGTGTTTCATATGGATGTTGAGAGATGTATCCATAGATCTCTTAATGTTCACCAAAGTGCACCAGATTGATGCTTTTACTTCAATATTTTAAAAAAATCTTCCCGGGAGCTGATTATCGAGCCTTCATTGTAACAGTCACGGGTGTACTGTGTGTTTGCGTGTGGGGAGTGTTGCAGTAGAACATTCCACTGTAGCGCCCTTGGTGCTCGCGCTTTTGTGCGTGCTCTATAGTGCCCGTAATAGTGTTCACTGGAGTCTAGCACCTCAGCGCCCCCACTCAAAACTACCTTCCCGCGCCTCTGCACACACACACACACACACACACACACACACACACACACACACACACACACACACAGGAGATGGCGGAGAGAACGCGCTCCGAGCTGTGGTTAAACTTTACCCGTCTCGATGCTCGTTACCAAAAGTGCAATAAGAGTTTAGCATGTAAGGGCGGTAACAAGAGCAATTTGTCTAAACATTTAACAAAAGTGCACCACATCCAGACGGAGAAATGCACCGGGTTCGACTGTCTTTCTAGTAGCTCTGTAGCTAACATTTAAATATACAGTCCGTTCTTCTCTTTCTCCGCCGTTACATAGAAGATATTACTTTCTCCGTCACGTTGTTTCCAATGCCACAACAACATCCTGTCAGCCGCGTGAACTTGCCTTCAAAATAAAAGCATACAAATGAAACGGGAAGTTCACCTAAATTACATTATAAGATATATATAAAACTGCAACGAAAGCAACAAAAACAATGCAACATCCCCTTCAGTCTCAAATAACACAAATTGGGTTATCTACACCATTTGTTAAAACATTGTTGTTTCTTTTGATGTGAAATATTATGTATTTAATTTAAATAAAAAGCAATGTTAGTTTTGTTCACAATTTGTTTAGTTAGTTTACCCCCCCGTTAGTTTACCTTGTTTTTTTCTCCAAAAGAACCGATAAGAGTACCGTTAAAAGACCGGACCGATAAGCGGCATCGATAAAAGTAGTAGTACCGTTAAAACCTTAACGATACCCATCCCTAACAGCTGCCCGGAGACGGGAAACACGGCCAATGACGGCACCCGCAATGACTGCACGAGTGTGTGTGCACGAGATTGAAGGCTGACAGACAGGTCGGCCAACCAGTTATTTTAGCCGGCCCGGCAATAATTGGTCGTAGTTTTTACAGTATTACGGCTTCCACAGATGACATTTTTTTATGGATTTTTTTTCAAAGCACTTAGAATATGCATTGCTATCAGGATATTAAGAGCATTCCATGGAATATAACAAAAAGTGTATCTCGAGCCGGTTTCTCAAACTTACCTACCCCTCCTTTAAATGTATGTTTAAATAATTGTGGACTCACAAGCGTGCACTTATGGTCGCGCTACAGAAAGGAAGGGGAAAAAGTGGACGTTTTAGTGATGATTTAACCTGATTTATTGACGACGGGAGAGAGCAGGAAATGTTTGGTGTGTGTGTGTTAGGGTGTGTGCAGGAAGCAGGACCCAAATGCAGATTAAAGTGACAAAAAGACTCCTTTATGTCAAGGCTATACTAACATAAAGACTACACAGAACACTCACAGAGGAACAAGCCATATCACAAGACGATCCGACACTGAACAAAGGGAAAGACAAGACTAAATACACAGAGGGGTAATCACAAACAAGAAACAGCTGAGAAGGGGAGGAGAAGCACAAGGACACCAGGGTGGGTGGAGGGGGACAGGAGGACGGGACTGAACTGATAGCCCGGGGGCAAGGCAGAGGTCTGGGCGGACGACCCGGGGGCAAGACAGAGTCCAAGGTGGGGGTCTCGGGCGGACGGTCTGACAGTCTCTCTCTCTCTCTCTCTCTCTCTCTCTCTCTCACACTAAATGCGCTATTTCCACACACACAGCGCCGAGCTTGAATGACACAAGCACACTTTATTTTACCAACAATGTGGAATTTATTGGCTACATATTACACAGATTATGCACAGCGGTAGCAGCAATAACCGTCAAATAATAATTCAGACAGGGGAGCTCCGCACCGCCTGCCTGCCGCTAGGGGGTGCTGCGGCGCCCTCAGCACCCCCCTTCCCGTGCCCATGGGTGTAGGGGGCGGTTTGGGAATGGGCCATGGTCTCCGGTACTTCCAGTCCAACGCCTACTGCATGCACAGCGTTAGAAAATCGGGCCTTCAAAATAAAAGTTTTACTTTTTTCCCACTTCTTCATTCACATCTGCGACCCACTCGAAGCGGGACCCACTTTTGGGTCGCGAGTCGACCCACCAGTTGAGAACCACTGGTCTAATGCTTTAACTGAAAACATTAGGTTGAAATCGGGGGCTCTTCCCTATAAAACTATATTCTGGATATTTGAAGTTACCAACAAGGGGTCTATTGTGTCTGATGCTGGAGTTCATTTGAAAAAGTGAAGCTGTAGTTTGAGGGTTGTGAGTGATTTGTTGTCACATCCATCACCATCAGTCTGCTCTCTCAGTGCAGAGAGGAAGCCCAAAAAGAAGGGGAAGAACAGCAGATTTAAATAAGTTAGAAGTTAGGAGCGTGCCTGATTAACTTTGAATGAGCTCTGGTCACACACACACACACACACACACACACACACACACACACACACACACACACACACACACACACACACACACCAGCTCATCATCGTCACTCCCAGAAATGTTTGCTCGCCTTTTGTCTGCTGCTGTTCCTCTGGAGTAAATTATTGTGTCCATCCAAAAAAAAAAAAATTACTTGAAAACCACCCTTGAATGATGGGATGGTAGACTAAAAGCTTTAGGAATCCAAACTACAACATATAAGTACCCTTTATCAAGATTGATGCAAAACAAGTGAAATTTGACCTTTTTAGAGAGATTTAGCAAAAAAAACCACTTCTGGGGTCATTTGGGTGGATCTTCCATATCTCTGGCCCTCCTTGCTCGATTTTGCTGATTGACATCTCTTTCTAACCGTCAGAGCCAATGGAATCGAGGGGAACTCCCACATACTCCTTATTTGGTAATGTGTTTGTGTGAGACTGACGCATAGCCAAAACCGGAAGCTGCGATAACTCTGGTGGCTACCATTAGCAGCTGACTTTTACTCTCCGATTTTTACATAAAAATGGAATTATGGATTATAAATAAAAATAATTATTCCACAGAGACATTATCAACCTATGGATTAACCGATTCAGCCGCGTTTTTTCTCGTTTTAATGCCATTGAACAAGTCTTTTGATCAGATTGACAGCTACGGTGAGACGAGGGGGGCTTAACAGGTTAAAAGACAACTTAATGAATTCATAATGGTAGAATCATAGGGTAGAATCTATTAAATAAAATATAGAGAATAGAAAACATAACCATGACAATTCAAAACCAAGTTCATATTTTTGAAAAAATTGCTAAGTTACAGAACACTAAACATTTATAATGACCAGGTGGTAAGATCAGACAATTAATGTACCTATTAACATTGTATCCATTATGTGCAAACTACACGTTAGTTATTATCAATTTTTTCTTCTTTTACCTGAATTGTCGATTTTTATGAAGTTATTTTATGTTTCCAAGTGTTAATTTTGGAATGTATGCCTTAAAATAAAATCTTAACATGCAAATAAAATAAAATAAGTTATCAATGCAAAATGTTCTGATACATTACCTTAACTTTTGTATGTTCACACACTTTTTATAATGCTACTTTTGTTTTACTCCATGGATGTGTACTTCTGTTTCTTAATGCGTGCTTGCTGTAACATTTGAAATGTCCCAGTTTTAGGATTAATAAAGGATTTCTGCGACAGAGTTACATGTGTTCGGTACGTGTATCTTTCCATGTAGCTCACAAGAAGTAAATGGCTAAACAATTATTTCGAAACATATCTTTAGTCATGAAAGTGAAGAGTTGATTCCCAGCCGGCTCTTTAATATATCATATTTGATAAGTCCAAACCTCTGTGGTTTACTCTGTACAAACACAGACTATTTTTATTTTCATCATATTTTTATGAAAGACAGTTCTGTGCATAAAGACGAAAACATATCTGTCTGTTTCTAAATACATATTTGCTTATATAATACATAGATTACAAACTGTATGAAATCAGACCAAATCAAAAATCCTCAATTCACACTTAGTCAAGAAAGAAATTGACTACTATTGGTCCATATTTATGTTTTGTAGTCTTCACTTTTACCTAATAAACACTGCTCCCCAACCAAAACACAAAACTACATTTAAAAAGTCCCAAACATTTTATTTCTTTAGCGTCATTTCACCTTAATGTTTATTCTAAAATCAGCATTTGTTCACCTTGATATAATGCAGTATTTTTCAATATACATGTATCAATAAGCATGACTAAAAGATCACAATGACTTTGTTATGTCTGTGTTAAAGAATTTCCCATATCCTATTATATTAAAATATTTCATATATAGAGTCTGTATTTAAACAGAGGTTTAATAATAAAAAGTGACTTCCCATACAAGGCAATTATAGAATTTAATCAGAGTGGGAGTCTCATAAATTATTAGATAATCAGAAACAAAAAGAAGAAATGGACAAACGGAACAGGGATGTCGTCAGAGGAGTTCTGAATGAACGGACAGAAAAGATGACAGTTTTTGAAAGGACAGATCAGACTGATGAAAATGACTTTCCACACATTCAAGGCAGCGACAACCAAGAGGTCCATCAGCCTTCAAACGTCCCTGCCTTCTACAGATGAGATTACGAATTTGTTCGACACATAATTATAATGACTAAGAAATAAAAAAGCACACGTCCTTCAGGTTTGATATTAAAGAATGTTGTTAGAGCTCAGATCCCGTGTGTACAAATACTCCTGGTGACACTCAATAACAGTCTTTGAGCGCAGACATACTAATCTTCCCCATAAACCTAGTCCTAAGCATACACACACGTTTGAATTGTTTTAGTAAAGACTGTGCTTTTTGAACAAAAACACTTCACACATACGTTTGCCTGGACTGTATCTGAACGATACCTCAGTTTGACAGCATTGTTCTATGAGAATAAACACTGATTCATTCAATCATTAACATACATAATCACTATCATCATCATCTTCTTGGATTTCTTGCTTTTTTCTCATCTTCCGACGCACAGCTTCAGCTGGGTAAAAAGTTTCAAATAAGCATCAGAATCGATGTATTTGTCTCTCTCTCTCAGTCTTTGCAGTGTCCTC
This sequence comes from Gobionotothen gibberifrons, assembly GCA_943591055.1. Classification (NCBI taxonomy): domain Eukaryota; kingdom Metazoa; phylum Chordata; class Actinopteri; order Perciformes; family Nototheniidae; genus Gobionotothen; species Gobionotothen gibberifrons. The sequence goes on from CALSBZ010046809.1 coordinate 2,753,897, forward strand.
CACATAGTTTGATTTGAGTGACGCTTCAGGTCAGTTCAGCTTTTCCTTAGAAAGAGATGGTGGACCGGAGCTGGAGATGGAGCAAGAGGGTTCCTTGAGTCTGACTCCCACTGCTTTCACACACACAAACACACACGCACGTACACTGATTCACATCCTCACTTCAGTGTTCCCTAGTCTCCACAGTCCCACTGAAGATTATTTGGAGATTTGCTGTTGGAGGTGGAGCAGGAACTCGTAGTACGACAGGGCCGACTCTGTTCGGTCCTCGATCATGTTCTGCATAAAAGTGGGTTTCAGCTGGCTCTCTTCCCTGAGAGTCAAACGAAAAATAGTTGTTAGTCGCAATTGCTCTTTCATTTCAAGGAAGTGACAAGAGGAGTGTTTGTATTATCAAAACTCTAAAGATCTTTGGATGGCATAATTCTGATTCTCCCATTGTGTTCCCTTATTAAATGATAATATTTAAAAAATGCCTTCTGGATTCTGTTCAAGTTTTAAAACCAAAAAGAAATGACCCTCATGACACAGTTTAATGATTTTCCAGTTACGCTTTTGGTCAGTTCAGTTGTCACTGACTGTAAACTGAACAGCCACTATGTGAAGATGTAATCCGGGGCTTTGTCAAATGTATCTTAAAATGAGATAACACAAGATCACCTTCCAAAATGTGAATCTACCAGCAGCTGTTGGCTGGTTTTAATTTCCCCACACTCTTGCTATTTGATTGTTTACTCTCTTAATCAGGATTGTGTCTGTTGCCCACCTGATGACATGCATTGGGGGGAAGAAGGGCCTCTGATCCCTCAGCCAACCGATGAAAGCTCTGGTTCTCTGCGACTCGGCCGTGTCCAGCTCTGGGAGCAGATACTGTGAGAGGAGAGAGCGACAGTCAGGTTTCATCATCAGGGAGGAGGATGCCTTGGGTAGAACTTCAAATATACTGTACACAAGCTGTGACTATCATTTGATCCTCAGGACAATTTGAGGGAATGTGTTGGTGCAACATGAGGTTTCCTACCAGGTTATCAGGCACAGCAGCGTAGCTGGGAACTCCCAGGACTTGTGAGAGGAAGTTGGGGTGGCAGTTCCGTCCGATCCACAGATACATCACCTTTTGGAAAAGAAGAAAGTACATATTAAATACAATCACAAACTAGGATGGAAATCTGGAACACATTTTTTGTATGTAAAATGTAATTAATGCAGTACAAATCTTCCATCTTACAATGTTAATGAAGGTGAAACATTATTTGTGTAGCCGCCCCGGCATATGGATGCAAACCAACATTTATAGTATTGTACTATTGGAAGCTAATGTTGAATGATAGAAATTAGAGGCTTGAACAGGGAAAATCACACAATCTGTGTTTATTATCCATCTTGTAACATACTATAACACTTCAAGACATAAGCAATCTTTTTTCAAACTAAGCTTCATACCGTTCCAGCATCCATGAGGAATGCTGCCTCCCTGCTGAGCTTCTCAACAGACAGCTGCAGCACTCTGGGCTGAGGGATGGTCCGCTCATTGATGTTCAAAGCTCCCTGAGGACACAGGAAACACAAGATAAAAGATTACTCAGTAACAAGGAGACACTTCAAATAAGATGGGAAACTATTGAGAGGAATGTTCAGGTTCATCCTAAAAAAAGCTGTGAAAGACTAAATAATGGTCTTTGTTGACAGAAATCTCAGAGGGAAATGTTGATCCTTCTCACCTCATCGGTCAGATCGTCGACACGGTACAGAGCAGGGTGGATCATCAGCAGAGAGTAGACCAGTGGCTGGTACTTCAGCTGAAGCATGGCAAACACACGGTCATCCAGCCTGGTGCTGGTGCCCGTCCTGAAGGCTTTCTGCAGGATGCACACACATCAAAATAATAATTAGAGCGGCTTAAAACAGAAGATCTTGGGTTTAAAATTAGTTTCGTTAGTGTGGAAAGTGTTGGACAGTAGTAAATTAACTAACAAGGAAAAATATAACCACATCATATAGAACATTTCCTCTGACTGAACAAATAAGTAGTTTTAAGGGTAGCATTTGTCAGCAGTGCATTTGGCGTGTAATGACTGAGTTTTAGGGGAAGAGCGGACCTGTTTAAGCAGGGCGAGGATGAAGAGTGGGAAGAGTCTGAGGCAGGCGGGGGCCAGCAGGCCGGGCTGCTGGATGGTCAACACGGACTGCCGGTACGATGTCAGCGAGTCGATGGCAGCGTTGGTCATCGCATCTCTGGCGTCACTCAGACTGGCCGTCGCCGAGCGGTCCACAGCTGGAGGGAGAGAGGGACACATTTGCTTTACAATCGTATTCTTTCTTGTGTAGGATGTTGTGTTATATATATTTTAAGTGTGTTGTATTAATGTTGTTTTTTTATGAGTTTTAGCATAGTCTTTAAGTACCCTAAAAAAAGCGCTCTATAAATAAAGTGTATTATTAGTATTATTATTAATTATTACATTTCTGAATGCACAGCTGCAAACTCAGACCTTGAAGAGGTTGTTCTCGACATATTGCATATTTTTTACAGTGTTTGTGCAGACTTGGATAATCATAATAGTTTAGTGCAATAAAGCTATTTTAAAATGTCAATGCAACTTTAGGACTTTCAGTATTACCACTTTAATGAGCAGCTTAGAACAGCAGTGGTAGTGCCATTTTGTGAAAAATATTAGCGTTTGTTCTCTAAGTGACTGCGAGATGAACCGACACAGATCTGACTGCTCAGTATGCAAGGGTTGCTAGGCAACCACCGCTGTCACCACTCATCTCCATCTGTCAGGGCTAATAACAGTGAAGTGGATGCAAACCCTGCAATGATTTGGTATTGAGCCAATCAAAAGACTATTCACTGCAACAATGGAGAATCATTTGCACGAGTGATGTATTACACAAATCCTAATTTATCCAGATTAGACACACAGAACGTATTGTGTGATCAAGTATCCAGAAAATGATCATCGGCATCTCTCTTGGAAATATGCATGAATATATTTTAACTTTATCTTCAAATCCCTGCTTAAAGTTACAATACACAGGAATGAAAGCAGCTGTTACACGTCAACTAAAATAATGAGTTATAACAAACATCAGGTAAGAACAAGTGCTGCATGAACAAAATAAATCAAAGATAACATGCGAAAACAATTTAATTTCATAGTGAAATGTGGTGGAGGGGGATCAAATGAGTTGCTACTGAAGGTGTGCAAAATCTGAGTTATTTTACACAACATTCAATGACTCTGCAAAGAACCGGGACATCTGGTTCCTCAATTTGTTATCATGTTCATCTACTAAAAAGGGGAAAGATTCTCTGTGCGCACCAGGGTTTAACATGTGCAGGTATAAACATGATTTTGTGGCACACCAAACAGGTTTTATATCAACCTGGGTTTATATTTGCATAATCATTTATTCTTTGACATTTTATTGTCTGGAAGGTAGCTAAATTGTGTTCAATAGTGCAGTACCTACCCATGCAAGCAAGCAGCCCGCTGATGGCTTGAACATCAGCTCCAGCAAAGATGTCCGACAGAGAGTTGACCACAGGTAGACACAAGGTGTGGACACGGATCCTTCTCTCTCCTGTAATAGAAAACACATGTTATTCAAACAAAACAGGCAAAGATTGATTATTTCAAAATGTCAATATCACTTTCAAAAGACAAAACAACAACAAGCTGTGTGTGTGTGTGTGTGTGTGTGTGTGTGTGTGTGTGTGTGTGTGT
>CALSBZ010046809.1:2757637-2776085 GCA_943591055.1 Gobionotothen gibberifrons
TGTGTGTGTGTGTGTGTGTGTGTGTGTGTGTGTGTGTGTGTGTGTGTACCTTTGCTGGACGTGTAGAGCAGTGCAGCCTGGAAGGAGACGACTTGCAGGTCGTCAAGGTTTTCCTCGATGGACATCTGAACCGCAAAGCCAGCGTCTGGGTTCACGTTGGGAAGGGACAACAGATCCGTGGAGCGCACAAAGAAGTTTCCGTGGAACGTGTGGATGGACAGACCTGTAGAGAGAGAGAGAGCGAGAGAGACAAAATCAATAAGTTAAATGTAAAGCTATAAGTTAAACTGACAGCTACATCTCGACTGCAAACAATATTATCTTCCAAATGACCTACAGAAGATCAAAATGAAGGTTAAATTACAGAAACATTTGAATGCATTCAGGGGCTATATTGTTTAGTTCTGCCTACAAAATACTTAAACAGTAACCAGACAGTGCTACTATCAACAGCAAAGACAAAACATCCTAAAGTAGGATTATTTATGAATGAAACTATTCTGCAGAAATATATTATAGAAGAAATAAGGGGTTCCTTTTCCCAACGCATTTACAAATCGGATGTGAATGAAAGCTAAACATCTGGGAATGCACATTCAGGTCAGTGCTGGACAGCTGTCGTGCTGCACACAGACCTTTGGTGCAGCGTATCCTCATGACGGCCTCGAAGCCGATCTTCCTGGTTAAGTATCTCTTCAGATCCTTCTGGAAGCACTCCACCTGGGCGGGGTTGCGCTGGTGGTGGTAGGATGGGTAGTAGTAAACAGTCCCTGCAGAGTATCTGGATATGCAGCCTGCGAAAGGGAAGCAACACAAGAAAATATTTATTGGCCGTTTTAGGTATAGATTTACAACCCTACACACGGTCTCCACCTTTTGAGAAACTTGTTTTGTTTCCAGCTTCTGTCTCTGACCCACGATATATAAAGACGTTTTCACCTATTTTATAGACCGATTTCTTTTTTTTTTTTAGCCCGTAGTGTTTTAAAACACTAAAAACAAAAACACTTGTATCTAGAAAATAAGGCATGTGGTTGCTATAAGCCTAAAATGAGTTCAAAATCATTCAAAATCCTCCTATACACATCATGATTTGTCGCATAAACGTTGAATGTAAACTAGGCATTCAAAAACTAAATTGCAACATTTCAGTTTTTCTCTTCACCTTCCATCTATTTAGTGCAAGACTTACCGAGCGATGCCAGGTCGCAGTACTGAGAGCTGAGCAGGAACAGGTCCACCGACACCTGCTGGCCGGAGCAGTCCAGAGCCAGCTTCTTGTAGAAGTCTGTCGCTGGGGATAAGTGCTGGATATCCTGAGGGAAACACACCATGTATGACCAAAATTGAAAATCCTGATTACCCAAAATAAGGCAAAATCACAACATTTTTTAAAATACTTTTTCGTAGAAAAAGACTTGGCTTCAAGACTCCCCTCTGAATCTAGGTCTTTAAATTAAAGAAGAACACAAACGTTCCTGTTTCTTTCCATAATTAAGTGATTGCTCGGTCAGGGTTGTTTTTGAGTGCAGTTAAAAGTCTAGCTAGAATTTCAATGTACCGTAAATTCCGGACTATTAAGTGCACCTGAATATAAGCCGCACCCACTGTTCGGTCACCAATTGTGGGTATCGTGGCTGAGCTGGCCAGCGGCAGCCAATCAAATCCCGTTTCTGAAAATCTGACAGCTCAAGTCCTTGCCAATCAAACCGCGTCTAAGCTGGGAGAGATATCCCGCCGTTCATTTCTATATTTCAAAAACAGATGGAGGATAAACTAATTATCGCCGTAGCAAATCACCCGGTTTTGTATGACCAGTCCCTATTAACTTACCGGGATACAACCGGAGGAACCAGGCATGGGGGGAGGTGGCAGAGACAGTGGGTGAAACTGGTAGGCTTTTGCCTGTTTGGGGATTTTATATCCAGTATATCCAAGCATAGCTTGCTAGCTATGTTAACACTACGTAAACGGGGCGGGACATTCATGTGATTGGTTGTTGGTTGCAGGGCTCGAATAAAACCCCCAAGCTTCAGACACGCCCAGCTCCAAGCTTTTTTTGAAGCTGTAGTGTAAGCCGCGATGTTCAAAGCGTGGGAAAAAAGTAGCGGCTTATAGTAAGGAAAGTACGGTAAATGTGAAACGATCAATCAAAAAACAATAATAAATCACTCCGATTACTTTTTAAGTCAAAGTTGTTCTTCTTCTAACCCGGTAGACATAGGCTTGTATATTTTATTCCTTTTAAAGACAATTGTATATTACAATTTTATGAATATATCTCTGGTATTTTACCATACTACCACAATGCTGCTGTAGAATATACGTCTCTTTAGTCAATCACTTTCCATCTGTGTTTCTCTTACCTTGGCAGATGCCCGTTGGTTGGGGTCTTCTCTGGATTGAAGGGCCCCCACACCGAGGTTAGGCAGCTGGGTCTGAAAGATGGTCATGCGCCCTCCAGTGGGCGACAGCAGCTTGAAGGCGGCTTGCAGAGCTGAACCTAGGGCAGACTGGGTCTCCATTGTCTTTTGAAACAAAGTGGGGAGGCTCTTCAGCAGATCCTGCACAAGCTGCAAAACAAAATAAAAGGGAATGAGTCGAGTGTTTGAGTCACATGGACAGTACCTACAGTGAGTGTCAAGCTTAACATTCATAAATAAGACAAAATGAGAAGGATTTGAGTGATAATCTACATCAGGGTTATTCAATTGGCGGCCCGCGGGCCAAATCCGGCCCCGGGGTGATATTTACTGGCCCTTTGAGTATAATATTAAAAAGTAATCTTTTTTTTGGGCCAGAGTGCCTTTATTCCAGAGAGGGTGTTACATTGAGAGATAGAGGAGAAGACATTGCCTGAAAACTTCGGCGGGCTCGGGTTTCGAACCCACCTACTAGCTACTGTAGTGACAAACTGTCATTGATTGCATCTCTGCGTGAATGATTAGATCATTTCACCTAAATTAAATCAAATCAAATGATGTTGATGGTTACATTAGCTTCACATGTAGGCCTACTGAGTTCTGAACTTGCCATTTAGATCTAGAAAGGCCTTGGGGCTATGTTGTTTGATTTAATTAAAACACAATATATGCACTCCACTATGCTGTTGTAGTATTTACTGTATCTGAAGCTCTTAATATGATTGCTCATATTTCAAGCCATCTTTTTCCCGGCCCCTTGCTTTGGATCATTTTCATCAACCGGCCCCCATTCCAAACTAATTGAATAGCCCTGATCTACATAATATTCACTTCAACAAAACACCCGATATCAAGGAACATTTTCTTACCTCTTTGCATTCATTGAGGTTTACTAGAAGGCTGTCTGGTGTTGGTAAAAAGATATCTGTGAGGGTCAAAAGTACATATTTAATATCATAGCAGTGATATAGACAGATGTTCAAGTGCAGAAACCATGAAGAAATTAATTAAATTAACACATAATAACAAAAAACAACCCTCTTCATGGTTGTATGCTTCTGCCAACTAATTGAGTTGCATCATTAAACTCTTAAAAAAACCGATTTATTGTAACATTAGGCAATGATGATTCCGGTACATTTTGAAAGATTTTCACCAAAAACAGAAAAACAACAGTCTACCCAAAAAGAACAGTGATCTCTTGATAGCTTTTACATTTATTAGTGTCACTGTCTGATGCGCCTCACCTTCGATGTCCGACACGATGAGCATCTGAGGCTGTGAGAGTCCCTCCTGGAGGTTGTAGAAGTGGATGGTGCTGTCAAAGGTGATGAAACCTACCTTTGTCCGAGAGTCTCCAGGAAGCCTGGCACACAGACAAACAAAAACCTTAACGGAGCAAACTTTAAAGTTATTTGTGTGCCATGTTTTGGCAAAATCAAGTGTATTTTTTAACCGATAAGAAATAACTTATACTCAGAAAAGAATGCGTGTGATCTACATATGACATTTTAAACAATTAAGCGAAATGTGTGTGTTGGCCCACTGTACAGTTTTAAAGCACTGTTGATTTTCTTAAATAATAAAATGCACCTGCTCTCTTTCAACATTTATAACACCTGGAAATGAAATGCTGTACATACGCATTGATGTTTTCCAGCATTGACTGGCAGAACACATTCAGGTAGCCTGTTTCCACTGCATTGTGGGATACGTCGAGAACGAAGAGGTAAGCTGCAGGCTGGGGGGGCCTCAGCTGTGTAAATCAAGGCACATAAAGTAAGTCAAGATCGATGAAAACATGGCATCACAATTATATATAGTTTGGGCCTGTGAACTAAAACGGAAATGAGCTATTCATGAACAATTAACAGAGCATGCAGATAACTGTGCAGTTCCTAAGCAACATTAATGTCAATAAAACCGGTTGAAACCTACCATGTATTCTGAAGGAGCAATGAACTCGATGGTGGCGTTCTGGACCTCGGGTCTTTTGTGAGGCTCTCCGTACGATCTGCTGACTGGGTTGTACATAAACTCCTCTGGAACTACACACATACACAACAGTTAGTGAGGTTTAGGTATGAAACAGTTCCCTGTAGTTTGACTGTAATTCTATTCTCAACCATGAGTGTGAAGGACCCAAAGAAAACACGTACAAAAGTGATATCAATATTATCATCATATCATTGGATACTTGTTTATCGAATCCAGTATTTTCACTGACAGTGGTTCTTTCAGATGATCGTATCTGAAAGACCTCACCCCCTTTCTTACCATCATTGACCCGATGACACAGGTTGCACTTCCACCTCCTCTGGTCCAGGAACGAGACGAAGGGGTTAATGTAGGTTCTGCAGGACCGACACCGGACGATGGTGCTGGATGTCACCACAGGAAGCTGCTGCAAGGAGACCGCAGAACAAAAGGAAACTGGGTGAGAAGGGCCTCTAGGCAAAGTCATTTCTTGTAACTGGTATTTCAACAAAGTCAAAGTTGTCCTCAATTATCCGGGGTAGAGACACAAATTAATTCCGACTGATTATTTAGTCAAACCCTTTTTCTTAGAAATGTGTTATGAACATTTGCAGTGTTTAATCAGTAAACGTAGGAGATATAGTCATCTAAATATAAAGGAACATAACTGAGGATGAAGATAATTTTTGTAAAAGTATGTGTCCTCCTCTTGAGGACACATACTTTCACGTTAATACAATAAAACATATACAGATTACCACCCCAATTTGCTGCGTGGTTCTTAAATCATTTAGCCACAGTAATAACTTCCACATTAAAAAAGGACCCTTGTGAAAAGGTATCACTTGCTGTTAAGGAAATGTATGTATATTACTCACTTTCCTATACATTCTAAAGCCTGGTTTAACTCGTGCCAGAAAATGTGTTTTTCCCAGGGATGAATGTAGTTAGGTTTACCATGTTCCTCTGAATCCATTACCCCGCAAACAGGTTATATGTTTACAGTTTACATGACTGCTAATTAATAATGTTATGATAGAGAGCCACATATTAAGACATTATTTCAGTTGATGACTGATGTGTGCAGAATAAATATTAGAGAGGGTTGTTACCGAGAGGTCTTTGAAGGGGTGGAGCATCAGGCCCAGCGGCATCTTAGCTTTATTGAGCAGCGACTGAGTCTGAGGGATGCTAGTCAGCGTGCTACGAAAAACCCTGGAGAAACACAAACACAGAGTTTCATAGTTACTTTCACTGCATGTTAGATCATGTTCAGTATTTCACAAGCTTAAAACTGGTTTTCTAGGAACAATTTATCCAAGAAACTTGGGCAACATTTGCAAGTGACAAATGACATGACAATTCATAATATCATTGTGTGATTATTATTTGCTAATGTATATTTATATTTACTACTTCTCACACTTCTTGGCTAAGCTTGGGAAAATTCCGTATTACGAAGATGTGTTGCAATGTTGTTAGTTAAAGTCTATGTGCACCAACAGCATGACCTTTAACTCAGTTGAACTGAGAATATCCTGATGGCCTCCCTAACTTCCAGAATGCTCCTTTCATTATCATCAAGCTTTCTCCTCTCTCTCTCTCTCTGTGTGTTTAAATATGCAACCCAAATTCTATTCTTCAACAAAGACAGCTGAATGGTTTGATTCTCTATCCACATTTGATAAATCAATTCCCGCCACAATTGATAGCGTCTCTCAGTGGCTCAGTGGCTCAGTGGCTCCATGGCTTACTCTGGGCTGCAGTTGATCTTCTGCAGGTCCTGTGGAAGGCAGGGTGTCGGAGGGGGGGTGGGGCTCGGGGGTAGCAGGTTCCTCTCCTGCAGCAGGTTGACCACCCTCAGGGACTCTGGAGTGTTGGACTGGAGGCTCATGGCTGCCAGGGACGGGCTCAGCTGGGCGGGCCCGGGGCCACCAGGCGGCTTAGAGAAGAGAACAATTAAATACTTAGTTAATCTATTGAACAAAAACGTATGAATGTGAAATCCTTTAGCATGGATGGCAACCCATTTGGTTCCGGAAAAAAAAAACTCTCCAACAAGGCGTTCTGGGGCAGCATAGACAGGTCTTTTCTGTGTTTGAGTTTTACTCGCTACAGGGTGTACTTTGAGGGTTTGTGACTTTGCAGACCGTTTACATGCAGAAAAAGCTACATAACACACAAGGGGACGGGTGATAACCAGAAAAGCATGACATGTGACCTTTAAAGCCAAAACATCACAAGACCTAATGTTTCCTCTAGCATCTTATCTAACCACAATGAAGCCATATTTACACATGTTATACAGTTATGGATGACACTCTCCACCATATGTTATTGAATAAAGGAACAAAGATGTATTAGTCTGATACATCAGCAAAACAAATGAAGCCACGATTTGCCTTTTTTTAAATACATTAAAACGTCCTTTGGTTGCGTAAACGATGCAAGTATATCACGTGACAATAAAGCAAATGTTATGTAATGCTGCTCCTCCTTTTGTCAACTTTGCCATGACGGCCATGCCATAGAATTTTAGATTTTTAGATTTGATTTTGGATTTGTGAATGGGAGAAGTAGTAGATGGAAAACATACCAAACACTAATTATTCAAAGTAGAGTATTTCATTTTATATACGGTAATACTAAGGAGGCATAGGCCTATATGATGATATAATGTTTGAAATTATTGATATTAAAAAAGTGATGTCATTCGTGTGTTTTTCTTATCAGAAAGTGAAGTTATTTATTTGTAAGCTCCAAATCCAAATGTTTCCCTCAATGGCCTTTGTGCCCTGGCATGTGGCCTTTGCGCCCTGAAAAAATGTGTGACACCAAAGGCCAAATGGCCTTGCCCCTAAAATGACGAAAATCCAAGCCTGGGTGAAACGCTACAACACAAATGGTAGAGCATTTAGTTCCATACCGTTATGGATGAGCTGACGAACAGCACTTGTGAAATGCTCTAACGGTCTTTACATGGCTGGGACTCACTTGCTGGTACGGCTGATGTGCTTGAGTGTAAGGCTGCGTGGCGGCCTGCAGCGCAGGGTGCATGGGTGGGGGGGCGTTGTGAGGAGCCGGGCTGTTCTGGTACCCAGGGGGGAGGGAGGGGTAGTGGCCCAAGTGCCGACCCGGTGGACCGTGCTGAGGCATGCCAGCTGTAACGGAAAAGAGAACAGAAATAAGGTCAGCTTTGCCCTCTGGATTATATTTGATCATATATTATACTTGTCCAAACACTGCAAGTGGGGAGAAGCTTTGAAAGCCAGCTTAGTAATCAGACTGTAAATGGGGTTTGGGTGAAATCATCTAATATGTCGCAGAAAATGGCCTTACCCATTTTGTTGTCAACATGATTATGGCTGTTTGATGCTTGCGGGCCATTGCCAGCCATGGTTCCTGTTGCAAAACAAACACAGATGTGATGTGAATAATTTTAGTGACACTTTCGCTATTTCTATCCCAGTGGGCTAACCGCGGCGGGCGATGGAAATGGAATGATCTGTTTTACAGTAAAAGAAATAGAGAAGACATAATAAAGTAATGAAGCAAAACAACAAAACTAATGACGATGCAGATGATGGGAATTGATGTATGAAGAAATATGAATACTTCTGTATTTCTAGGATGTTTATTCATATGGGATATCCGGTAGGAATGGAGGAAAGATAGGCAAACAACCTACAAACAGGAAATACGTTACCAGGGATGCACTGATACTATACAAATACTGTTTACATTTTATTTAAAATACATATTAAAGAGATCAAAGCAAAAAATATTGACCAATTTGTGTTAACGTATTCTCTGCTGTAGATTGGAGCTCTATAAGCTTATTCAGCAGAGATCCATTATCCAACTTTGATGTAAAAAACTAAGAATTAGTGCATCCCCAGATACAATGACCAACAGCACAGAGAGGACAGGATGGGCATTACAGCACTGACACTAACAGCTACAGACAGATTAAGCCACACCTGGACATTCAATATCCCCGTCCTGGCAGTCGGGCTCAGTGGGGGGCAAAGTGCTGTTAACGGCACCCCCACACTGAGCTGGCATGTAGAGGAAGGAGGGGAGAACAACAGAAGGTTATCAGATTTAGAACAAAAAACAAAAATGATGCTTATAAACAAGACATACAGTTTCAGACTCAGCGCTGACATCTGATTTCGCAATCCACACGGACCAACAAAATGTTTGCACTCTACAGTGCGTAGAGTTAAAAAACAATGTTGATGTCGCTGTCTTTGTTGGTTGTCGTACCTGAGGACACAAAGCACCAAAATGTAACATCTCAAGATTTTAAAAACCCTTACCATCGGCCCTGGGGGGTGGAGGTTTGGCATTGGCCATTGGCGGTCCAGTGGGAGGGGCAGTGGGTGTCATGGTTGGTGGTGGGCCTGTAGGTGGGGGGCCATAGGATGCTCTGCTTGGTTGGTATGTGTTAGGAACCATGGGATTCATAGGTGGAGGTGCCGTGCCTAGAGAAAAACCCCAAAAACAGTCATTCTTAGGGCTGCTAGTCAGATTTATTTACATATATTCAATATAGATTTTCAATTACTCTATTGATATTTGACAGATTAATTGAGCACCAGTTAACAATATAAAATGTGTACAAAATAGTGAGAAATGACATACACATTTCAACAGAGAAAAAATAAATAATTGAATTTCAAACAAAAAAAATGTTGTTGCATTTTTGTTGGATAAAGGACTTTAACAACACATATCAAATAATCCTTTTACTTTAAACCTCCAATTGTTTTATAAAATGATGAAACCCTTTCAACCAACTGACATTAACATCAGTTATCCAGCATATAGAGTTAGGACTTTATGTCAACAACATTACTCTTATGTAAAACAAGAACACTCATGAACATGATATGTGGCAATACTGTAGTATTGTAGAAGAGATATGAGGCGTCGCTCTCTGATGGGTAACATTATTAGCTCAGAGTTAAGCCGACAACAGCTGGTGGCTCTGCTGACCCACAGCCAGTTAATGTCAGAACAGTGACAGCAACAGAGTCATGTTCATCTCCACCGACAAACCAGCCAATTCAGAGGTGTCTGGTCCCAAATAAACTCCTTTATTATCTTATTGAGCAATAGTTTCACATTTTTATAAAACATGCATGCACATTTTTGTATTCTTATATTGTTCCCTAAGGGCATGGTGGTTTTTGGCTATTCAAAAACGATTATTTTGATTGTCAATTAATCTGCCAATTAGTTTCTAGATTAATTTGAACATGTTTAGTTTTTTTGGGCTATATGATCTCCCCTTCCAGTTTTTCTAAGTCCAATGGGATATCTTTAAATGCCTTGTTTTATCCATCCAAAACCTCAATATATTCAGCTCTATCAAATATAAACAGGATATCTCCATATTTGAAACATTCCTGCATGAAAACATTATTAAACGATTGATCTATTATGAAAATAGTTTGCGATTACTTTTCTGTTGCTCAACTAATGGAATCATCAACTAGCAGCTTCACTGTATAACCATGCACAATGGATGAGGCTGACTATTCTTACAGCAGTGACAGCAAATGGCAAGTACCAAGTATAACGCCAAACTATTATTTATATGGAAGATATCATTTCAGAGACACAAGGCCTTGAAGGCTTAATTAGAGTAGGGAGTAGACTGAGATGAATGATAACTTCGCATTGTGCATTTCTTAATTTCATAAAGGCACTGTGATAGGTTACATTTATCTGAATGCTTTCACTTGAAAATACTTTTTGATAACGTAGACTATACAACTCTAAGAAGCTCAAATGAGCCAGAACTGTTCAAAAGATTATTCGTGCTGGTGCCAAAAATGCTTGACCTTTAAAAAATTGCTTGTGACATGGCGTTACATTTACAGTAAGAAAGCGTTCCACAGACTAAACATCTCCACAAAGACACAATCATTCCTCCGGTGAGCTGCTTTCAATTGTCACCATTGTACTGGGCAGATATGCACAGACTGGGCTGCTGGGGTAGAGGTAACTAAGATCAAGCAGGCTCTTCCAGTTAGGGGTGTTAATGTGAACAGCAATCTTTCGAGCCAATACCACCATAACATTTACAGATATGCAGGAAACAGCCAGACTGAGGTCATCATGTGACCTCTGGTTCTATGCAGTAGTACAAGTACTTCCCTGCCCTAAGCTTTAAAAAAAAATAAAAAAATCAAGGTTCCTTACAAAGTGATATGACCAATCATTCAGACACTGTGACCGCAGATTGCAAAACCAAAGTCATACTTACTTCAGATAAAAAGTTACTGAGATTCTCTATGAGTTGTCTTTTGTTTCCGACGCTGAGAGCTAAACACTTCTCAGTATTCCAACAGTAGTTGTGTCAGAGAACAGCTCTAACTTCTCACAGGGTGAAATTAAACTACTAGCTGAATGAATCAAATGTTATGACTGCCTGTACGAATCATCTGTGGGATTTCTGTTAATATCACCAGTGGAAATCAAAAATGTTAGCAATACAATATTCCCCCTAAACTGAAATTAAGATGTTACTCTATCCAAAAAGCCACGTCATGCTGCTAAATAAGAATCACACACAATTCTGATTTGAACTTTGTACAGATTCAGAGTAAATTACTCTGTGCCAAAGACTGCAGCCAGCTATCATGTACAAAGTAGGAAGAGAGGACAAGGTCCGGCTCCAACGTATCAGCACTCTTGATACGCATATGTACATCAGTGAAAGAAAACAATGACAATGAAAGACAAGACAGAGTAATATGGCTATAAAAAAGGTTTTTAGAAGAGGATCAATCTTAAAAAAAACAGACAAAACGCATATTACTGTGGCTAAATAATGAGGACCCCGGACTTAATGGGCTAAAGTTCACCTGCCTCATTTATTGAAACAAAAAATGATTCATCTTTTTATTGATGTGACCCAAGGAGTGTCCGCATCATTAAATGGCATTTAAATTGGCCCTTTTGACCACGTCGAATCAAACCATGCTGCACTGTCTTGCGTTCCCACGGGGGCGGGGGAATGCGTTCTGGTTTCAAGTTTAGATTTGCCAATTCCTGTCTGCCTGTTTGTAGGCTTTTTTCAGGTATCTGCTTTATTTTATTGTTTTGAGCTGTAGAAGTGTTGTGTTAAGTTACTGCTGATGAACAAACTGTTTTTATCTACTGTTGTGAAGCTGCTTCTATCACCATTAGTTAGAGTCATGGTTACACACATCTTAAAGCGGGCAGCCTTTTGGTAATGGAGATACAAATGACTGCTGTGCTGGGAGGACGTACTGAGTGAAACCGAGTCAAGCCAAGCCAGCAATTGTGTATTTGTGTATGGAAAATCTTATCCTTTATAAAAAAATAAATAAGTGTTGTGCATATAGATGGTACAGTTCAGAATTTCAGAGGAGCCTTTGTGTCTAACCTGGCTGGATATATCCATGCAGAGAGGTGGGGGGGCTCCCTGGGCCTGGAGGCTGTGCACCACTATGGGAAACATGGGCTGCCGGTGCAGAGCTGTAAGCTGCCGATGACGGTGGCAGCAGCGGCGCTGTCGAGCTTGCAGCTGGGTTCACATGATTGGCCATGGCGCCACGGGGAGGGGTGCCCATGGAGGAGGGTGGCCCCATTGGTGGGTGGGTGTTGTTGTACTGCCATGCTGGAGGCATGTGCTGGGGCTGCTGGGGGTTAGGGTAATAGTTACTTGAAGACACAGCAGGAGGAGGAGGTGTGGCCTGTGGAGGGGGCAACCTCGGACCAGGGCTGGCAGACTGAGGGGGGGTGTGGGATGGAGGACCTCCCAACAGAGGTCTGGTCATCAGCGGCTGGCCTGGAGGAGCTGGTTGGTAGGGGCTGACAGGGGGGGCATGTTGGTAGGAGCTGACTGGGGGAGCAGGTTGGTAGGGCCCAGAGGGGTAGACTCCAGGGCCGAGGGGTGCAGGAGCTTTAGCCTGCATTGGATTGTAGGTTGGTTGTTGAGTCATTCCATAGCTGCCCCCTGGAAGCTGCTGCACAGCAACTGGATTCTGTGACGGACCTGGAGCAGACAGGGAGAAGGAAGGCATGTTAGGACATCTCGATCAAATACCAAATACAACAGGCCAATGTTTGTTTTGATAAATATTACATATCTCTTATCATAAGATGACACAGATCCTTCCAACGAGATGGCACTAAAGCCCTTTCAGACACTTTTTCAATGTTAGAGCAATTCAATTTTCAGCGGCAGATTTTCGTGACTACTATTAATTTAGTGGGAATGGTGATACAGCATTCCAACTATCCAGTGTGCGAAAAAGTGCACGTCCCACCGTCCGGGACGTGTTATTTACAATATCGGACAAGTAGATCTTTCAATTGACTTGTCCGGCGGACAAGTGACGTTTTTCGCCCTCATTTATTGACAAATTATTGATAAATTCAGTTTACAAAAGGTAGAACTCATTCGCAAATTGTATTGTTCGTTTCGAAATGTTAGTTTCGGTTCTGCTTGTCGATTCCTAGGAAATACATTTTGCCGCTGTCTGTACTAGACGGTGGCGGGGCGGGGCGGGGCGGGAAGCACAGTGGCAGGGTTGGGAAGCGAAACTCGTTTCCGAGTAGGAACAAATAACAATTGTCCGGTCCCGGGAATAATAAGAGTTGTGAGGACAGGTATGGAAAGGAGGCGAGGCCGAGGTCCGCCGACCGCAGCTCTCTCTCTCTCTATGCTCCGGATCAGCTGATCGCTGCACGGTGCAGCTCAGCGTCTCTCTCTCTCTCTCTCTCTCGCTTTCTACACACAGCGGATCCGCTGCCCGCTGATCCGCTGCCCGTTTGCCTCATCGTTGTCAAACTTTCTTATGTTCTTTCTCTAACACGTAATGAAGGTTATTAAGCGTTTTAGCTCCTGTGTTGTTAATATTGACGCCTCCTTTATGAAGTAAAGCAGCCTCCCTGTCTGTGTCCACGCGCTGTCCTCACATCCCCGGACCCCCAGACTCGGAGGAGCACAGGGATGTCAGTATTGTTTGAAGCAGGGTAAAGAAAGTAAATTATTGAAATGAAAATACTATTTATTTACTTTTACAAACAGTGAGCAGCTGCATCATGTGTATTGCAGGACATGTGTAAGCGTGCAAGCGTCTTTGAGTTGTAGAAAAGCGCTAGGCCTATAGGCTATAAATCTAATGTATTATTATTATTATTAGGCCATTATTATTATGTGTTGGACATGTGTTGGACATGAGTGGTTGGACTCTGTCTCACAGGCAGGTTGCAGTGTAACATCAGAGGAGACTGGGCCAATTGTACATTCTCAAACTGCACTGCTTAGAACTAACTAAACAATGCAGAGATTATTTTTATATAATTGTATTCAATAACCGTAAGAAATTCAACAGTATGAATGTAAATAGCAATACAGATTTGACTTAATGTTTTCATGAATATATTTTTCTCCCAGTTTGTCATGGGACTTATTTTTACCCTCTCAAAGAACCGGAATCGAGAACCGAAAATAACCGTAATCGAAAAGCAGAACCGGAATCGTCAAAATTCAAACGATACCCAACCCTATGTGTGATGCAGTAAAATCTTACCGCTCACTTACGTTAGCGGTGTCGTAAAAAACGTGGGAAAATGTAAAATACGATGGCGAAGAAGAAGATTCCAGTGGCCCCAATTTTTGTCCATTCTGGACAAGTGAAAAATGTATTCGGACAAGTAAATTGCCAAAGTCACTTGTCCATGGACAAGTACTCTCTAAAAACTTTTTCTCACACTGCTATCTGTTATGCTACGAACGAAATTATTTATTATTCCGCCGGGTTATTTTGCACCTCTTCTTCTCCCACATTCCACATCGCAGAAACTCTGTTCAAACATCAAAACGTTCAGCTAGGTCGGGAATCGATGGCTATTACTTTTCTTATTCATAACTTTCATAATTCCAGAGATACGTCCTATCATTCATCACATTTTTAACATGGAAGTCAATGGAGAAACTCTTCAGACTTGAACAATCTTCATGCAACTTCAACTGCTCCTTCATACTTCACTCAGAAACCTCATTCCAACTTTAAAATGTTACACATCTTTCTGACATTATTCGTGTAACACAACTTTTAAATCTGATTCATACTTTTAGAGATATTAAACATTGTTCAGACCTTGGTAAAGAGGCCTTCTTCAGATTTTAGAGTGCGTGATGTCACAGCTAGAGTGGAGGACAGATTTAATTTTCCCTTCATATTTTCTTTTAAACCTGCCATAATTCCCAAATCCTACATTCCTGAGACAACATTTTTCATGAGAAACGGAGGAAAACATCTCGTAGCTTTAAAAAAAAAAAAAAGATTAAGCAAAATAATTAAACAAAATGGCTCTTGAGGGCATGAAGTGACAAAAACGTTCAACATGTCTCCATTAAACCCCATTGTAAATTCAGCCTCATCTTTCCCCACCACAGCAGCCACACACCTTTAGTTAATCTGCCAAAAAGGCCACATTATTAACCCGAAAGTACACAAAAAGTATACTTCAGATGCTCAAGTTCCTTGACATGCTTCACGCTTTGAAATTTCACCGATATCTGTTACGGTTCTTCAACAAAACATTCACATGTAAGAGGTTTATCTCTCATTCAGAACAATGAAAATGCTCTCGTCTCACTGATTCCATCACCATGGAAACCTTTGATCTCTGGACACGTCGTTAGCTCAAATATGAACACCTGTGTCATGGAACACGATGTCATAACTCCAACTGACATGCTCAGAGCAGCAGACTTCAGATAATGGTTAATGGTCCTGCCCTCAACAGCTCTACGTCAATTATGGAGAGTCATCATATACCGTTTCCATGGAAACGCATCCCTCGTCATAAAACACGATGTCGCTGTAACTCCAATGGACACGGTCCGATCGCCCCCCAAACTTCGCTTGTATATCACCGGTCCGTAGCCTCATCCCAATACCCCTCCTCGACTCCTCTCTTCCCCTCCTCAGGGACTTGACCCGGAAATCGATCAAGACACGCCATTTTGAAGGACGTCCCAATAGCTGAAATGCACACGGAGGAGTCGAGGAGGGGTGAGGGAGGAGGGGTGCGGGAGGAGACAAAAGGGAGGATACACGAGAGCAGACTACGCGGAAGTGTTTTCACTACTCGCGTATAAAAGCCCCGCCCCCACCTTCACAGCTGGTCGATTTCAACAGAGGAAAACCGACAACTGGAAGATGAGTGGAAAAGCGTCACATAAATATATAAGTGCTCACAGCTCCATGGGAATTATTATGTGCAATTCATTTCTTAAGGTTATACTAACAATTTAAGTCATGTTTAATGATCTTGAACGTCACTAAAAACATAGCTATTATTAAGAAAGCTATTTCATAAATGGCTAGATCTTGTTAAATAACAATTATTTGTATTGTTTTGTGTTAAGATATTCAGGAGTTAAATTATTCAAAATTCACAGTCCTGAATGTGGGTTTGTGGTGAATGTGGGGATCTACAGGACACACATTTTCAGAGTTTCCACATTACTATAATTATATTTTTATTTAAATGTAGGCTACATTTTACACCAAAACGGAACACAAAAGCAGGACCAACCATCATACATTGAATTCCTTGACTAACAAGAGAAAGAGTCATTCATTTAAATAAATATTTAACAACAAATGGGCTGGTTCTAAAGGGTTATTCAGTTAAGCCCGATGAGAGGGGATACAGCTGTGCACGTCATCATTAACAGATGTCGTTTAAAAGTGATGTTTGAGTGGACGAGGACATCCCAATTAATACCTGAGGACTCCTCTGTCCTCGCGTCTCCTCCTCGTGTCTCTCGCTCGCATCTTACAGAGGCGGAGCTAAGACGCAAGGAAGGGACACGAGTGAGGGAAAGGAGGAGTCGAGGAGGGGTATTGAGATGAGGCTCATGTCTCAACAGCTTTACGCCAAATCTGAGATCTCACCATAGGCTGTTGCCATGGAAACGCATCCCTCACCATAAAACACGATGTTGTCATAACGCCTATGAAAAGGGTAAAAACAGCACCACACTTCAGATAATGGTTAACGGTCCAGCCCTCAACAGCTCTATGTCAATTATGGGGTTTCATCATATGCCGTTTCCATGGACACACATCCCTCGCCATAAAAGATGATGTCGCTATAATAACAACTCCTATGAAAATGTTCAAAAAGTGCTCAAACTTCACATGTGTGCTAACAGTCCAGCCGTGAAGACATCTACGGGACAGTTTTGAGATTTCTTCAAATGATGTTGCCATGGCAACACAATGCTCGCCATGAAGCACGGTTTTCTCATAACTTCAGTGAAAATGCTCCAAACGGCCCAAAACTTCACAGGTTTGGTAACGATGCAGCCATCAACGCATCTAAGCATATTATGGGATGTCATCAAATGCAGTTGGCATGGCGACAGATCATTCGCAATGAAGTTAGTTAAAAAGTTTGCAGTTCAAATATTCTGCTGCTTTTCCAAGCCTTTTTACTTTCTTTTCTTATCACACATTCAAGCCCCCAGTGTTCATGCATCATTTCAATCTAAATTCTTCACTTTCTTCTTACACATTACATTTCAGCATAGCAGTTTAGCGTCAGCTTTTCAGCATAAAGCATTCCCACTAGCAATTTCTTCAGGAATTGCATTCTCTAGTTTCAAATTGTTGTTCAGCAGTGCTGCCGCTGTGGCGAGAAAAATGGGTTCCTGGACTCCCCCTCTTTGTGCCCAATGCCCAAATCTGAAAAAGGATTGCAGCTCTCTAGGTAATGATCTTGTCCCACTTGACCAGAGCCCTTATGCAACGCTTCTGTGGTACTTCTAAGGCTCAGAAGCCACATTAGCTAGCAGTGTCTTAAACCCAAGAAAGTCCTTGGTAGTAAAGCACAGATCCAAAAGGTGAATGGAAAACAGACAGTGCAGTACTGGTAGTGTAAGTTTACCATAGTAAAACCAATCAGATCCACCAAATTACCAAAGAACTGACAGCCCAGGGTCTAATCTCTTTACCTGGATTTAATTCCATGATCTGCCCTCAGTGACAGTGAGTAGGGGGCTCTAAGCCCCTATTAGACAGAACACAGTTTTAGTAAACCACTTCACAAGCTTAGTTTTAAATTGTACGGATACAAAACTAAAATGTCGCATTTGTTTTCCTCTTTAATGTAACATATCAATAATAAGAATTGTGGTGACTGAATTATTAAGAATTAAAGCTCCTATCAGTTACAGCTCTTATCCAATCAGAAAAACCCCAATATGGAATCATAATGCAGCCAATCACAAATCAACCCATTTCAAAAGTAAAACATTACAATAAATAACTCAATTCACATGCATATGATTGATTTTAAAGATATGTTATCCTTATGAATTGCTTATTCACATCACTGATATCCCATGATAACAATACATTTACAAGCACTATTCTGACAACACATCCTATTTAGCATTAGTGATGGTGGTTTGTTTCTTCAGTCTTTGACACATTGTTTTCAGATTGATCAAAGCTTTAAGAACAGAGGTAGATTAACATCCTTTATTGACCCGTCTGATTCAAGATAGATGTAATGAGCAATACGAATTTTGGACCCATCTACAGTTTTAGAAAACCGCCTGAGGCATTTTAAAGATCCCATGTCATGCTTTTCCGGTTATAACTTATTACCCTTCCCCTTGTGTGTTATGTAGCTTTTTCTGCATGTAAACGGTCTGCAAAGTCACAAACCCTCAAAGTAAAACTCTAACACCCTGTCTGTGCTGCCCCAGAACGCCTCGTTGGAGATTTCTCTTTTTCTTCCCGAGTATGGTGACGTAACCATGCCCAGGTCCAAATGGACCAATCCGTGGAGCTCCTCACACGCACACACTCAGCCTTATCTTTTCTCAGCCGCTGTACTCTGCAGATTTCTCAGCCTGAACTCAGCCTGAGACAGCGAGACACCACGAAACTCAGCCTGAACTCACACAAACAAACTCATAGCCAGGCTAGTGTGTGTGTGTGTGTGTGTGTGTGTGTGTGTGTGTGTGTGTGTGTGTG
>CALSBZ010046809.1:2776485-2793686 GCA_943591055.1 Gobionotothen gibberifrons
GGGGGGGGGGGGGGGGGGGGGGGGGGGGGGGGGGGGGGGGGGGGGCTCCAACAAGCCGTTTAAGACAGAGTGAATACACAATACATACTATGCAGAGATGCTGTATGACAAACCAATGTGATTTTGGAACATTGAACAATCTAAATCTATTCTAGTAGACCTCAACAATGGAATCATGATCATTAGAAATGACCATGTCATGGGACCTTTAAACACAAGCTGCATCTTCACTGTGTAAGAAAGCTCCTAAACCTCCATCATCAATAGGGTTGCAATCAAACAAACTTGTGTCAGATGTCACTGAGTGAGTTTTGTTTTTTCCACAACATGCCTGGGAAACTGATACAAATATGTAAGTAATCTAATGAAGTTTGTCATTGTATGAGCCTGCTGGAGAAAGCTCTGTAGCAACAAATCTGGAGCATCCCCAATTTGCCACATGTACACTGAAACGTAGAAAGCAAAAATGTTCAAGCTACCAAGCCTGCAAAAGACTAGCAATGCAAAAAAAAAGAGGGGACTAATAAACATGAAGATGTGATTATTCAAGGACAATGTAAATGTACAGAAAACAGTCTAAGAAGGTAGCTGCTAAAAGAGTATTATTTATGTTTGACTTTGACAGGGAAAGTTTCGGCCAGTTTAGCAGCATGACAGGAGCAGAACAAGTGTTATCATATCACCGCTGTTGTGTTTACTGGGAGAATATGGGACTGACCCAAGACTCGTCTTAAAAGTTTTGATGCCTGTTTACCCGTCGTGTTGTCAGTCTTCCAACAAACCAAAGGTAGCACACGTTTGAGTTAATTGGCATGGCAAGTATAGTTGGCACACCTTACCGATAGCATTTCAACCATCTCAAGTCAGTAAAGTAACACAGGTCAATATTAACCTAAAACCTCGCTATTGCTTCGCTTCCTTTAATTACAGCGGTGTTAGGCAAGCTAACATTTAGCAAATAGAGGCAAGATCCAAGATCTGCTAGTGTTAGCGTATTACTTTAGCGTATGTCGGCTTAGCTCATGTTAGCTACTTGGCCTTTACCTGTCTTTACTTTCATAAAAATGTTACTCACCATTCGTGTATGTCTGTCCTGTCCCGGTCCCATTCTGAGAGTTAAACCCTGCAGTTGACATTTTGAAATAGACACCAGGACTTAATTTAGAGGTGCTTGGGTTGGCGAATAGCTAGCTTACGTGTTAGCTAGCTAACTAACTAGCTGTTAACGTTCAAACCTGTGGCTCTGACGATGCGGTGTTTACTAAAAGCAGCGACTATAGCAGTGACGTTTCCTTATTTCTTAAAAAAAGTAAATAACCTGACTCGTTGATGATCACAGAGCCATGGTTATTACCGAAAACCCCGTCCAACTACCTAACGGGTGAGTAACGATAGGCCTTGTCAAGAGTAATCGTGTAAGACACTTCTCTTTCACCGGAAGTTGGGATCACCCAGACGGATATACGTAAAACTCGTCGGGCATGCGCAGTATGTACACGTGGCATTTCCTCTGGTGCTCTGGGTTTTCCAGTGTACTGGAAACAAGAGGAGAGAGTGAAGTATTTGTATTGCGTGTATTTCATAGTATTTTTACAGTATGTAATAATGTAATTTGGATTTAGTAACATCTGCCTAGTTGGCACTATAATAATCTCACAATCACAAGGGTAATTTTGACCTAAATATTAAAGAAAGTTTTGTAACTGTGATCATGTTCACAGTAGCAAGTGTTTACATTTAAAGAGATACCAATTCACACTTCCTACCCAGCACAACACAAATAAAATGTCTTATTAGTTCATGAATGTACATGATATATAGCAAAACTGTTATCTAGCAAGCAGAGATAAATCGTTTCAGGGTTGTTCGTTTTGGTTCGTTATAGTTTAACCAGTGGTGTAATGTAACTGAACACATTTACTCAAGTACTGTACTCAAGTAAAAAATGTGGGTACTTATACTTCACATGAGTACTTTCAAATGATGCTACTTTATACATTTTACGCCACAACATTTATTTCAGATATTTATTTACTAGTTACTTTGAATATTTAGGCTAATACAAAAATAGAAATCGACACATACATAATCATATATTTGTATAGATTGAGCTAAACAGTAGCGTATACATTAATCTATAAACCCCATATTTCCTAAGTACAACATGAAAGTGATGACCACATGAATGCACCAAAAATGTTAATTAAATAATTTTAAAAACTTGCCTTTTTGCATAACAAGTACTTTTGATATTTAAAGTATGTTTTGACGCTAATACATTTTTACTAAAGTACCATTCTGAATGCAGGACTTTTGCTACATTACTTAAGTAAATAATCTTAGTACTTCTTCCATCTGTGCCTTCATTAAATATGTAACTAATTAATTAACAATACATCCAGTGAAATTTGTGATATGTGTTAAAGAACACTACGTTTTATTTGAGTTCTCCTGCCGGAAAGATGATTGTGAAACATAAACAGGAAGCGGCCGGTCAGAGTTTTTTTGGGAGTTGCTTGAGAAGCCATTGCACTGTCGTGGCTCAGTAACAAAACACGAAAAAGGAGAGGAAGACTTGGCATTTCGCTGGACCGGGAGACCAATCTACATGACAGAAAGAGCCAACACACTCTGTTAACTAATCTACACATAAATAACGGGTAAGTATTAAAATATATGATCTCGAGAAAAGAAAAATAGTCTTATTATGTTAGCCGTCGGCATCTCGGGTAGCAAATGATCCCGGCTGCTAACGGTGCTACGTTAGCATTGCTAACACCAACTTGCCTATTATTTTCCTCGAGGTGCATTTAAACTGAAGTTGACCCACTGTTGTATTTATCTTAACATTCAAATGTATTAATAGAACCAAAATACTCGAAAAAATTAAAGTATCTGGTGTTGGTTAGTGAAGTATCTAGATAACGGCTGATTAGCTAACTTAGCAAGTTGATGCAACGTCGCCTGTCAGAGAATATGACACGTAGCTAGTGGCTTCCTGCTAGCCTCCCTACAAGTCGGCCTACAACTGGGTTTAAACAGATACAATTAACGTATTCGTCTATCATTGACATTATTAATCAGATATTTGGACCTTTATTTTATTTTATCTTTGACAGAGAAATTGTCATAGACCGATCTTTAGTGGAAGAAGTATTCAGATCTTGTACTTGTAAAAGTAGAACTACCAAAGAGCAGAAATACTAATACAGGTGTAACTAAAGTCTTATGTAAGTGTTGATTATGATTTATATCATGAATCCATATCTGCAAAGAAACTTTGGAAGGAAAATGTTGAGCTAGTCAGTGGTTGACTTAGAATTGAGGTAGATGGTGGATAGCAGAGGTGGAAGAAGTATTCAGATCTTGTATTTAAGTAAAAGTAGAACCACCAAAGAGCCGGAATACTGTGTTCAAAATCTTACTTAAGTAAAAGTACAAAAGTCCCAGCATCAAAATATACTCAAAGGGCTGAAAGTTAAAGTACTAATTATGCAGATTGGCCCCTTTCAGAATTATATGTATTATTTGTTTTGATCATACTTATTGATGCATTAATGTGTTTATTCAAAGCTGGCAAAGGTGCAGTTAATTTGTATTATTTTATTTACTGCTCGGTGGTTCTTGAGTCCAGGTGTACCTCTGCATTGTACATTTTCATGGACTAGGAGTAAAAGCTAGCAAAACATTGTAAAGTACAAGTATCTCAAAAGTGTACTCAAGTACAGTACTTGAGTAAATGTATAATATTTATATATTCCTATTATTTAAAAAAGAATGGTTGGTGCGTTTATGTGTTTATTTAACCAGATAAAAAAGCATTGAGATAAAATCTCATTTTCAAAGCTGACCTGGCCAAGAAGGCAGCAAGGTTACACATAAAACAAACATATCAAATACAGAGAACATAACTAAGAAAACAAAAGACGAAAAAGCAGTCACTACATTGTGCACATTAGGACAGTAAGAAAGGTACACTACCTGGAACGGTATCCAGGCACTGGATCTGAGGTTGTAAGAGTCACACACTGGAGCAAATCTGGCACATATGTACAGTGGAAGCTTACCTAAAATGGCTTTATACATTAATAAAAAACAATTCTGCATCCTACGCATAGTAAGTGAGGACCATCCAGTTAGGCTATACAGTTTGCAATGATGAGTCCTATAGGGTGCATTTGATATAACGCAGTGCAGCATGGTACAGTGGGTCAAGTTTGGCCAAAACAGTGGGACAGGCAAATCTATAAATGGTATCACCGTAGTCCAGCTGGGACAGGAATAAGCCAGAGACCAACCTTTTACGGGATGAAGTTGAAAAACAACATTTAAGTCTGAAAAGGAAGCCAAGAGTGGATTTCA
Source organism: Gobionotothen gibberifrons (assembly GCA_943591055.1). Taxonomy (NCBI): domain Eukaryota; kingdom Metazoa; phylum Chordata; class Actinopteri; order Perciformes; family Nototheniidae; genus Gobionotothen; species Gobionotothen gibberifrons. The sequence goes on from CALSBZ010046809.1 coordinate 2,780,848, forward strand.
ATTTCTTTGTTAGAACTTCAATATGGTGTTAGAAGTTCGTCACTTCAATGTTTTACTAGGTAAAGGTGAGGATTATTTTATTTACTTTATACTCTACTGGGTAGCTTCAGCTATAATATTAATAATATTATAATGTGTGTTGATTTTTATTTTGTTTTAATAATCTAGATCTGCAAAGTAACTAGTAACCAAATATGTCAAATAAATGTAATGGAGTACAACATTTGCCTACAAAATGTAGTGGAGCAAAAGTATAAAGTAGCATATTGTGAAAATAGTTAAGTTAAGTACACAAACCTACATGTTTTAAGTACAGTACCTGAGTCAATGTATTTAGTTACATTACTCCACTAGTGGATAGTTATTAGGGCAAACTGTCACAATTTGCAGTCTGGTGACTTTTGAGTAGTAACACTTCTCTTCAGACTTAATGAAGCCTGTTCTGAAAGAGTTAACCTAAAATAATGTCAATAACTAATCTGATATATTTAATACACAACAGATGTCTCATTGATAGTCAGTTTAGCTCTGGGGGCACTTCTAACCAAATTCCTCCTGTTCATTATCCATGAACTCAATTGTGAGTAAAACTGATCATTTTAAGCAAGTTACGGCTACTGCCTTCTGGCAAACGTTCTCAATGCAACACACAATTTGTGTCTTAAATGAACATATTACAGCTACTTTGAAACAATTTTACATTCACGGCTGCATCACGTCACACATGGGAGCTTCAGTCCATGAGACCAGCTCACAGCCTCGTACAAGGTGTGGAAGCAGGCACAGGAGTTGGCAGCAGCTGACGTGCAGTTCAGCTGTGTTTGCGTGTTCTTGACCTTTGGCTACCTTATACTTTAGCCCCAGAGTTGTTTGACTATTATGTAACTGGTGCTAGAGGTCGGTGAAAACGTACCTCTGCAACAGTGAAAGAGAAAAGACAAGGAACTGAGATGAAGTTTGAAAAGACTGTGTGTCTCCCTTGTGTAGCAAACATGATGAAATATGGGGAAGTGTAAACAAACAAAAGTGTAAACAATTATATAAATTAAACGATGTCCTTAAGTTATAGAGAGTTTTTTTGCCCCCCCTTTTCTCAGATTCTCACTGCCCACAAATCACTTAAAATAACCTTCAGTGAGCTAGAACAACAAATGAACAAAGCAAAAGTTTTGTTTTATCAAAAGCAACATGCTGTAGCATGTAGTGATTCAGATGTTCTTAGCTCCCCACATTTAAAGCTGGTCCTATCTAAGATCTATTTGGTTTCATTTGAAATACAATCTGGATTGCTTATCATGAAAGGGTAAGACTAGGCTTAAATTCCAAGGCCCTTGTAGATTAACTGTGTTGAACAAAACACTTGTGTTGCCTATTGAAGAGCTGTCAGATGGCATGTGATCCGTGCTGTGAATCTCCTGTCCTGCTGTTCAAAGACTCTTACTGGAACAAGCTAATCATTGGATGTATAAATACAATCATTGTTCTTATCATCTGCTAATATCCTGCTGATGGGTTAAGGCAGGCGTCATTTTCTCAGGCAGTGCCGTCGCATCAATCTGGTTTAGTTCCAGTGTTGTAACAAATTTGGCATTAAGACATTATTTTATCAATATGGTAACAATTATTTTGACCAAATAATCTAGGAATATGTATATACTTACTTATTCCCCTCTCTACATTTTAAATCAAAAATATTGTTTATATATTACACAGTAAGGTAAAACCTCCACGTTTCCCTACAGTTGAGCTATTTAAGTAAAGTGTAAACTTAGCAGAATGGAAACATAAACAGCCTGCCATTTTAATGCAGATTTCAGCAGAGATTATACATGCGTGTGTCATGCCAGCTATTGTAGAAACTCTTTGTATATCAGTATTCTGTTCATAGGGGATGAAGGATACTGTCTTAATAAGGCTGTCCAAGTCCTCCACGAAGTATACCGACACTTGTTTCCTTGATATTGTTTACTGTTCAGTATATAATGTTCAGTGGTAGAAACTGACAGTCTGGATAAGATCAGCAACAACCAAATGTACAAAAAAAACAACACAACCTTAGTTATGGTCGTCAGGGGGAACCTTTCGGGAAAACGCACAACATAAGACGATTTATTCACACCTATTTGCTACTTTTTTGCTCACACACATGATCATGATAGAGGTTACATCCAAAATAAAATGTTAGCAGTTCATTTTCTCGTCCTGCACATTCATGTCTTCTTACATCTGCTTTTTCCCCCCATTTGTTGTTTTTCAGGATTCAACAGCTCCGGATATGTCTTTCATATTTGATTGGATTTATAGCGGTTTCAATAGCGTACTACAGTTGTTAGGTAAGTACTGTTGATCAGACACACTAACTGAAAACAAACAGGAACTCTTTGCTGACATGTTTAAGAAGTTACTGCAACAGTTTGGACTGCTTTGGTATTTTAAATCATTAATCAGAAGGGTATTGTGAACTACAAAGCTATTGTATTGCATTGGGATCAGAGTTGATAGTATCAGACGGAGTTGAGTCTGATTCATGTCTTTAGTGATCACAAGAACAAACTGCTCTGTCTCACACCTCAGTCCTGAAGTGTTCAGTGAAAACCGGGGCTCAGTGTGTTCTTCACAATAGTGCGCTTTGTTCTTAGAAATACATCCCTATTGTGGTAGAAGCGGAGTAATACTGCAAGTGTTAACGTTGTGCCACACAGACTCAAATCTGAAACTCTGTTCCGTAGGCACCCCTTCTTAACTGCTCCACGTTACACGTTTTAAAGCTATAAAACCTTTCCAGTAAAGTTGTGTCCGTAGCTTTAACCTGTGGCTGGGTGAACGCCGGCATGACGCGTAAAAGTGCTGATTGAGTCTTTTCCCTGCCAATGAGAAGGAATTCAATATAATGTTTTATAAAATGAAATCTAAAATCTGCCCCACAATGTGCACTTACAGAACATGTTTCTGGTAAACTGTGCATTGATCACTGTTAGTCAACACTTTGCTTCTTAACTTATAAGCAACCTGTGCCAATCCTAACGTTTTCAGAGTACTACCTAGTGTATATACTACCTTACAATATCAACACTTAAATGTTTGGCCAACCCCCTCTCAAAGTCAACTTTATTGTCAAGTGTAATTTTTAAGTGGACCAGCTGCTCCTCTCCCCGAGGAGCGCTGTTGTAGTTTCTGTGTTAGCGCACCTCCTGTGAAGCAGTCGTTCCTGTTCTCCTGGTCCGACAGGTAGCAAAGTGCTGCTGTTGTGAGAAATGGCGCTGTCTATTAGAGCTGACTCAGTCACACATTTACAAATCCAACTGTTATCAGTACGCTGAATCAGAGAGAGGTCAATGCAAAGCCTTGTAATCATGTCTGGAAAGTTGAGGGAGGAGGAGTGAGTTTAACCTTTTTCTCCTGTGTACAGTTCATCAGTACATCTGAGGTTTTGTATTTTTTAATACAAATGAATATGACTGAATGTCATTCCTTCATAGAATAAAACAAATCAACTGCTACTTGTTTTTTCCAGCGAGGTTGCCTTTTAAATGTAACATTCACAAAGTAAAGATTAGAGAAAGGGAAAATCCGAGGGTGGACACCGCCACTGGTGCATCAAAGTGAGACCAAGGCTATGTTTGACAACTCTTTTGTCCTCTTTATGCTTAATTTAAAATGAAAGCCATGACATACCTTCAATACCACTTGACTCATCTCCCAAATTCACTTGACATGTTCCTTTGTGTGAGAATTCAAAAGACTAAGCATAGTGTAGTGTACAATGCAATATTTCTATTGTCCCAGCTTTGTTTTCTAAAATGCCTCTGGTTTTGTTTCAGGACTGTACAAGAAATCAGGCAAGTTAGTATTTCTTGGCCTGGACAATGCTGGCAAAACAACACTACTGCACATGCTCAAAGATGACCGATTGGGACAGCATGTGCCAACTTTACATCCAAGTGAGTTGGTGCTACTCTCACATACATACATGCTCACTCAGTGATGTGTTGAGAGATAAAAGTAGACATTTATGATCAGTGACTTTTGGGTTGCCTGACTTTTCATTATAATTTCCTTTCTTTTCCTCCAGCCTCGGAAGAGCTGACTATTGCTGGCATGACTTTCACAACCTTCGATCTTGGAGGCCACGCACAAGGTATGTGTGTGTTGCATATACTAATGTTTTTGGGCTTTATTGGTCACGGTATGTGACATTAAAGCTACAATACTAATTTGTACCACTGTTGCAAATGAAAGTGCCCATCCTGTTAATACTCTTGTTAATACAAAAAAAAGGAAGGCCAGTGCCATATATCACTGTAAAACCAGTTAATGCAGAATGTGTCTATTGTATAACAGACTGGAGTGTAAAACTCAAAATGTTTGTGTTTTGTTTGTTCATACAGCCCGAAGAGTGTGGAAAAACTACCTCCCGGCCATCAATGGCATTGTGTTCCTTGTGGATTGTGCAGACTTAATTAGATTGGGCGAATCTAAATCTGAACTTGATGTAAGTACCTGCTTCCACTTGGAAAAGCAAATCCATTGTAAAGGAGGCAAAGCTCCTAATTTCTTCTCTCATAATAGCTCATTAAATGCAAAGCGTGGTTTGATGGCTTTTTTCATAAAATGAATAATGACGCACAGCACCCTTCACTGTCTGCCTTCTAACAAATACAATGCATTCCACTTCTGTCAGTTCCTAGGAAAGTGTATTTCTGGAAAGTCTAGGAAATTAAAGTAGACGTCATTGATAATACTGTAGTAGTATCTTAGGGGGAGATTTTAAATTTTTTATTTACGGTAATTGTAGGCGCCATAATGCTACTTGGCGCAAGTTCATTATTTGTATTATTATTATTTGTTTACGTCACTTTTATTTGTTTGTTGAGCACATCCGGTAACTGTCACATGGGTGTGGTTTGTCTATTTAAGTTACCTGTTTCATGTCGAGTGGGGATGACAGAGGGTGAGCTTGTGCTGTCATCTTTTCTGTTGACCGTTTTGTCCATGATACTATGTTATGATTTTGTTTATTAAATATCCCAAAAATCTATCTTGCTTCACTATGGACTTTCTCTTCGAACACGCGTCACAGTTTATAGCCAAGTTTAGCCTCTCGGCGACTCAAACGTAACTGGGGATTGAGCCGCCACTGTAATGATAAATATGAAAGCTGCATAGTAATACTCTGTTCTACCCGATCAGGCATTAATGACAGATGAGACTATTGGAAATGTGCCTATTCTGATCCTGGGCAACAAGATCGACAGACCAGAGGCCATCAGCGAGGAGAAGCTGAGAGAAATGTTTGGATTGTACGGACAGACGACAGGAAAGGTGAGTAGACACAGCAGTATGATTCTTATGATCAGACAAATAGAGTTCTAAATAAAGTGGGAAAAGATTAATTTCTGAAATTGTCGACGAGAATGAAAAAAGACCTAGGGATTGACTATTGGAAGATGAAAACCATTTGTCAGATATGGTGTCATGAACTAAAAACAGTGGATCTAATGGGACATTTTTCCTGCTTTTCTTTAAGGGCACAATTGCCATGAAGGAGCTGAACACAAGACCACTGGAAGTGTTCATGTGCAGTGTGTTGAAGAGGCAGGGCTACGGCGAGGGCTTCCGCTGGCTCTCCCAGTACATCGACTAAAGCAGCCACGCCCCGTAACACCGACACCACCACCATCATCAGGGGGGCGCTAAACCCGACCACTCAAGACGCCCAGCAATGCCACCAGTACCATCATTCTCAGCCCCATGTTTGGTTAAACAAGTCTGCCTCCACCTTCAGAGAGACCAGTTCAACTTGATCCCAATAGACTTTTATTGGTCGAACATTTGGTTCCGCACTTGCAGAATTCATACCTGTACGTGCACACACACACACACTCATTTCCATCTTTGTCTTTTTCTAAGGGAGTATCATAGCGTTGGTTCGACAGCAAAGGGTGTTCAAATTCAAACGGATGAATCTTTTCTATATTGTGTCTTTTGTTTGCTTTCCTCTCTCCCTCCCTTCCTGCCATCTGTTGAGTGTGATGATAGATTCATTATAACTGTAAATCAGAACATGATTCCATCGCTTTATCAACAATCCCAGCTGCCTCTTCATCTTAGTTCGAGCTACGAGAGAGCAACATAGTTGTATACATTGCAGTACACTTTCTTTTTTCTTTGTAACAGTAATGTCATTCATTCCAAAGTTGTATTTAACCAACACATTTTGGTTTGTCCTTTTTCTTTCTTTAATTTGTTTTACTTTGACATGATTTCAGTAAATAAACAGTGTGGCCACGTATACAGCCGTCACTATGAATGTGTGGCTGTTTTCACCCATTTATTAAAATGGAACAGTGCATTTATCTTAGTGTATTTTAGGTTTCTTTGAAGATAATACTTTTGTTCCTGACTTCTATCTTATGGGCACAGTAGAATTTAATGGACTCCAGTAAGCTGTGATGGGCTCCCCTTTTTTAAAGAGGAGCATAGGGCGGTAGTAAAGCGGGTGGATGAAGAATTTTAATAGAAAGTAATACTGGCTATAACCCTGCAAGGTTTGAGGAAATCGTGTAGATAGCACAATGATCAGTGGATGCGACGAAAACTATTTAAGTAAATGAAACTTTGGGACAAATCGCTTGATAACATGCAGTAAGCGGTGAAGGGAGGAAAGATGGTTGTAACACCTAGTAATCGTCAATGTAAGAAGTCCATCCTACAGATATATTTTCTGGCCTAGACCTTTGTACAGGGTGAATCTAGTGACCAAGAGTAGATAACGGAGGGCACAGTCCCACAGCGAGAACAGGTAGATAGGCCTCAGACACCTCTAAGAAAGGGACCATATATATGAAGTGTACATGAACATCGTACGCTGATTTTGTACTTTATAAGTGGTATCCTTTTGATCTATGTGCATTACCAGAAACTATTATGCATGCCTTGTTCTTTTGATTTTTATTGACCCTTATTCCAGAGTACAACAGGAGGGAAAAGATGCCAAAATGTACAATGAGAGCTGATTGTCATGTTTTTTTTTTTTTAACCGAAACAATGGAATTACGTGTAATACACACTTTTTCTGTCCCTGTCCCTTATTGTCTCTTTCATTCCCTCATGACTAAGTGATGAGCTGTTTCAACAAGGGTGGGACTTGCTGTTGTTTGCATCATTAAAATGTAATAAATGTTTTCAATGAATAACAGGCTTTAACATTGATCCAAAATGCAGACTGATTTCTTTTGTCAAATTCTTTTGTGAGATTAGCCATGGAAAAAGTATTAATTTTCTCTAAGTGAAAGGACACATTTATTTATATAAATACTGCACTCAATATAACCAAACCTAAAATACAGAATTACCAGCTAAATGTACTTGAAGTAATACAATTAAAACGTCATTATAAAGAAAAAGGACCCCTGTCTTATCTGTTATTATACATGTAATATTGTTGATCGTTATTATTGATGCATAAGTATTTTTATAATTTGATAATCACTTTTTTTTTGTTAGGGGTTACAAGCTACACACATTAAAAGGTTTAATCTTTCAAGCATAGTATTTAAAAATATTATTATAATCTGAAAACATACCTGCAACTGTCAAATTATTGTACTGAAGTAAAAATTACAATATTTGCCTCCAAATTGTAGTGGAGTAAAAATATAATAACATGGAAATACTACAAGGACCGCAAAACTGTCCAAAAGTAAAAACAATAGAGTTTAACCCTTGTGTTATGTTCACATTTCGCACCCTTTGGTAATGTTCGGGTCAAATTGACCCGGGACATATTTGAGGGTTTAAATAAAATACAGAACTAAATTCAACATGCACAATTCCTTATATATAGTGTCTTTAACTCATTCCCCAACAATATAAATGAAATATATGATTAGTTTTTGAAAATACTCTTTGCTAGATCAAATTTAACAATGGAAGTGTCCATCGTTTTTTGTGATAAAAATGTAATTTATGTTAAAAGAAAATACACTGTAATAAAAACTAGGTTTACATTTTGCTCGTGCTTTTCTATGACTAATGTAAATGAAACATTTTTTCATTAATGTTTATTATTTTTAATCTGTCATATAATAATGAAGGAAATAAAGCAATTTAGCAGCAATTGGAACACAAGAACCACACATCCAAAAGTATTTGGCTGTGAAATAGAGAGAGAATGAAACATCCATATAAATTACATAGAACAGATATAAACACAAAGCAAATAAAAACAATTAACAGTCACTATTCATAAAATACAGTATATCCGAAAAATATATTGATGAAGTGACGCTGCAGAACATCATGTGAGTCAATGGGCAAGTCTGTTTAGGAAACACATGATGTACAGAACTTCTTCGTGTGTATAGCACAGATGTACTTGTTGCAGTTGCTGCATGTAGTCTGTGTCTTGGAGTCCTTTGAGGGTCCACAGACCTCACAGCTGGCTGTGGGGGTCTTCCAGAAGCTGACTGTGGGGGTCTTCTTGCGGCTGACTGTGGGGGTCTTCTTGCGGCTGACTGTGGGGGTCTTCTTGCGGCTGGCTGTGGGGGTCTTCCAGCAGCTGGCTCTGAGTCAAGTTCATCTTCCAATTTGCTGTCAAATTCTGAGTTTATCTCCACATTATCCTCATCTTCAGAACTGTCTTCCTGCTTCACTTCACTGTGTTCTTCCAATGCATTCCACTCACTCTCATCCATTATTAGCTCCAAGGCTCTGAGCAGAATATATTTTGGCCATTTTGTTGGTAGATAATTGTAGTTCTGCACTACACTGTTACTACACTGAGGTTATGTCTCTGTTTAGTCCCTCCTCCGGCGTGCAGGTGCGAGGGGGACAGTGCGAGAAAATGTAAAATGTTTATACATTTCTGGAAGATCTAAAATGTTTATAATGTTCTAGGATAGTTTTGTGTACACACTACAAAGGGTAAAGATCAAGGGAAAACAGGTTCTCACAGCTTCTCTATGCATACAATTGTGTGTGTGTGTGTGTGTGTGTGTGTGTGTGTGTGTGTGTGTGTGTGTGTGTGTGTGTGTGTGTGTGTTTAGTTTCTGTGTGTTTTTCTCTGTCTGTCTGTCCTGTTATTGTATCCGGGTCAGATTGACCCGAACCTCTTATGAAGGACATAAATGCGGGTGGGCATTTTCTCATAAGTGGAAAAAAATAGAAACAATTCCACATGTCCTTCACAATAAATAAGCCCCGGCCATTGAGTTTCAGGTTGAACGAAAATATCCTTATATATTTTTTTATTCATTGAAAATGGAAATCGGGTCAATTTGACCCGAACACCACACAAGGGTTAAGTGTTTAATCTCTGACAGCTATAATATCTTTTGTTAAGTTTATGTCTCACATGACGCCTGTTTTACATTCTTGAGTTTGAATTTTTTTTACAGTCTTTGTGTTAGATTGGTTGTTTTTGTTTGTATTACTCGTTTTCAAGGCTTTTTGATGCATATGATGAGAGGGAGGCTAAAGGGATGCTGGCAGGATGCACTGTTTTCTGAGCAGTCCCTCTTTCACAGAAGACGTCTTGGACTGTCACATTATAAAATTCACTGTCACCATGTCACTGATTTCTTAGACACTTGCATTAACCGTAAATGAGCAACACATTATTATTAGTTTTCTTTACCAGGTCAAATGTCTGCTTTGAAAAAGGACTTTATCTGTCCTGCTCCATGTTTAAGGAAGCGTCAGTTCCACGAGCTTCCGCATGCTAATGTTGCTTTTTAAAAGCTGACACGTTATTGACTTTTATATTCATATTTAAGTCTAACTTAGGTATTTCCCTTTGCACTTAAAAGCACCAAGTCTTTAAATAAACATTAAAAATGTTTATTTTGTGAACATTCAACAGCGTTAGCTCCCAGGAGGTGTTGCTGGTGGAACAGGGGCTAGTTTCTCTAACACTAATTTCTGTAAATCCATACAATCTTTCATCTGCAGATCTTGGTCCTTATTTTAATGTTAATTAATATTCCCAAAAATGTCTTCGGCTTTTGGGAAATACAGCTCAAAAGATAACTAATAAACAACAAAAATAACCTAAAGTAAAATAATCATTGTTAGCTGGTTAATGTGTAAACCAAATACAGGGCCCAAGAGTTCAAAACTTGTAATCTCCATCAGATCAGAACACATTTTGAAATCCCATTGTTTGTGATCCAGGATCAGACTAGTCGGACACATTTTGTCCCTGGAGTTCAAAGCAATTCAGGATAGGATCACCCTGATCCAGATTACGACTTTTCAAGATGACTAGATCCTGAATATCAGTGCTTTAATCCTACCGAGCGCCATGTAGTGGACATGAAAAATAATACAAGGAAGAGAAGAGACCACATTGCAGAGACTTCTATTGTCCGCAATTACGTTTGAAAGGTGATGACAGATGATGGACTGTTTTTTTGTTGAAGATATTTTTTCTTTAATCTAAATTACATTTGTGATTGACAATCTTTGTTGTGATACTTTTATGAGCATAAACATTTATGTCATCAACATTTGGTTGAAAACAAAATAGGCCACCACAAACGTGAGCAAAAAATGAAAAATAAAATTGATTTGCCATGAAGGCTAAACATGGTGTATTATTTCAGTTAACAAACTTTGCCATTTAATTTAAATTGAAACATATTTTTAAATAAATTGTACAGTACATTTTGCTCTGGTAATCCACTGGAAATCCACCCCTCTGGTGGGATCAAGATAATCCTGTTTTTTGGGATCAAATTGATCCCAATCCTGTGTTGTCGGTTTGAACTCCCCATTTTGAAGATTTGATCCAGATTAAAGCTGGGATTGGATTTCCTGATCTGATCGGATATCAAAGTGATCCTAATCCTGTTTTTTGGTTTTGAACTCTCCAAAATCCAAATCTGATGGGGGAGTTTTTAAACACCTTGAATTTCAGGGGGGACGCGGGGCTCCGTTGGCGGGGCTCCGTTGGCGGGGCTCCGTTGGCGGGGCGCAGCGCCCCTCCAAGACAATGGTAGGGGAAACACTGAGTTACGTTGTTGACAATACTTTGAATCGCGCGGGTAAGCTAAACCGTTAGCAAGTAGCTAGCCAGAGACATTAAATGAACACTTTGTCATACAATATAAATGTTATGTTTTATAGCGTTACCTGGTTATTTCAAAGAAAGCTCTCTGGAAAATGTTGACTTACTGTCAGGGTTCGACATGAAGCTAGAAGCTACCTTATTACACAGTCACAGGGAAGTGATTTGTAAAATATCCATAAAGAAAAAGAAAATCTGTTTACAGTTCTGTTTCATATGGGTGTTGAAAGATGTATTTATAGATCTCTTCATTTTGCTCTCAAAGTGCATGCTTTTAAAAAAAAAAGCAAAAACATTTTTATTTAAATGATAAAATCCATTAATAGCGGATACTCATAATTTTGTATTGGCTATACTCTCTTACAGTTTGGCTAATCTGCGTCACAAACACACTTTTTTGGGAGGGGCAGTATAAGAACTGTGTTTAAATCTGGGATTTGTCATCAGCCTTTATATTTATTTCAGATTTCAAATCCTAACTGTATGGCACAAACATCAATTCAATTTATATCCCTCAGGTTTGTCTCAAAATCATACGTTTTTGACTATTCCGTTTAGACAATCATGACAGTATAGTAAAAAAGCAAGACACAATTCATGTTTTTTTATCCAACCCTTTTATTGTTTTTCGAAACTGGCGAACAATTTGTTATGCTGGACATCAACTAGTTATTTGCAGAACGTTTCATAGTCCTTTTTTTGGATTACACTGTATACAGATAAAGAAGACCAAATAATTAACATTACGATATATTAGCAAGCAAGTAGTGGCATCTGTGGCAGATGCCGGAAGTACCTGCCACAGATGCCACGAAGTAGTGGCATCTGCAAATACGGGTTTAAACAGCAGCATTTGTCACGGAAGGCGAGTGGCAGCTACCTTAAACCTTCTCTTACCCCGGCATCTATTGGCAACTCCCGTTCAGCAGCGGCAGGTGCCGGAAGTACCTGCCACACTGCCTGCAAATGCCAAGGTACATGCCACGGCAAGTAGTGGCAAAACTCACTGTTAACCCTGTGTTCTAGTATGATAAATAAAAGAACATTGTACCTTGAAAATCAATGCATTCTAATAGCGGGTACATTTTACCCGTAAAAGTAGAAGTAGCCTACCTAAATGTAGGAATACTCTGTTACAAGTAAAAGTCCTGCATTAAAATGTTACTCAAGTAAAAGTGCAAAAGTATTAGCATACAAATATACTTCAAGTACATATTGTATGTTTTCATTATAATTAGTGATCATTAAAGTGTTATCAAAGCTGGTAAAGGTGCAGCTAGTTTGAATGACTTTGTATACTGTAGGGTAGCTTGTGAATTTACTCCAGGAGTAACTAAAGTCTGATTTAAGACTTGATTATATTTCTCATCATTAATCAGAATCTGTAGTAAGTAACTAACGGTATTAAATAAATGTGGAGTAAAAGTCAACCCGGTATCACGGCAAGACGTGAACATGTGACGATTTACCATGCTGGGAGACGTGAATATGTCACGGTTCCGTCCCTTCAAACGTGACAGTTACACGGTATTGTTAACATGGTCCAACCATGGTCAACCAGTGGAGAAATACCCGGAAGTGCCAAGGAAAGGCTCTACCGCGCCTATTGGTCGGTTTTTATTGTCAAAATTAGATGTTTTTAATTTATTTTTTAATCCTCACACTCGATTTCGCCGATTTTCTTGTTGCCCTAGCTGGTCGACACCTCTTTTAGCAGAAACAAAGGCTACATTCATGTATTAAATCGATGTTAATCCATGTGTGTGGATCA